>CM071570.1:107940500-108403577 GCA_036426205.1 Ascaphus truei
CCTCTCCTATGACGCTGTGTAATTTGGGCCAATCGGAAGCGTGGGAGTCGTCACTCCCCTCTAGCTGGTGTAAGGCCTTGCCCCCGCTGCATGCTGCAGCGTCCGCTGTGGCGGACGCTGCGCTCACCAGAGCCCTCCTCGCAACGGCGCCGGGCCCGCTGCGAGGGGGGGCCGCAGCGCTCGCGCGAGAGCTACTCCTGCTCTCAATAGAATTGAGAGCAGGAACTCGCGTCGAGCGGCTAGGCACGCCCCCCGGCGGTTCAGCCAATGAGGGCGAACATGCCGGGTGACGTCATAGCCGCGCCCCCGTCACTCCTCCGGCACGCCCCCCCCGGTCTCTGCTCCTGCAGTGAGCTGCAGACCGGGGAATCGCCGGAACGCGCAGCCGAAAGCGTGGGCGCGCATTAGAGCGCCGTGACCGGGGCCTTAGCCTAAGGCACATTAGCCTGAAGCAAACCCAGCTGTGCTTCACAGTACAATTGCATGGGAGGTGAATGTATCCTCCCCTTGATGACGCGACAGCCCTTCTGGCCAATCATAGGCCTTAAAAAACGGGACGTCCTGAATGTAAACAAAGACTGACTGACAGCTTTATCCAAGAAAAGGAAATGGTGGGTATACTCCTAAGAACAAATAACATTAGGATCATCGCTCAAGACACATTAAATCAGTATGTCTAGCACTGTTCAACACTGCAATATATAAAGGAACAATGATCCATATAATGAAGTAAGACAATTAAAAAACCACTATCAACACTATAGTGGAGTAATACATAAAAACACACAAATTGCTGTGTATTACCCTCGCAGTACACAAAGAAAATATATACAGTTAGAACCTAAGTTAGGAATAATTGCCACATATGCATGATATCTAGATCATGCTAAATCTTTCTAGTTAAACATAATGATATTCAAAATGACATTGTAGTTTAACAGGATGGGGTCCTATGGACTATATGGTTACAAGATCAAAAATGATTGTACCATCAAACACGGATATAGGTGCAGTACAATTTACAAGTTTAAGCTAAGATAAGGAATTAATTTCAATAAATTTGTATTCTTGAAATAAGGACACTTAGCCTTGAATATCATTTGATTAAAATAATCAATTTGATAAACTCATTATACCGTGGTGTAACTTTCAATATTAGGTATAATTGGATCAAACAATATTGCACGTATTCCAAACTTGTGTCTTTTATAATCACAGACTCTTTACTTAAGTAATTCTTTTACCCTCTTTATAAAAAGTGTTGTTGGTGAATATCAAGAATGTAGACAAAACCATCATTGCCAAGAAACAATCCAAGTTCCAGAGGGACAAAATGGATTATGAGCGAAACCAGATATATACGTGGCAAAGATCTACATCTGGGTTTGCTTCAGGCTAATGTGCCTTACACCAGCTAGAGGGGAGTGACGCCTCCCACGCTTCCGATTGGCCCAAATTACACAGCGTCATAGGAGAGGAGAGGGAATTGTGGGTATTTAAGTATGTGATCGTTGTAAGTGATTTTACTCTTTGATAAAGGGTGGGATACCACGGGAAACGCGTCAGAGTGTTCTTTTTGGCTGTTACTATGCCCTAAAATAAATTTTTGCACCTAGGATATTTTGTGGTTTGCAGTTTGTGGTTTCCAATCTTCAGCAGCAGCAGCAGATGCACCGCCGTTTTCCCTGTACTCTTTCCTGAGAGAGCAGCACTAGCCATCTGGTTACAAAGTATTTAACAGTAGTCACAGTATACAGTAGTTCCAGTATAGACTAGTTTGACAGTACTTTACTGTACAGTACACAATGCCATAATACAGTATGCACATAACTGCACTAATTTTTTCTTTTCTTGTCTTTTCAGAAAAAAAAGTATGGACTGGCGGGGGAGGGGGGTATCATGTGTAAAGTTTGTGAACTGTGTGTACTGTTAAGTGTATCTAAACAGCAGTCATGATTTACACAAAGCCTCCCCTCTCTCAATGAACTACTGTACTGTACATAGAATGAGGAAGAAGATAAAGACGGAAACATATATAATAATATATATAATAATATAAATTATATATTATTAATTAATATTATTATCAATGTGCATTATTCATGATTATCCACCGGCCCTCAAATTTCAACTGACAGAAGAACTGAATAAAGACTGCAGTTTGTATTATTCATGATTATTTGTATTTTTTGTTCCTGATAAAATAAAATAAATATTTCTTTACATTAATGATAATCATAATCATTGAACACCCCCACCCCCTACACCAAAGAAAAAGAAAGAATGACAAAAAGTGGTAATTTACTGCACTAAAAACATGAATCAGATTATTATTTTTTTAACTCTCAATTTCAAAGTGCTGTGCATATCAGATTTACATATCAAATTCGAGAAGGAATTATCACAAGCGTTACCGTAAACAAAGCCTCAAAGGGTTGGGGGGTGGATGGGTGAGTCATGCGCAGTAATCATCAGCTAGCTCGCTTCCCAAAGAGGATTAGAGAGAGGTGACTCAAAGCCAACAATAGGAAAATTAATGAATGGTTATGAGATGGATGGATTTTGAATGGATTAGCTGTATTGTAGTTCAAAGAAATGACTTATTTTCAAAAGGCAGGTCATCATAATAATTTGATCCCAACACCCCTAAATACATAAAAAGTTCACAAATCAACAATGTGCAGTCAAACGCACAGTGTCGCAGTCAAAAGCTACAGCACAGATTGAATATTGTAATATCAAGATGGTTTAGGCAGGCTTATGGAGAAAATAAAAATAAAAAATGAGGAGAAAAAAAAATATTTTTATTTTTTTGGTCATTCACTCTTGAACTTCGCAAGCAAGCAGTGGTGAAGTTACAGACGCATGCGCAGTAATCATCAGCTATGTACTGTAGCTCCCATCCCAAAGAGGATTACACGCAGGCTCAGAGAGGTGATGCTCGGCTAGGGACGGACGATTAAAAACTCAATGACAAGCTTTAGAAACGGAATGGTTCCTGAGAGGTGTCTGTCAATAAGAGGTTCAAATCCTTGAGCGAACCTTGTGTGTGTGCGTGGGGGAGGGGGGTACAGGGTACAGCTGCATGAATGATTAGCTGTACTGTAGTTCAAAGAAATGACATTTTCAAAAGGCAGGTCAACATAATTATTTGATCCCTACACCCCCAAATACATAAAAAGCACACAAATCAACCATGTGCAGTCAAACGCACAGTGTCAGTCAGAAGCTACAGCACAGATTGAATATCGTAATATCAAGATGGCTTGTGGAGAAAATAAAAATAAAAAATGAGGAGAAAAAAAATAAAATATATATATATATATATTATAACTTTGGTTTTATTGATTTTTTCATCATCAGAATACATGTACAACTGATATATCCGTAGGCATTGTACATAATCACTTTGTTGTACTTTAACATTCGTCCAAACCAGGTATTGGGGAATAGGGGAACATAGGAAAAATGAGGGGAGGGAAGGGAAGGGGGGGGGGGGGTAGGTGGGAGTGCGGTGCGGGGCTCGCTCCCAGCTGTTCTAATAGTATCTGGGGAGCTGCTTGCTTGAAAGATCCCAGTTCCTGCACCTCTGGGTGCTCTTGCCTGATCGGGGGTCTAGGTTACCTCCTAATATCCTCATCCAGAGTGCTCTTGTCCCTGTTTGTCCCTAGTGTCTCCAATTCTAGGCATATCAAGGGAAAACGCATCTACTACTATCAAAGCAGGATGGTATCTCTTTCGACTCCCGGGATGTCTGTCTGGTCCAGCCAAGGCGTCCAGGTTTTTAGATAAATTTCGTCAGTGTCATTAACCAAACTTGTTAACTTCTCCATCTGGCATACGAACCAAATTCTATTCCGAATCTTGCAATTAGAGGAATGTCGGGTTGTTTCCACAATGCTGCGATCTCGAACAGAGTTGCTGTTGCGAAATAGGCAACCAGTCTATTACTTGCTTTAGTCAACCCCGGTGTCGGTCTATTTAACAGGAACCGCCACGGGTCAAAGGGAATTTTAAGGATAAAGATCCTCTCAAGCCAATCTCTAATTTTTCGCCAAAGTGGTCTAATCCTCGGGCATATATATAAAATATATATATATTTTTTGGTCACTCTTGAACTTCGCAAGCAAGCAGTGGTGAAGTTACAGACACATGCACAGTAATCATCAGCTATCAATGCCTATGCGTTTCAACAATTTTCAAATGAGACATACAGCACTGCACATACATGTATAAATATGCAAATTCACAATTACTGCGTGCACACACGCAGACGTTGTACTGACATAGGTTGAACTGCTAAAGTATTAGACTTTGAAGACAACAGCTCGCGAATGCCCCCCTGAGTTTTTAGACGGTATTGCAGTATTGCAGACAGCGCTAATAAAATGCTAATATTACGAGCGCTAAAATACCGCAATATACTCTGGGAAAAAAAACATACTGCATCTGCCCGCGGTTATCAGAGTTGCGCCGCTACGACCGCACTAGGATAAAGGTGGCCGCAGCTGTACTGTATGCATTGTAGATGAATGTCTTTGCAAACTCCTCCTCTCTTGAAAAAAATGTATAGAGAGGACATAGCATTATACTGTTTTATTGAACACTAGCTGAGAGCCCCGGCGTTGCCCGGGATGTTTGTGGTGTGGGGGTGGCATTTGGGTGGGGAGTGGTCCACGCGGCCCATGGCAGTGTGCGGTGGTACTGCTGCTGTGGCTGTACTGATGGTGATTGTATCGGTGTGCTGATTTGGGAGGGTTTGTTGCTGATGTGGGGGTGCGGATGTGGGTGTGCCGATGGGGAGGTGCGAAGGTGCCAATGTGTGGGTGCTGATGGTGTTGATGTGATCGTTGTAAGTGATTTTACTCTTTGATAAAGCGTGGGATACCACAGGAAACGCGTCAGAGTGTTCTTTTTGGCTGTTACTATGCCCTAAAATAAATTTTTGCACCTAGGATATTTTGTGGTTTGCAGTTTGTGGTTTCCAATCTTCAGCAGCAGCAGCAGATGCACCGCCGTTTTCCCCTACAATCTATCCTTAACGCTGCTGCCAGAATCACTCTACTCTTTCCTAAATCTGTCTCAGCGTCTCCCCCGCTGAAATCACTGTCCTGGCTTCCAATCAAATACCGCATCTCACACTCAATTCTCCTCCTCACTTTTAAAGCTTTACACCTTTCTACCCCTCCTTACATCTCAGCCCTAATTTCTCGCTGGGCATTTTGGATCACAGGTTTAAGTAGAGACACATGGAACACCGAGGGAATCCTCATGGTAGAAGGAAGCGCAAGGCGGTATGCGACCGGATTGATCCTCTCGAGGACCTTAAAAGGACCCAAGAATCTCGGAGCCAATTTCTGAGAAGGAGTCTTGAGCCTTATATTTTTAGAGGATAACCAGACTCTATCTCCGGGTTTGAATAGTGGGCCCGCTTGACGTCGCCAATCTGCTTTCGTTTTTTGTCTTTAAACAGCAGTTTGCAAGGTTTTTAGGATCTTTCTCCACGAGTTTTGAAGAGTAGAAACATGAGAATCCGCTGCGGGAACACCAGAGGGGAGGGAGGAGAGGGGAAGACTGCTGGGATAGAATACAAAATTAATGAAAAAAGGCGACTCTTGCGTAGATTCATTTTTTAACGAGTTAATGGCAAACTCAGCCCAAGGTAATAGATCCACCCAGTTGTCTTGAGATTCGGACACGAAACATCTGAGTTACTGCTCCAGGGTCTGATTCATTCTTTCCGTCTGACCGTTGGTTTGAGGGTGATAACCCGAGGAAAATAGAAGGGAAATCCCAAGTCTCTGGGAAAAAGCACGCCAAAACTTAGAAATGAATTGAGAACCTCTGTCAGAAACAATTGAAATAGGTACACCGTGTAATCTGAAAATTTAATTAGAAAAAATGTCGGCCAAAGTAGCTGAAATAGGAAGACCCTTGAGGGGTATAAAGTGCGAATGCTTGGAAAATCTATCTACCAAAACGAGAATAGTATTTATCCCTTTAGAATTGGGGAGTTCCACAATAAAGTCTATAGAGATATGTTTCAACGGTTGTTCCGGAATGGGAAGAGGCATGAGAAGTCCAGAGGGTTTGTGACGGGCGGAATTGCTCTGGGCACAGGCACTGGTGAAGTTGAAAATGTCCTTGTTCATCTTAGGCCACCAAAAAGTCCATTTGATAAGGTCTGTTGTCCTCTTGAAGCCTGGATGACCGGCAGATCTCGAAGAATGCCCCCATAGAAGTATCTTGAGGCGAAAACGTGGAGCTGCGTACAAGCGTCCCTCTGGCACCCTAAATCTCCTGGGGATGTGAACCTGGGCTTTATTAATTTAATCCAAAATATCAAAGTTATTGGCGGAAATGATACATTTGGCGGGGAGAATTGTCTCTGAGGATTCGTTAGAGTAGCTCTCTGTAGAGCACTGGCGAGAGAGAGCGTCAGCCTTGTTATACTTGGTGCCGGGAATATAAGAAATAGTATAATTGAATCGGGAGAAGAACAGTGCCCAACGAGCTTGACGGGATCCCAAACGCCGAGCCCCCTCAATATACAATAAGTTTTTGTGATCGGTGAGGATGGCTATAGGTTCCTTGGTATCTTCAAGAAGGTGCCTCCATTCCTGGAGAGCCAATTTGATGGCCAGCAGCTCACGGTTCCCGACATCGTAATTTCTCTCAGCCGAAGAGAACTTCCGAGAAAAGAATCCACACGGATAGAGTTTTTCCTGTGGAGTGGATCTCTGAGAAAGTACTGCACCAGCTCCCACATCAGAGGCGTCTACTTCCAACGTAAAGGGAAGGGAAGTATCTGGATGCCGTAGGATGGGTGCAGACACGAAGGCTTTTTTGAGGAATTCAAAGGCTTCTATGGCTTCAGGAGACAAAGTGGTCGGATCAGCACCCTTCTTGGTCAAGGCGGTGATGGGCAGAGCGATGGTAGAGAAGTTACGGATGAACTTCCAGTAGTAATTGGCAAAGCCAAGGAAGCGTTGCATGGCCTTGAGAGAATTCGGCAAGGGACAGTCGAGTACAGACTTCAATTTCTCAGGATCCATGGTAAAGCCTTGGTCTGAGATAATATAGCCTGGGAAGGCTGTGGAAGTCTTATGGAAGAGACATTTCTCCATCTTTTCATAGAGGCGATTAGCACGAAGCCTAGAGAGTACCAGTTTGGTATGGCGAATGTGCTCCTCTAAGTCTTTAGAGAAAATGAGGATGTCGTCCAAATATACGATGATGAACGTCCCCAAAACGTCCCGGAAGATATCGTTCATGAACTCCTGGAAAACAGCAGGGGCATTGCACAGGCCGAATGGCATCACCAAATACTCCTAATGTACCGAACGCGTGTTAAACGCGGTTTTCCATTCGTCCCCGTCTCTTATTCGAATAAGATTGTAGGCTCCTCTTAAATTGAGTTTGGAGAATATAGAGGCTCCTTGTAGACGGTCGAAGAGTTCAAAAATGAAAGGGAGACGGTATCGTTTTTTAACCGTAATTTTGTTAAGCCCACGGAAGTCGATACAGGGTCTTAAAGAGCCATCCTTCTTCTTCACGAAGAAGAAGCCTGCCCTGGCGGGGGAGGTAGAGTTGCGGATGAACCCTTTCGCCAGATTCTCCTGGATATAAGACGTCATCGCCTCTGTCTCTGGCACAGATAACGGGTACGACTTAGGGAGAATGGTTCCAGGAATTAGGTCAATTGGACAATCGTAGGGGCGATGGGGAGGTAATACCTCAGCTTGTACCTTGTTGAAGACATCTAAATACTCGTGATACACCGTCGGCAGAGCAGGAAGGTTAGATGAAGTGGTGTCAAGGCCGGCGAGCATGGCAGCAGGAGGAGGAGTAACTGTCTTCTAAGAGGTGGTAGTCCATTGGATGGGCAGCACATTGGTCCAATCTATCCATGGGTTGTGAAGCTGGAGCCATGGCAATCCTAGAATAACCTGGACAGTAGGGGGTTGAAAAACATCGAAGACCATTACCACGGTATGACCATCCGCGGTGGTCAGGGTAAGTGGAATAGACTCCCAAATAATGAAGGCTGGTTGGAGCGGTCGTCCGTCAATAGCCTCCAGGCCAATGGACGACTTTTTCTTGACCAGTGGAATTTGGTTCTTGCAAGCGAAGGTGTGATCAAGAAAGTTACCACCAGACCCGGAATCGATAAAAGCTTTCACTTTTATGTGAAGATCAGGACCCGCCAGAGTTACTGGGAGCATTATCTTCTTAGGTAGTTCCTTAGGGAGGGAGGGGCAAGGAGAGATAGTACCCAGTAGAAGCCCCTCTACCTTTACTGGGCGTTCCCGTTTCCTGGCTTCAGGCGACAGTTTCAGAGACGGTGCGCTGGAGAACCGCAATAATAGCAGAGACCCTCCTCACAATGTTGTGCTTTCTCAGCAGCCCGAGGCTGTTGGCTACCGATTTGCATCGGTTCAGGAGCATCCAACGCAGGAAGAGCCGAAGGAGGTGACCTGTGAGAAACAGACAGAGGCGGGAGAGACCGGGAACAGTGACGCTCGTGGCGTCGTTCTTGGGTGCGCTGATCCATTCGGATGCTGAGAACAATGAGTTCCTCAAGGGAAGAGGGCCGAGCATGAGCTGCGAGGTCATCTTTAAGAGTTTCGGACAAACCGTGCCAGTATGTTGCGGCAAGAGCTTCGTCGTTCCACTGGGTATCTGCGGCGATGCTGCAGAACTCCACTGCGTATCTTGCAGCTGACCTACGAGCCTGAGAAAGATGGAACAATGAAAAAGCAGTGGTTTCCCTACGTGCTGGTGTGTCAAACACCTGTTGGAACTCACGCCTGAACTTGGGGTAATCTTGGGTTAATTCAGGTTTGTGTTCCCAGAGAGGAGAAGCCCAAGCGAGTGCGTTGCCAGTGAGTAAGGCATAGATATAGGCCACCTTGGTACGATCAGTAGGAAAGAGGGAGGGGGACACCTCCAATTGAACTTCGCATTGATTCAAGAATCCACGGCAAGCGAGGGGTTCCCCATCGTACCGGTTGGGAGGTGGTATACGTGGTCCCGGATTACTCATAGCCACTGGAGCTGAGGAAGATGGGGCAACTGGGGTTTTCCGGAGAGACAAATTGGCAAGTTGTTGAGACAAAGGGGTAAGTTGGTTACTTACAAATTGCAAATGTTCCACGGAAACACCTTGGCCCACCTCAGGGGGGTCTGCATTTGTTGGGCTCTGCATAATGTAACGTCTGTATGCCCGCAGACCTGGCCAGTCCCCAGTACTGAGGTGGGTAAGGGTATAACACGCACCCACAGCAGTGAGGGCGTGCCCGGAGTGTGGTAATGCGTTACCGGGCCCGGTAAGAAAGGGTTAACGTATACTTGCTGAGTCCGGAGTACCAGAGATCGGAGAGTAATGTCCATGTGCCAGAGTTCAAGGGTTGGAGAGAGCAGCGTAGTGATGTCCGTAAGCCAGGGTTCAAGGGTTGGAGAAAGCAGCATAGTGATGTCCGTAAGCCAGAGTTCAAGGAGAAGGTAGAGTAGTCAAATCCAAAGCAGTACACAAGTTCAAACCAAGGGAATCCAAACAGGGGCAGGGACAGGAACCAGCGCTGAAATAGACAAGGAAGCTAGGCAAAGACACTGCACACACAGGAGCTACAGGAAAGCTATGCAGAGCAATGACTAAGAGGACAGAGAGGGGTTATAAAGGAAGGAGGACCAATAGGGAAGAGAGGTGGAGCAAAGGCTTGAGTGAGAGTTTGCAGGGATAGGTCTGAGAGAGCAGGGGAGGAGACAGGGAAATAATCAAGGGAAATAGCTTGTAAGCCACGGGGGGCGGAGCTAGAGTTTTGGGGCGGCAAATAACTGGAGTGGGTTTGCGCACCTTCTGTAAGTGTGTTATGCATGTGCACCGCGCGTGGCACAGGGCGCGAGGGACGCACCGCCGGGAGGACGCTTGGCACCCGAGGCGGAAGGGAAGGAGAGGCGGAGAAGCAAGGTAATGTAAGGGCTGGGGAGACAGGCGCACGCTGAGGGGTGCTGGTACCGCGCGGGAGCCGCGCACGTGACCCGAACGAGCGTCAGGGCACGCAAACCTCGCCGCGGAGGAGCGACCGCGAGAGAAGGGAGGGAGAGAGTGAGAACGCAGGAAAGAGGGGTGATTGGAAGTCGTGGGAACAGAGGTGTCGGGGACACGCTGGGAAGCGTGAGTCCCCCGATCCGTTACATTATATGATTGTTACGTGTATTACTACAGTGAAGCGCTATGTACATTAATGGCGCTATATAAAGACATACATACAATTGCAATGTTTCAAGCCATCTAGAGTAGTAATTAATCACAACCAGAAATTCTTTCCTTTTCAATTCACCAAATCAGCTGCCAATCTTTTCCATGGTCATTCTGATAAGGTAGTTGCTATCCGATGCTCTTTGCCCTAGCTGACTTTTTTCCCCCCATTACATAGTAGATAAGGTAGAAAAAAGACGTACGTCCATCAAGTTCAACCTATGCTAAATTTAGACAACAGATACTTTATTCTATATCTATACTTATTGATCCAGAGGAAGGCAAACAAAAAATACCATTAAGGGGAAAAATTGTAAGGAATTGGGGGCTACGTCCCTTGCGGCATGACCCCTCCTTACCCACTACCAGTACTGCAGCGGCTGCTGCCCCGGCCTCCCATCGCTACCCATGCCGCCGCCCAGCACATACCTTGAACTCCGCCGCAGCCGCCATCTTGGATTCTGGTGCTGGTGTTACAGAGCGCGCGCTTCCTTCAAGGATTTATAGCGCGCCCATTATGCCTGTCTCCGCCCCCCACTCTGCGTGGGAGTCTTCACCATGTCTCCAGCACTCTCAGCTCTGCTCTACTACTTCCTGGTCTCTCAGCCACTCACGAGCAGCTCCTCGACAAGCCCCCGCCATGCCCCTCATCTGGATTGGTCACTGCCGCTTTAAATATACTGCTTTGCTTTCACTTCCTTGCTCTGCAAAGCTCCTTGCTACCTGGGTTGCCTGGAACCTGTGTCATGCTCTCTGCGTTTATTTCCTTCAGCTATTGACCCGGCTCGTCTGAATACCCCCTCTGGCTCCTGAAATCGGCTTTCCTACAGACTACTCTACCTCTAAGACGCTCAGACTCAGCTACGGATTTTGACTACAGAACTTTCTATATCCTTGGACTCGGCAAGTACTTGACCATTCTTTATCTACATCCAGGCCTGGCTACGCTACTATGCCACATTCTGGACACACCCCCTCTGCTGTCGGTGCGTATACTCTACATCCCACCTCAGTACAGGGGACTGGTCTGGTCTGCTGGCTGCACAGCGTGACAAAAATAAATTCATTCCTGACTCCAAGAATTGGGAATCGGATTAATCCCTGGATCAACATCCTTCCCATGTTTAATTATTTGGTATATCCCTGTATACCTTTCCTTTCTAAAAAGATGTCCAACCTTTTTTTGAACAAATCTATTGTATCTGCCATCACAGTCTCCATGGGTAATGAATTCCACATTTTAACTGCCCTTACTGTAAAGAACCCTTTCCTTTGTTGCTGGTGAAATCTCCTTTCCTCCAATCTTAAGGGAGGCCCCCGGGTCCTTTGTACAGACCGTGGGATGAATAGTTCTTTTGAAAGCTCCTTGTATTGTCCCTGAATATATTTGGATATTGTTATCATATCCCCTCTTAGATGCCTCTTTTCTAATGTAAATAAATCTAATTTAGCTAGCCTCTCCTCATAAGTTAGATTGTCCATCCCGTTTATTAATTTGGTGGCTCTTCTCTGCACTCTCTCTAGTTCCATAATGTCTTTTCTTAGGATTGGTGCCCAAAATTGTACTCCATAATCAAGGTGTGGTCTTACTAATGCTTTGTAAAGGGGCATAATTATGTTTACTTCCCTTCCATCCATTGCCCGTTTAATGCAAGATAAGATCTTGTTTGCCTTTGCAGCTACTGCATGACTTTGGGCACTATTGCTAAGCCTGCTGTCTACAAGCACTCCTAAATCCTTCTCCATCAAGGATTCCCCCAATTTATCCCCATTTAATTTGTAAGTCGCCTTTTTATTCTTGCATCCCAAATGCATAACCTTACATTTATCTGTATTAAACCTCATCTGCCATTTACCTGCCTACGTTTCCAGTTTCTCCAAGTCCTCCTGAAGAGAAATTACATCCTGCTCCGATTCTACTACCTTACACAATTTAGTATCATCAGCAAAGATGGAGACTTTGCTCTCGATCCCAACCTCAAGGTCATTAATAAACAAGTTAAAAAGCAAGGGTCCCAGTACTGATCCCTGAGGTACTCCACTCACGACTTTAGCCCAACCTGAAAAAGTTCCATTTTTGACAACCCTCTGTTGTCTGTCCTTCAACCAGTTTTCAATCCAAGTGCATATATTATTACTGAGTCCAATTTTCTTTATTTTGTACACCAACCTCTTGTGTGAAACCGTAGCAAAAGCCTTTGTAAAATCTAAGTAGACCACATCAACTGCATTACAATGATCTAAATTTCTACTTACCTCATCCAAGAAACAAATAAGGTTAGTTTGGCATGATCTATCCTTCATAAATCCATGCTGACTATTACTAATAATTTTGTTTTCCATTAGGTATTCCTGAATATTATCCCATATTAAACCTTCAAGTAGTTTCCCCACTATTGAAGTTAGTCTTACAGGTCTGTAATTCCCAGCTTGTGATCTAGCTCTCTTTTTAAATATAGGCACCACATCGGCTTTACGCCAATCTTGTGGTACTGAGCATGTGGAAATGGAGTCCTTAAATATGAAATATAATGGTTTTGCTATTACTGAGCTTAACTACTTGAGAACTCTTGGATGTATGCCATCGGGGCCAGGTGCCTTATTTACTTTAAAATTTTCAAGCCGCTTATGAACTTCTTCCTTAGTTAACCAATTGTTCATTAATATGGAGGTTGTGGCTTCCTCCTACTATTGAACTCTATTCTTCCCTGATAAACACAGAGGCAAAGAATTTGTTTAATACCTTTGCTTTTTCCTTATCTCCAATAATCTCCAATAATCTGCCTACCCATCGCACACTGAAAGGGTCCTATATTTTCTTTTTTTTTGTTATTAAAGTACTTAAAGAACTTTTTAGGGTTGACCTTACTTTCTATTGCAATCCTTTTTTCATTATCCATGTTTGCGAATTTGATTGACCTTTTGCAATTTTTCTTACATTACAATGTTTGCACGATATAACTTTCGGCTTTACGTGCTTAGCAATTCCTGGTCCATTTCTCTGCCTTTTATTAAGCCCAAGTGGCCTTGATGAATGCTGCCCAACATATTGTAAGGATCCGCGCTGCGGGTATACCCGCTTCCAGCGCCTCCTTACCTTTATTACAGGCTGTCCGTGCTCCCTGGCGGCGTCCCTCGCCACTGGCGGCTACCCCCGCACATCCCGGTCGCGTGCGTCACCCCCGCACATCCCGGTGATGCGCGCGGACCCAGACCGCCATTAGTTGGCGCCGGGCGTCACACTCTCCGCCTCCTCTGATGCGGCGCACCTACCTTGCACGCCCCTGCCCCGTCAGTTCCGCTTCCCAGGTCCCTCTTCTCCACCTGACCCTTCCCCTGTCCGTCCCTCCACTCCTCCCCTTGTTCAGACCACTCCCAAAGCCTCTGGTAATTCTCTCCTTTCTGGATCTTACTCTGGCTGCTCCGCTGTCCCTCCCCTCACTCTGATTGGTGCCAAACTCTCACACTCGGCTCTCCTATCAGGTCCTTCTTCGGGCCGCTCCTCTGCCACTCCCCTTCCCCTGATTGGTCACAGCCCCCTATTTAGTCCCCCTTCACCATTTCCTCTTTGCTCTGCATAGCTTCTGTACCTTTGTGCTGTCTGCTGTTGCCTGGCCTCTCTTGTCTTACAGTGTCCGTTCCTGTCCCTGAAAATTCTGCTGACCTCCCTGGATTTGACCTTTTGCTTTGGACTCTACTACGCTGCTTTCTGGAACCCTTTGAACTTCGCTTTGGACTTTCTACGCTGCAGACTTCTACAACCTCTGGACACGGCTCACGGACAATCGACTACGCTGCTCTCTCCACTCCACGACCCAGGCTTACGGACACTCAACTATGCTGCTCTCCAATCCACGACCATTGGCTTAAGAACTTTACCCTTCTTCGCCGGAGCTGTCAAGTACGGTATCATTTCTATTTTTGTTACCCGGACCATCTACCCTACTTCCACACTCCGGCCGTGCCCCCGTTTACTGTTAGGTGTGTGGTATTACTCCTTTTCACCTCAGTCCCGGGGTCTCGTCTGTCTTGTGAACAGGCCGAGCGTTACACATATCTCCTCTCGCTGATTTAGGAATAACAAATTGACAGCTGTGAGTCCAAATACTTTACGATCCTTCTAGCTTTTCTTGCTCTGCAAAGAAGTCTATCGACAGAGGTGTCACTGGTTTAGAGTGTGTAAGCCAATCATTTCACTTCAGTACACATTGATCATCTTTCACAGTAGAATACGTGGTTTCCTCCCGTAGAGATTACTTAATTGGCTGACAGGCCTCAACAACATTATTATAAGCTTCAATGTGCAAGGCGGCCCTCCATGCCTCAGGTTTAAGTGTAGAGGCCCAGAACAAAGGACTTGCTACCCGAAACATGGCCATTTTGTGTCAAGCAGGATTTACTTATTTTTTCGTACTATGGAACACAAACAAATTTAATCATGTAAGGAGTGCAGAGGATTAATTGTTTTTTGTGTATTAATATAAATTTCAATACCATTGTCCAAATCAAATGTTTCTGACATTTTATTGGGATGCCTTGAAAGGGCATCAGCAATGAACAAATGTTTCTGATACATATTGTGCTCTTGGATTATATGTTAATATTCTGATTGGGTCAATAGAGTAGTAAAGCTTTCTACTGAGTGTTCTATTAGATACAGGAGAAATTAGCAACAATAATGTGCAGTATATACTTTGTCAGAGCGCTGTGCTGCCCACGGCTGCAGTCTCCGAAGCGCTCTGACCTCCAAACGCCCACGCCTCTCCGATGAGCTGACGTCACCCGGAAGTGACGTCTGACATACCCGACGCACGTTTTACCAGGTTGGCTTTATAGGGCACTTCGGAGACTGCAGCTGTGGTCAGTATAGTGCTCTGACAACGTTTATAGTATACATTATTGTTGCTAATTTGTAATGAATCTAATAGAACACTCAGTAGAAAGCTTTACTACTCTATTGATGTCTCAGTAGTCATCAGCTATAGTAGACACTGTGTTAAATGTCCAAGTGCTACATAGAATATTACCCATCTAAACAGAAATATAATATCTGCTTAGTGGTGAGAGGTCCTAATATTAGGAACCCACTCACTATTTTGGCTTAAAAACTGCATTAAGGGATACTAGGCTCGAGCATCATAAATGTTTGTTCTATACAGCTTCAGTATAATAGATTATCTTGTTGTGACGGTGCTCGTCTCCGATGGAAGCGGAACCGCAGGGCTGAGGTAGGGATGCAAACAAACCGACCAGGGCCTCGGGACAGAGTCATGTAAGAGTATCCGTAGTGGGTATGGAAGCAGGGGTCAGGGCTAGCAGCAGAGGTGCAAAGTCCAGGAGACAGGCAGGCTGAAAGCAGCAAGGTCTGAGTCACGGTCCGGGGTCAGTAACAGGGAAATCCAATGAACAGGGAAGCCACAGAGATAGGCACGCCACAGAAATAGACAAGCCACACGGAAGGCTCAGGAACGGGGAAGGCTCAGGGTGGCCAAGAACACAACTAAACTTATACAATGCTCGGGTGGCGACTGGGAGTCACTGGCTGTTATTTAAGCCCTGGAACAGGTGCATCAAATAACAGAGTTCACAGCAGCCAGGTAAGGGCAGGTTCCAGTCAGTGACTGGACTGGAACCCTTACACTTGTTACCAAATAGTGACAAGACATAGAGGCTAGATATTGCTCTATATAAATTAAACTCCAACAAGGGGTGTTTCCTGTGTTAACTACTACCTATTGGTATAATAATAATAATAATAATATCCATTAAGACAGATAACACCACTAGTAATATAACAGGTAGCGCCTACCCGCCGATCTCCATTTTTAATTGTTTTTACGCCGTTGTGATTTATTCCCAAACATATATATTTTAAATAATCCAATAAAGTTTATTTTATATAATTGAGTTTGTCTCTCAGTGCAGCATAAGGGGATTATTTCTTTTCTAGTAAATACAAGAAAGAGAAATACTACAACATGAGGTCAGGCTTTGACGCTAGAGGGCTAGAAATATGAGGACATACCACTAATGGAATAGCCTCCCAAAAGAGGCATGGGGTTAATACAGTAAGAAAATACTAAGGATAGAGACAAATATATTCTAAATGTGAAAAAGCCAAAAGGTCTAATTGGGTCTGAGGTTTTACACAGGTAGAAAATTGGAATGACTATGTGCGCTAAGTAATTCTTATCTGCTGTCATCTACTATATAAATTATTAACTTATTGTAAAGTAGATGCCTGAATCAAAATCAAGACATTTTAAATGCTTTTATACTTTAACAGACAAAATTCAGATGACATGATAAACTAAGGAAGTAGGGGTATGGCACAAAAATTATATTGATTGCTATGAGATTTTTTTCTTTGGTATTATTGTTGCTATTTTTTGTTTAGTTTTGCAGCTGAAAGATTTACACAATTGCAGAATAAATAACGGCTGCATTTATGATAAATATCCAGGTGAACATTACCTTTAGTGATCCAGTACTTATTTTGCAGCTAGACCGCCCAACTCATTTTTGATGGAAATCTAATGGAGATATGAAATCTGACCGAGTTTATTCCTGGTAATTAATTGTTTTGCAGTCCTGTGAAGTTGCATTAATTTAATGAGGTCCATAGTCAATCTAATTTTTTTGATAGCATCCATGGTCTCACAGACATCAGTGGAATCTCACTCTTTGAATGTATAATTCTTCATTAAAATTGCATCTATTAGCCCAGATCCCACATATTTAAAATGTTTCATGTGCTTGGATCTTGAAATCAATGACCCAATTGAAGACTTTAGCTTATACTTACCAACGTATGAAACATCCTACCAGACAGATCTGTGAAGAAACAAGAGACCTTACACTGACATGCATTGGGTGGGATGGGATTTCATCAGAGAGGAATAGGAAAAAAAGACAATGTTTCAGCTACAAATCATAGAGTCTCCGGATAAAGCTGTACAAATGCTTAATTCCTATTCCTAAACAGACCACAAGAGAAGCCTTTTACATGAAAGTCCTGCCGTGTTCTGGGACCGCGGCCAGTCCCACGCCCCCTATTTATTCCTGCACTTGGCACACACCGTGTTAGAAGCCTTCCATACATAAAGGAGAATGGGGAGGGAAGCTCAAGTGAAACCGCGTGCAGTAACCATGGAGACGCCTCCGATCCCACCCACTTCGGCCGGCAACCCCTCTCCGTGATCTGTGATTGGGCAACCAAGCAAAGCTCGACCTTTGCCCCATGACCTGGTGATGCTGGCTGTTTCCTGCTAGCTGGCCTTGTTTCACTGAGCGCGGAAAGGGGGAGAGCTAGAGGGAGGGATCGGCGCTGCAGAGGAGAGGGACAAGGGACGGAGAGGGAGGAGGAGGAAGCGTGAGCCAGTATAGAACGTTCAGCTAGGAGGATAGAACGTTCAGCTGGCTTAGAACGTTCTGAACATCCGTCAGCTGGTTCGTATTCTTCGTTACCCTCTTCCCCTGCGTTTTGGAAACAATCGATCGCCCAACAATGAGGAAAAAATCTAGAATGCTGCTGTGCTTCGCGTTCCTGTGGCTGCTTGGGATCGCCTATTACATGTACTCGGGCACTACTGTCAGCAACCGAAAGGTAATAAACCACAGCGTGGTGACAGGCAGAGTATTTAACGCATACAATAAGAGATCAGAAGCTGTTTAAGGGTTACATAGTGTATCATCATGCAACAAATGGTAGTTTGACATGGACCCTGCAGGGGTACAGATGGGTAAGAGAGTGGATTATGTTAAAATGAATCTGCTGTCTCGGTGGGATTTGATCAACGCTTTTACTACTACTCCTGAGATGATCTGGTGGATTTAAGATTTTGTTGTGGATCGTGTTGGGAGAAGTAACAGTTTGCAGTAAAAAGCATCAAATTGTACGATGTGAAAGGAAAGAGAAGCCGGGCTAGTACTTTTACAATAATTAACTAACCAACTGGATACAGCCACGTCCTAGCTTGCTAGCAAGTTGTGCAAACCCAGGAGTGCTGTAAATAGGAAAGAGGCTTTTTATTGCTTAGTAAATATATAACAGATTTTTTTTCTCTCTCTTTTGGTGCGCAGAATAGGAACTACTCATTAAATTTATGTTCAGTTTTGATTTTCTTTGTAAGTGACATTATTACATGCAGGGATGCCCTAGGTGTGTATATTTTGGTCCTATTCTTTTCAGTAGGATTGCCATGTTGAAATTGCAACAGATGTGCATGACCTTGGGCAAGAATGTTTATCCTGGTTAATTGGTCACCGGTATTAGATTGTTAGCTCTTCAGAACACTGATTTATTTATATAAATGCAGCAGTGCGTACACTTTTAGTGCTTTCTAATGCTACATTATTGGATAGGTTAGCTCTGTTTTCTTTGGTTGTGTGCATGATTGCAGGTTTTTTTAAATGGGAATATAGAGCACAACTTGAAGGGTTCTCCTTGATGTGCCAATTACAGTTTTTCAGCTGCCCATTTAACACTTAAAGCAGATAGTCTGAGTCGTTTTTGTTCATGAATCCCATGCATTTAAGTCATTAATGAAGTTCCAGTAATTTTTGTCAGCACTTAAAAGACATTTCCCACTGCATTTTGTAGCATAGGTATTGTTTTGGATGGAACCAAGCATGCTGTTTGTGATTCATTGAAACAGCGACTGCATGGACAAAAAAAGATTGGTTGCAATTGAATGAAAATTATGAAAAACATTACTGGTTGCTAGACAACGTTAATTCTAGACTTAATGCTTTTGCAGATCATTAATACTTGAAATAGATCAGGATGGCTGATGTAATGTATTCATGCAAGGGTGCTAAATGTATTGTAGTCATATTGTGCAAAAATGGCACTCATAAATATGAAATGTTACTGCAGGGTACCTGTGAATTTATTTTGCATCTTCAATGCACAATCTCGATATCTGCATTTCAATAACTTGTGTGATATTTTGAGGTACTAAAACGGTCATGGGACCCTGTGTGAGATGTGTGGATGCACTTTGAGTGTATTTTCTCGTTACTGTCATCTATCCATAGAATCTTTAGGCTAGGAGCACTGAACTGCATTTCAGCAGGGGTAGTCATTGTACAAGTAATAACGAAGGGTGTCAAATTTGGCAACTTTTAGGGGGTCACTTCTGTACTGTCGTACGAGTCTGTTCGGCCCTTGTTTTTGCTAAAAATCCCTGGTGATGTCATTGGGGATTTTCGCCTGAAAACAAATGTTTTCATAGCTATAGAAGCACATTACGTCTTAAAAAAATTGTAGTCTTTATATTTTCAAATGGCGTGACGGAATTAACTTTGTGATTGCAGTTTCCTAAGCACATATTTGAGATGCTGTCCCATGACATCATGGCCAAAAATGTTTGAATAGTCTTTTATCATTTCACATGTTAACATGCTTGAAAATATGCATACATTGATAAGACGAGGGTTTCTTCTATACAGGGCCGCCAACAAATCTTGGGGCCCAGGACAAATGCAAGGAGCTGGCCTCTCCTCCCCCACCCATTGCGTACACACCATGGAATCTTTTTGGGGGGGGAGTTAAGTATGGGCTTGGGGGGTGGGGGGTAAGTTATGGGCCTGGGGGGTGGGGGGTAAGGTACAAGTACAGTATGGGACTAAAGGGTGTAAGGGGTACAGTATTGTTGAATTAGAGTACCTCTTCAGTCGGTCCACCGGGATGGGTCTTCAGTCGGCCGGCAGGGGGGGCATCAGTTGGCGCGCGATGGGACCTTCAGTTAGCCCGGGAGGCTTCAGTCGGCCCGCGGTTGGGCTGGGTTGGGCCTTCATTTGGCTCGTGGATGAGCTGGGGGGTTCTTCAGTTGGCCCACGAGAGGAGCCTTCCGTTAGCCCGCGGGAGGGGGTTTCAGTTAACAGGGGGAGGACCTTCAGTCGGCCCGCGGTTGGGCTGGGGGGGGCTTCTGTTGGCTCGTGGGGGAGGCGGGGGGTGGCTTCAGTTAGCCTGGGGGGTGGGGACTGAGGGACCTTCAGTTAGCCTGGGGGAGGGAGGAGGGAGCATTCAGTTAGCTCTGGGGATGAGCCTTCAGTTAGTCCGGGGGGGGGAGGCTCAGTTAGGGCCTGGGGGGCTGGTGGGCCCTGCAGAAGGATGGCCCACGGTGCGGGGGATGCGATGCGGAGGATGTCGGCAGGTGGTGGGGGAGGAGAGAAGAGGGAAGAGGGAAGGGTGAAGTTGAAGGGATCAGTCACTGACACACACACACACACACACACACACACACACACACACACACACACACACACACACACACACTGGAACAGGGACACAGACACTAAAGAGACAAACACAGGGTACACACACAACAGTACAGGGAAATACAAATAAGGTACAGTTAAGTATTAAGGCCTCTGTAACTCACCTGCTGCCAGCCGGGTCTTCGGCAACGCGCGTTATGATGCGATGGGGTCACATGACCCGCGACATCATTTGACGCTGAGCCATTGGGTGGGGGGAGCGCGAACGCTGAGGCTCCCGGGAAGAGGGGCCGCAGCTCAAGAAGTTTGCGCACCCCTGAGTCATAGACAGTGTCGTTTACTTTCCCATGTCACAGTTTAGTAATGCTTGCCTGGTCATGTTCTGTGTTGTCCTATTTGTTGTTCATACCATTCTTTGGCTCATTAAGCATTCATGTTGCCAACTACTAAGAATATTTGTGTGTATGTGTGTACTACTTCTAAATTTACAATCCCAGCGTGCCATTACTTTTATTTTAAATTCACTTTTGAAAGAAAAAACAAAATGATTATACTGTATGTTAGGAAGCCTCTCTCTTTTTGTGCTTCTTAACCATTCTAGAAATCATTCTCAAATATGGTCAACATTGAGGAAAAGCAATGCTAAGCATATTGAATATTTTGAAGTCTGGCACGGTACCACTACTTTTTAAAAATTTTTAAGCTACAGTACTTGGATCCCTGCATACTAATTTTTCTGAGACTCATTGCATTACATTCCTGATCTGTTCTGCATGTCCGTCTCTGATTTTAATTGAACAAAGGAACAATGTGATGCCCAATTGGTCAGACACTACTACTATTCCCTTTTATTGGTTACTACGTATTGGCGCTTATTCAGCCTAAGCGGCCCTGCAGGCTATTTTTTGTCCGGAATTCTCAATTGCCTTCTATGGGAAATTTCAGATGAAAATGTCTCTACGTCTCCCTCTCATTCTCTCTCTCTCGCTTTGTGGAAATTACTTTATTTGGATGCGTTCAAAGGTCATTTTTACAGACGTCTGCAAATCTCTTGATGGTTCAGTATTCCTGGAATATATTTCACTATGTGGTATGAAGAACCTGTTTGTGTTATCTTTTAGATGTACGTATTGCATTTTCAGTCACTCGTAATTCTGCACTAAACTTGGATATGATTTGAAGACGTTCATGCTGTAAAAGCATTTGGCTAAATATCTTCATTTTTTAAATTGTCAGAAATTACATTCTGGCCACACACGCACACGCACACGCACACACACACACACACACACACACACACACCTTTTCAACTGTTCTGCACTGCTTTTATGTAAGCACTCACAGAAGGAATTCCACTGCTCATCCTGAATGTCAGTGCTGCAGCGAACCCAGAAAATCATTGCTATTACCAACGTTTCTTATTTCTTAAACCGTTTACCTGGTTTAAATTTTTATTTTTTTTAATAGGCATATTTTTGTCGCTAAGAAGCAGATCCCTGCACATCAATCATGCGATGCTCATGGTCTAATTTGAAATAAATTATCAAAAAAAGATTAATTGGGTTCAACAAAGACCTTAAACTTTAGAAAGGCAGATTTTAATAAACTGATGTCTACAAGTAATACATTGGGATGATGTTTTTTGCAGGGAAAAATGTAGAAGATGAATGGGCAGTCTTTAAAACATTGTTAAAAAAGCACACATATCAGTGTATACCCTTGGGTAATAAGTATAAAAGAAATAAGTCAAAACCAATTTGGCTAAATAAACAGGTAGGGGAGGAAATGGACAAGAGGAAGGCAATCAAATTAGCAAAAATGGATAATGAAAAAAGGATTGCAATACAAAGTAAGATCAACCCTAAAAAGTTCTTTAAGTACCTTAATAACAAAAAAAAATGAGATAAGAAAATATAGGACCCTTTCAGTGTGAGATGGGCAGGCAGATTATTGGAGATAAGGAAAAAGCAGGGTTATTAAACAAATTCTTTGCCTCTGTGTTTACCAGGGAAGAATCAATTTCAATAGTAGTGCCGCAGGAGGAAGCCACAACCTCCATATTAATGAAAAATTGGTTAACTGAGGAAGAAGTTCATAAGCGACTTGAAAAAAAATTAAAGTAAATAAGGCACCTGGCCCCGATGGCATACATCCAAGAGTTCTCAAGGAGTTAAGCTCAGTAATAGCCCAACCATTACATTTAATATTCAAGGACTCCATTTCCACAGGCTCAGTACCACAAGATTGGCGTAAAGCCGATGTGGTGCCTATATTTAAAAAGTGAGCTAGATCACAACCAGGGAATTACAGACTTGTAAGCCTTATACTTCAATAGTGGGGAAACTACTTGAAGGTTTAATACGGGATAATATTCAGGAATACCTAATGGAAAACAAAATTATTAGTAATAGTCAGCATGGATTTATGAAGGATAGATCATGCCAAACTAACATTAGTTTCTTTGAAGAGATAAGTAGGAATTTAGACCAGGATAATGCAGTTGATGTGGTCTACTTAGATTTTGCAAAGGCTTTTGATACGGTTCCTCACAAAAGGTTGGTGTACAAAATTAAGCAAATTGGACTCAGTAAAAATATATGCACCTGGATTGAAAACTGGTTGAAGGATAGACAACAGAGGGTTGTCATAAATGGAACTTTTTCAGGTTGGGCTAGGGTCGTGAGTGGAGTACCTCGGGGATCGGTACTGGGACCCCTGCTTTTAACTTGTTTATTAATGACCTTGATGTTGGCATCAAGAGCAAAATCTCAATATTTGCTGATGATACTAAATTGTGTAAGGTAGTAGAATCAGAGCAGGATGTAATTTCTCTCCAGAAGGACTTGGAGAGAATGAAAACGTGGGCAGGTAAATGGCAGATGAGGTTTAATACAGATAAATGTAAGGTTATACATTTGGGATGCAAGAATAAACAGGTGACTTACAAATGAAATGGGGATAAATTGGGGGAATCCTTGATGGAGAAGGATTTAGGAGTGCTTGTAGACAGCAGGCTTAGCAATAGTGACCAAAGTTATGCAGAAGCTGCAAAGGCAAACAAGATCTTATCTTGCATTAAACGGGCAATGGATGGAAGGGAATTAAACATAATTATGCCCCTTTACAAAGCATTAGTAAGACCACACCTTGAGTATGGAGTACAATTTTGGGCACCAATCCTAAGAGAAGACATTATGGAACTAGAGAGAGTGCAGAGAAGAGCCACCAAATTAATAAAAGGGGATGGACAATCTAACTTATGAGGAGAGGCTAGCTAAATTAGATTTATTTACATTAGAAAAGAGGCGTCTAAGAGGGGATATGATAACTATATACAAATATATTCGGGGACAATACAAGGAGCTTTCAAAAGAACTATTCATCCCACGGGCAGAACAAAGGACTCTGGAACATCCCTTAAGGTTGGAGGAAAGGAGATTTCACCAGTAACAAAGAAAAGGGTTCTTTACAGTAAGGGCAGTTAAAATGTGGAATTCATTACCCATAGAGACTGTAATGGCGGATACATAAAATTTGTTCAAAAAAAGGTTGGACATTTTTTTTTTAGAAACAAAAGGTATACAGGGATATACCAAATAAGTAAATGGAGTCAGGAAGGAATTTATTTTTCACCTTATGAGATATCATTGGATGATATGACACTGGGGTTTTTTGTTTGCCTTCCTCTGGATCAATAAGTAAGTATAGATATAGGATAAGTATCTGTTGTCTAAATTTAGCATAGGTTGAAATTGATGGACGTACGTATTTTTTCCTCCACCTCTACTATGTGACTATGATGCTAAAAAGGTTAACCATACTGAGAACTTGCACATATGCTGACGAGGAAGAACATTTGTGTTGTGTGAGGATGCAGAAGTGATAGATGTGACTTAGTGACTTAGATGTGATACTCTGACCCATTGAAAGCCAGTGTAGGCCAGCAATAAATACAGTAAATTGGTAATTTCGAACGTATGTGACCGCAACCTTCCTGCCTTGACTACTGCAACCTCCTAGCTTGCATTTCCCTTGTCTGCCTGTACCAACTCTAATCTATCCAAAATGCTACCGTCAGACTTTCCGCCTCACTCACCATTCCACTTCTGCTGATCCACTATGTAAATCCCTACAATAGCTTCCCATATCCTCCAGAATCAAATTGAAAACCCTCGCTCTGAATGACGCTAACACCACTTACATCTCAGCCCTCATTTCCAATTATATACCTTAACACCCCTTAGGCTCTGCCCATGACGTCCGCCTTTTCACCTCCGCTCACACCCACCTGCAATCTCCTGTGCTTCCCCCTCCTTCTAGAATTCCCTACCACATCCCATCAGACTCTTCCTCCAGCTTTGTCATTTAAAAACTCACCTTTTCAAGGAAGCCTATCTAGCTATACTCCTTACACCCTCCCCCCACCCTATTAGTACAAGCTGTCCGGCTAGATCAAACTCTACCCTTGCGGTCCCCCGGCATTTAATTCAAGTGCCTGGGGGGACAGCGTGGGACCTCTATAACCACTGCGCCCCTTAGTTTGCGCACCCTAGTTTGCGCACCCCTGCTCCAGAGTGTAACCTCTCACAATCGGGGCTCTCATTATCTGTTTGTATCTTTCCATGCTTGTCCATATCTGTATGTAACTGTTTCTGTAATTATCAACTCTCTTTACCGCGTTTCGGAGTATATTGGGGCTTTAAAAATAAACGACGATGATGATCAAAAGAATTACCTTAAAATATTTAAATGATATATGCATCTCTATGCAAAGAAATATATACATTCACATAGGAGGGGCTTGCATTCTTGAACAAAAAGGGTGTTGAAGTAGCTCAAAGGTTCATAGTCTAGGGCAGCGGTGCGCAAACTTGGGGGTGCTAGATTTTCTGGGAGGAGCGCGGCAGTTATAGAGTTCCCGTGCTCTTCCCCCAAGGCATTGTAAATGAAATGCCGGGGGACCGCGCGAGGCCTCTATAATACACTTGCCTTCCCGCAACGCGTCGTCCTGTTATCATGGCGTAAAATTACGTTGCGGGGTCACATTACCATGGTGACGTGATGTCACATGACCCCGCGTGTCACTTGATGCCGGGATCGAGCGGGGGGTGGGGGGTGGGTTGCGAGACGAAGAGGAGAGCAGACAGGGTTGCGCACGGGGAAAAGTTTGCGCACCCCTGGTCTAGGGTATAAAAAAGGAAAAGGACTGTGGGAACTTAGGAGTCATTCTGTGACATAACTACAGTACTTAACATGTTTAGCATTTTTGTTGTATGTTATAGTACTGGTTTGTTATATAATAGCAAGGAGACAAAGGGCCCTATTCAATATACTCAATGTGCTTGGGCAGTGGATTCACACTGTTTGATATAGGGTGGGGGGTGACGGAAGAGGTACTCAAAGCAGCAGAGCTAAAAACGAAGTCTCTCTTTGGCTGAATGCAAAAATTGCTATGCAAATGAGTCTTTGAGTCAGTGACTTGCTATTCAATAAAAGTCCAAAGCACTGATATGGCAGTGTCAGCCCTCTGGTTCACAATTTTTATTTCACCTAGTTCAGGAGGGTGAACTGGCTGATTCAGCTATCCGTATGATGTTCACCATATAGAAAATATAATTGGCTCCAATGCCAAAAAAAAAAAGCGCTTCCACTGCAGCAAGGGATTCTGGGAAATGACATGCAAATGAGTACGCCTTTTGCTTCAAAACCATTTAACATGGTCCCCTATAAGCTTAAGCTTGCTGCATGGTCACAGCTTTGAGCACAGCCTGGGTTGAGATGCATAGCCAGTAAACCCACTCACAGCCATTTCGACCTTAATGGGTCTCCTCAGCGTGGGGTTGGTATACTGGCTATGCATCTTAACCCATCAACCTCTCTCCCCTGCAGGATCTGAATTCCACACTCCACCTACCCCAACTACACTTCCATCTAATAAGGCCAACATATATATATTAAAGAACAATTGCATAGAATGAATTACTGAAGAAGAAAAAAATCAATGCTGCCTGAACTCCTTGGTCACCCTAGCAGTCATGCATCGTACTTGCCTTTTTGGACACTAGGGTTAATAAACTCTTAATGCCATTTTTAATGTGTTTTAATATACTGAGCATCCTTTGATTTCTATAGCGGGCTTCAGCACACCCCCAGCAGTGCAAGATTTTTGTATCACTTTCCTGTTTGTGATAATTTCTTGCCAATATTCACAGCAGTTTGAGCTGCAAACTGTAACAATAGATAATGTTACCGTAGTAATATGAAGAATACATTGTAGCTGCTGAGTTACACTGACTGAAGGATTGAATTGTAACGGAAAGGCAGCCATTTAGTGAACCCTGGAAGCGGGGTTTTGGGGATTTGCTGATTGGGGAGAACAAATCGATTGGCAGCTTAGGTAATTAGTTTTCAATAAAAGTAATCAAAGGTGGCATATATTAAAACAATTTTTTTTTTTTTTTTTTTTTTTTTTTAAAGCTGCTTGGATTGATTCTTTTACTGGTGGACTGCAGGTCAAATGTGGCTCTCAGAGGGCTTTGATGTGGCCCTCCGGTCCTCTGCTTTTGTTATACTAGTTGCTTACAGTAGGTGGCTAAGTGCAGTTTTTCACAGTGAAACTCACTTGTAAGTTAATGTAAATATATAATGTATAGATGTTAAACATGATTGCAAAGTGTTGAAATATAGTAAATATTTTGTCATTTAAATGGCTCTAAAGTGAATTACAATAAACTTGTGACTCTTCTACTTCTAAATGTTTTCTAATTTGACCCCTATGGAGAACAAGTTAAAGAGCCCTGCTGTATATAGGACAAAAATATAAAATACTCAGGAGCCCAACAGAATTTGTAGGAGCCAGCAATTGGTGGGGGTGGGGGGGAGGGGGAGCTGGTTTCGGCTTCCACTATCTGCGTGTGTCCGTGTGCATCTGTGACACACACTGACTGACTCTGAGAGTCTCTGTGTGAGTGAGAGAGGTGCTATCTGCGTGTGTCAGTGTGCATCTGTGACACACACTGACTCTGAGAGTCTCTGTGTGAGTGAGAGAGGTGCTATCTGCGTGTGTCCGTGTGCATCTGTGACACACACTGACTCTGAGAGTCTCTGTGTGAGTGAGTGAGGCGAGACGGGGCTTCTGCGTGTGTCCGTGTGCATCTGGACAACACTTGACTGAGCGTCCTGGGTGAGTGAGAGAGGTTGCTATCTGCGTGTGTCCGTGTGCATCTGTGACACACACTGACTCTGAGAGTCTCTGTGTGAGTGAGAGAGGTGCTGTTGCCGGTCACACTGGTCATTCAGGTCAGTCATCACTGCGCACAGCACAGGCGTCGCTGAGGGGGAATTTTAGGCGACCAGGCGACTGGGATTTTACCATCCCTGGCATCTTCTTTAGAGAAGGCAGAAGCTTCAAGCAGATTAGCAAACAGGAAAAAAACTGTAAACTTTATCGCAATTGTTTCCTCCTTTTTTGTATGCAAATAAGTTTCCTCACCCAAAAAGTGTAATGTTTAATTTTTATTGAATGTAGCGATCTGAATAAGGTTTATTTTTTTTTTTTTTTAGCAAAATTGATGACAAAGCCTTTTAAACGGAGTACAGTATCTTAAATAGCACCCATAGAGCACATAACAAACTGTGATTTTAAGATCCAGAACGCAAGTACATTGTACTTTCTGACTTTAGCAAAATAAAGTTGAAAAAATAAATAAAATGTTCTCAATATACCTGGAATTTAATTTCAAAAGGTTTTATTTTAAAAGGTTGTTTTTTTTTTTTATTTTTATTTTTTGTTTTTTTTATTATATATATATATATATATATATTATATTACTATTTGTATTTGTTACATGTTGCTTCCTATATTGCTCTGTTTTTCAATGGTCTCAAAAGTAAAATATTTTCATTTTCAGAAAATGTGTAGATCAGTTCAGAGGTGAAATCACTATAATGTTGCCACGTTTCATTCAGTTTAGTTTGTTTTTCTGAAGCTTATGAACCATAAGAAAATGGTTTCAGCGTTGATTGCAATAACAGATAACAACATCTTCTTAATGCTAAAAACACAGTCCATTTGGGAATTGCACACCACTAATGCATGTTGTTATCATGGTTGGTCTGTAAAGTACTACTTATTTTCTCTCTCTAACAATCTCTGACTTTGTGTAAAATTAAAATTATTTTTGCATGCTTTTGGTTGTAAACAGATTTTATATTGAAATAAGATCTTGGCATAATCAACAAAACTAAAGTTAAATTCCAGTCTACGATACTATTGTTCTCTTAAAGTTTGTCCAAGTGGAGAGTGACTGTCTAATTATTACATTGATAAGTGTTTGTTTAATACAGTACTGTATTGTAATTTTGCCTTACAATAATAACTTTATTTCCTATAGCGCTTTTCTCCCAATGGGACTCAAAGTGCTTCACAATTGCAGTATAGTGCGCGGTATGCAGCACACAGGAATTTTCCAGACACAGTCCCTGCTAGGATGAGTTTACAATCTCCCTTTTTTTTTTTTTTTGGTGCCTGAGGCACAGGGAGATAGTGAACAATGAAACAAGCGCAGACAGAACCAATAGTACAAAGTCAAAAATATGTAAATATTCAAATTCAGTGAGGGAAAAAGACTTAAGTGAGTTTAAAGTCCTTGAAAGTGAATTAATTTAAATGTATCACCCTGGACAAGAAATGCAGCTCTTTCGAAAGATGTTTCCCAACATCTGATATAGCAAAGACAGCAAAAAAACTTCAATGCCGAGCCTCTCTAGGATCATAAAAGGAGAAAAATATACATAGTGCTAAAATGATAATGGTGATAAATGGTGCTCAAATTTATTCTAAACTACTCACGTGGCATCAAAAAAATTACGCCTTTTCACTGTTCTATCAAATCTTGGTCTTTACTTTTAGAACGTTTGTATAGTATGAGCTCCCCATGGTTATGTGGAGAAAAGAGGTGTAGAGGTAGTGCAACACGGTTTTATAAAGATATAACATTTACACTAGAGCAGTGGACAGAGAATCCAAGTAAGGACATATGCTCCAGGTAAGTAAAAGCAATTTGACCGCTCGTTCCTGCAGTTGCCAACTTCTCTGTGAAGTCCCACTTCCGAGTAGCTAACGTCCGTCACCACAAGGCAGCATCAGGGAAGCTCTGGTTTTGGCTTCCACTGGCAGGAGTATAGAGGCGACAGAGGCTTGCGCTTTCACTTTTTTTTGCTGTCTTAATAATAGCATGTTCTTGTATAGCGCTGCTAGTTGTACGCAGCGCTTTACAGAGACATTTTGCAGGCATAGGCCCTGTGGAGCTTACAATCTATGTTTTTGGTGCGTGAGGCACAGGGAGATAGTGACTTGCCCAAGGTCACAAGGAGCCGACACCGGGCTCCCCTGCTTCAAACTCTCAGTGCCAGTCAGTGTTGTTACTCACTGAGCCACTCCCTCTCTTGCCAGATAGTGAGGTGCCCAAGGTCACAAGATGCTTTCAACGAGGTTCTTCAGATTCCAACTTGGTGTTATTGTTTTGCAGAGTCTGTTTCTTTACTCACTGAGCCAGTCCTCCTTACAATATGGTTTGCTTTATAGCAATAAGTACTAATCCCCTCAAAACTGGGCATCATTACCTGGTCATCAATGTCCTAGCTGAAGGATTCCAGGTCAGAGGAAGTGCTGAGAATCTTTAAGCCAGTGAGTAATTAGTGCCCAGGTATTTTTCTGCTTTGAGGATTATCACTGCTACAAGCTGAACTTGTTTTAATGAGTTTTTATTGTAATGCTCTGGCTGTTACTGGTTCAATTTCTGTGTGTTTTGGGGCTATGCTCAAAGTTTATACCAGAAGGGTTCCTGAATGTTCCAGAATTGTAGCGCTCATTGGCCGGGAGGCATGGAGATGCGATGCCGTTCATGACGCCCAATCTGCTCGTAACGGCTATTCAAGTCATTGGCAGGTACCGCAAGATAGGGAGTGATGTTCCGCATTGCGGCTTCATGACTCCAGGCCGTTGTCTTTTATCTCTTATTTCTATCACATGATCTCTTCCTTAAATCATGCTAAAACAAGTGTTGGCTTCTCTGAAAATGAATTACTGATTTGTGTTTTAAGGGCCTAAAAAAAAAAAAAAAAAAAAAAAAAAACCCCTTCCCCCCAAATAAGCAAATGAAGGTAAGACGAGAGAAAGTGGGTTGTACACTCTTGCTGAACAGACAGTGACATCAGACAAAAGGAACTAGCCAGAGACATCAAACCCCTCCCAAGTGCTTAGCTCACCATATTCACTGCTTAGCTCACCATATTCACAAATGCACTTTAAAACATGATTGTGTAACCCCTTAAACACGCCACTGACATTAGTACGCTTTGGTCCTAGGAGGGATTTCCTCTTGAATTGTTCTGGCTGCCTGCATTTGAACCTCTTCAAACGACACCATGGCCAATGAATGAAAAATGTACCCTACACTCACTTTTCTAAAGGTAAACCATCTAATAAGAAATCTGCACCACTCCATCCCTCTCCTTATGATAAAGGGGTTTCACAAATGTGTGGGTGGAGACACACTGCTCATTTGCATGACATTACCCAGAATTCTTGGCTGCAGTGGAAGCACTATTTGCTAAGCCGTAATGGGGAAATACCGGGTTACAGACCTGTCTGGGACATGTAAATGCATCACCAGTGGTATTTTTATGTACTGTACACTGTACAGTGGAAGGTTTGTCACCTTTTTGTTTTTCTATTCACCGTACTTTTTTAATGCTTTAAGTTAAAGCACTTGTATAGCTGAAATGAGTCAGAATTACTTTAGCATGTGCCACTGGCTGTGACTCATTCTATCTAACGTGAAGACAGGAATGTGAATTGAAAAGCAAGAATGTGTTAAAAAGGCATAGGTCAGGTTCTGGCTGAGGTTTCCTGAAAAAGCGATTTAAAAGCGGTGTGTAGTGTATTCATTTGTTAATACAAACTTTTTTAGTAAAGCAGTCTGCTCATCTTTTCTTCCCAAGTATTTCAAATGCACTGCTAATGGAAACATAGATTTATTTTCCTAAATGTGTTGAGCCTAGGGTTGCCAGGTGGGTTGTCTAAAAATACTGGACACCCACGCCCCCCGAACACATATAAAAAATACCCCCACGCCCCACAAATGCATATAAAAAATACACCAACACCCCCCAAATACATTTTAAAAAATACCCCCACCTCCCCCAAATACATTTTAAAAAAAATACCCCCACCTCCCCCAAATACATTTAAAAAAAATTCCCCCACCTCCCCCAAATATATTTAAAAAAAAATACCCCCACCTCCCCCAAATACATTTAAAAAAAATACCCCCACTTCCCCCAAATACATTTTAAAAATATACCCCCCCACCGCACCAATAGATTTTAAATATCACACCATCATCATGATCTATCTCCCAGGCTGGCCACATCACCATCTTATCCTCTCCCCCATCATCTTCTCACCCTGCCCCCCCCATCTGTCACAATCAGCCTGCCACCCCCATACCTGTCACCATTACACACTGGCCCCCCAAATCCCCCAATCTGTTTTGTCCTTACATTATACAGGAACAGGAGGCACACAGACGTCCTACTGGGCCGTTGGGGGGGTCTGGGCTCCGCCACCCCGCTGTCTTTATTGGATTCGCTCCTCCAAATCAGGGACAGGCTGCACACAGAAAAAACAACAACACTGTCTATGCCGCCCCCAGTGTCAGTACTCTCTGCGCATTCCTGCCTCGCGCCCCCCAGGTCAGTACTACTCTCTGCACTGCTGCCCTCGCGCCGCCCCAGGTCAGTACTACTCTCTGCACTGCCTGCCCCTCGCGCCTCCCCCAGTCTCAGTACTACTCTTGCACTGCCTGCCCTGCGCCGCCCCCAGTCTCAGTATACTCTCTGACATGCCTGCCTCGCGCCTGCCCAGTCTCAGTACACTCTCTGCACTGCCTGCCCTCCGCCCTCCCCCAGGTACAGTACTACTCCTAGCACTAGGCTGCCTCGCGCCTCCCCCAGTATCAGTACTACTCTCTGCACGCACTGCCCCTGCCGCCTCACCCAGTCTCAGTACTACTCTGCGAGCACCTCCCCCTGCCCTCGCGCCCCCCCAGCTGTCAGTAATACTATCTGCACTGCCTGCCCTCGCGCCCCAAGTGTCAGTACTACTCTCTGCACTGCTGCTCTCGGCCTCCCCAGTTCCAGTAACTACTCTCTGCACTGATGCCCTCGCGCATCCCCCAGTCTTAGTACTCTCTGCATGCTGCCCCTCGGCCTCCCCAGTGTAGTATACTCTTTGCCATGCCTGCCTCGCGCTCCCACAGGGTGTAGTACACTCTGCATGCCTGCCCTCGCGCCTCCCCCAGTCTCAGTACTACTCTCTGCACTGCCTGCCCTCGCGCCTCCCCCAGTCTCAGTACTACTCTCTGCACTGCCTGCCCTCGCGCCGCCCCCAGTGTTAGTACTACTCTCTGCACTGCCTGCCCTCGCGCCGCCCCCAGTCTCGGTACTACTCTCTGCACTGCCTGCCCTCGCGCCCCCCCAGTCTCAGTACTACTCTCTGCACTGCCTGCCCTCGCGCCTCTCCCAGTCTCGGTACTACTCTCTGCACTGCCTGCCCTCGCGCCGCCCCCAGTCTCGGTACTACTCTCTGCACTGTGGAAAGGTGTGAATCATCAGGAAGCGCAAACATGTGGAAACAAAAAAATATATTCTGATGGTGCAGTATTGTAGTAATAATAATGGCGTGGGTGATATATTATCAGGTCTATATGCAGAATACTCACAAACGTGAGATGGATATGGACACGTAAAGGTATCGTTGGGTGGTGTGCTGCAAACAATGCAATCAGAATTGCAAACCGTCACCAACCAGGTAATCACTCCAATAGACCTTAGTATAAATAAAAAATAAAATCACCCACGCCATTATTATTACAATACTGCACCATCAGAATATGTTTTTGTTTCCACATGTTTGCGCTTCCTGATGATCCACACCTTTCCACTTGTCACAAGGACTGAGAGAGCAGTCCTACACCGGGTTACAGCGGCATTCGTTATATGTGTTTGTATGAGTATCACTATCATTTTTTACTAAGTTGCTTTTACACTTCACTGTTGTATATACTCACCTCACTTTGATATACAGAGCGCCACGTTTGATAAGGTTTTCTTTCACTACTCTCTGCACTGCCTGCCCTCGCGCCGCCCCCCTCCCAGTCTCGGTACTCTCTGCACTGCCTGCCCTCGCGCCGCCCTCGCCCCCAGTCTCAGTACTCTCTGCACTGCCTGCCCTCGCGCCGCCCTCGCCCCCAGTCTCAGTACTCTCTGCACTGCCTGCCCTCGCGCCGCCCTCTCCCCCAGTCTCAGTACTCTCTGCACTGCCTGCCCTCGCGCCGCCCTCGCGCTTGCTCTGCCCCCCGCCACAGCAAAAATGGTAATACCGGAGGCATACGTGTCCGGTATTACCTCCGATTTTATACCGGACAGGCAACGGAATTACCGGCCTGTCCGGGTGAAAACCGGACACCTGGCAACCCTAGTTGAGCCATGATCAAGAAGGAGAATATTAAAGTAATATCTGTAGGGATTTTTTTTAATCCCTTTTTCAGAGTACAGGCATTCCCCGCATTAACGTACGCAATGGGACCGGAGGAGCATGTATGTAAAGCGAAAATGTACTTAAAGCGAAGCACTACCGTTTTTACACTTTACAATGCATGTACTTTACTGCAAAAGTCCATATATGTGTCATATACGTGCATAACTGATGTAAATAACGCATTTACTTCTCCTTTACTTCCCTTCTATGCAAAGGCAGTAATTTGGATCTGTGAGCAAATGCAATTTGCTCTTCTCCATTGCTGTGTTGTGACTGTGACCTCAGTCAGCAGGGCTGCTGTACTGTCCTGTCCACTTAGACAAATTGCAAGTGATTGATGAAAAATAACAATTATCACAAGGAGCAAACCCTCCCCTGCCTTCTTCCTCTCCAAAACATATCACTCATTGTAAAACATATGACTTGATGAGGTTACCTGGGACAGTGTCTGTACTCCGTGTGTGGGAGCCTCACATCTTCTCCCACATTCCCACCTCGGGTCCGGGAAACAAGACTTCCCTTGGTAAAGTACGCATGCGCGCCTCTCACCAGTCCTTCACCTCCCTGCTTGTTCTCATTGTTTGCGAGTGGTGAGGGAGAGGCGCGCGCTGCCGTCAAGCAGCTGGGGAATTTTTTTTAGTGTACGTGCTCGCGAAGCGAGCGTACGTAAACAAGGGTATGGTGTAGTTGCAAATATGTACGTACTCGCGAGTGTACGTAAGGTGGGTGTACGTAAAATGGGGTATGCCTGTAAATGGTCCATGCACTTGCATAACACTGCAGTTATAGCCAACTTTATTTTATTTATTTGTGCTCCCGTTGACTTAATATTTTGTTAGTGAAGCATAGAACACCAAGGATCAGATTTGCTAAACAGTCAAGCACCTGAGAGGCCCATTGCAGGGAATTGGCCTTTAGGCCAATTTAGAAAAATTATATTTAGAAAATTTGTCGTAAAGCAGGAAAATGTGAAAATGCTATGTGTTTTTTTTTTTTTTTTTATCGGTTCTGTAGTATTAGATAATACTATCTGCATTTTTTTTAAACCCCTGCCATTTGTTTTACTATACTGATCATCCTTTGGTTGCTACAGCAACCATTTAGAAAGTCATATTCACTTCCTCTTTTGAAAATGGCTCTGGTGCACGTTTTTGAGCTCTACCCTTTGGCAACAAAGTATCACAAACATTAAAAAAGGACAGTTGTATTGCTGCTTTAATGTCCTTGCATTATTCTGTTACTGAGAGTACTGGGGTAACTTTGTAGAAATAATCTAAAAATAATTATCATTATGGCATTCTTACAGTGTTTTTGTTGTGGATGTAACTAGGAATCCTTGCTAGATGTGAAGTCTTCGCTTTGACCTACATGAAACTATATGCATACCTGTTGCTGCTTATGAACTTTCAAGGACCTGGAACGTAATGAGAAATAATGCTATGCGGTGAAAGTGTAAAGGAGACAAACCTAAAGACTGAAATATGGGTTATGTGATTTAATCAGCTTAAATGATCAATTTATGTCCATCTGGGGCATTAACACGCAGTCTCACTTCTCAATATTAGTGTTTAAAATGTCTGCTATGAGAAAATTATGATAATCCTGCCTTAATCATAGTGTTTCCTCTTGCTATAACCTTGAACTGCAATTAAAATGTCTGTAAGCAAGCCTGAAATTGCATTCTTATTTTTCTTGTGTATTGAGAAGTTTACCTGTGATTTACGGAGGTCCTTAAAATGAGAACTACAGATAGTTATCATTATGTCACTATGCTTAATGACAGGCTGTATCAAGATGTTATTCTAATCTCTGTTTTTGGGACAGGCGGGCCCTGCTAATACGGCGGGTTCCGTTCTATGGCACTTGCCGCAAAGCGAAAATCGCCGCAAAGCTTGCGCAGACCTGCAATCCCCTCTTCTGCGCATGCGCGACCTCGGCTGCCCCCGTTATGCGCATGCGTAGACATGGTGGCCCCCTTCTCGGTACCGCCGTATGAGCGGAATGCCGAAAAGCGGGGGCTCTACTGTTATTCAGTTATGTGGGCTCAGTTCCACCATTGTTTTAGATTAGATTAATTATCCACAGAAGAGAAACAAAGCGGTAGTTCATTTATTAAAAAACATCTTTATGACCCTTGAAGCCTTTGTATTGTGAATTTTGTGTCTGTAGTCTCTAGTTGATTGAAACTTGTGTATCTGTAATCTATTCTTTACAAATATTGCTTTGCTGTTTTGTGTGTATTATCTTAGCACCTCCTCTCCTATTGCAGCTCTACTTCCTCCACTTGTTTTGTTTAGGCCAGTTTGTGCTCGGCTGAATCGGCATGGATTGTTCACAGCTTTGGCGTTGCATTGTCGTCCTTATTCTCCTGTTGATGTAACTGAGACGATTAAAGCCAACTAAAATAGCTGAGGGATAGATGACATGCGTTTTGATATGTATAATATAACTACTAGCTGTAGGAGCGGCTCTGTGAATAAAGGCACTAACAGACGACAGAGAAGCCCAATGCTACATCCAACATGACAGAAATACACAGTAAAATACATATATATTCTCTTGAAGTAGGGTCATTTAGTTTAACCCTTTGGCCAAAGCGTTGTAAGCTTGCAAGCCACGTCAAGGCAGACACCTGTTCGCAAGTCCTAACACTACCAGATAAAATACTAATATACCTCTATTAGGATTAAAATTCTCATTTACCTATATTAGGAGGGAGAAAGACCACAGTGGGTCTATATCCAGCAGAATGAGGCACTTGCAAACTAGGGAAGTGGGGAGGGGCGGGCTTAAAACCTGGGAAGGAGGAGCCACTAACCTCCACCAGCTGGAACAGCTGAGAATGGGTTAACAAAATACAGAACCCCAGTAAGCTCTTTTTGGGAACCCCTGAGCCCCCACAAAATATATATATGTATATGTGTCAAAATGGAGTGCTATTGAGCGTGGCATATGTATACAATAAAGGCACTAACCCTGAAAACTATCACACAGACTTGGAAGCAGGGGAGCCCAGGTCGGCTCCTTGTGACCTTGGGCAAGTAACCTTATCTCCATGTGCTTTTGGCATCAAAGCACTTGTCAGGGCAGTGACTGCACCAAAAATGATATGTACACTGCTGTGTACCACACCTTGTACAGTAGGGCCCCACTAATACGGCGGGTTCGGTTCCATGCCGCTGCAAAGCACAAATAGCCAATAAGCAGAACCTATTATTTTTGGCGTCTCCTACACTTCTGCGCAAGCACGAATTTAGCCGTCCCCCTTCTGCGCATGCGCAGACATGGCAACCCCTTCTCGGTACCACCGAATAGGCGGATCGCCGAGAAGCGTGCCCTACTATATTGTATTTGTGAATCGATTTCAGTCCCATTAGGTAAAATGCGCTATCATGTATGGCAAATCTGTGCGCACGTGACCTGCATACGGGACATGGATTAATACATAGCTCCCTAGCTGGCCCACAAATGAGCAATATCTCCCCTCACTCCATCCCCATATACTATCTGTCACGAACAGCACACAAGTGAGCACGTGACATTATATATGCAGCCAGGGTTGCTACACACTGCTACTTTAGCCAATTCCCCTTTCTCTTCCGCAGTGAACTTTCAATGAGTTAATATTAACCCCTTTACTCAATTACAATCATATCTATCCTCTACCACCACGCAAGAAATATGCAAAAATGTGTTTAATATATCTGCCAGAGTCTCCGGGTCCTGTTAATTATAGAAAAAACTATGCACTTAAAACACACACCTGTTGTAGCAAAATGTGTCTGAAAATGTAAGTACGCTGTACAAAGCTTGCAAAACAGTTCATTCAGAGCCCAAAACATCACTTTTTCAAAATGTTTTAACATATATCAAATATAGTTCTCAAACTGGGGGGCAGAGATTTTCTATATGGGGGGGCGCAGCGCTCAAAGAGGCCCCGCGCTCTTACCCAAGGCCTTTAAATTAAGTGCCAGAGGATCGCGCAAGGTTTCTGTAACTTCCCTTACCTTGTGTCCGGCAACGCGGCATCATATGACGCCGTGGGGGTCACATGACGCCATGTTCTATGGCCTCATTTGACGCCGGACATGATGTAAGGATGGGGGACGTAAGCAGGGGGAGTGCAGATGGGGCCGCAAGGGGAAAAGTTTTGCGCACCCCTGCTTTAGATTACAGAAAAAGATTATTATAAAATACAAGAAATGCAGAACAGTTTCTTAAAATAAAATGATAAAACCTAAAACAGAAATCTCTACACAGTACGTTATCATATGTCATAGGGTTTTCCCCAGAGAGGTCACTGGTTCAGAAGGATAAAAATTCACGTGTCTGATCCCAAACAGACCTCTTGTTGAATTCTAACTTTTATAATTAAAAGTAGGGCTTTTTAGTCTGACATCCCTTCATTGGGAACACTATGACCCATGTCGTAAATCAGCTGCTAGGTTGACGGTTTTACTTAGTAAAAACCCTTCTCTAAAAAGACGTTTAAAAGGTTTCTGGATATATCTTAATTTCTCTAACACATGAGTCATATCAATAGATTCAGGTGAGTTTGCTGAATATAACAAAAACATTTTGACAGACATGCCCCTAAGTTTGAGTGACAAATGAATATCTGTCCCTTACTACCTTTTAGACATGAAGGGTTTAACTTTATTGCTTCGTCTCCTTGCAACGATTCCAAATATCTAAACGTTAGGCTTTAGAATAGACGTTATCACCAGATATCCTCATTTTGAATAAATTCACGCTCTTGGGAATATTTTCTGAACCACGCCCCCTACACCTTGCAATACGCTCCAGAGAATGCCTTTGAAAGTAGCTCGTTTTATAAAAAATTCTGGAGAGCCATAACTTAATCTCCTCTGGCAAAACAAGTGCCCTTATCTCTGGATTCTATCAGTCCCATACAACACATATTGTACTTTTTAGTGGGCCGTCAGCAATACCCCACCAATTAAGCCCTCTTTGTAAATCAGCACAGACATAGGAAGGGACTTGACCTGTCATAAACCCAATATCTTGTATTTTTAAGACAAACAGTAACATTAACCCCATAGATACCAGACTGATTAAAATACTTAATATTCCCCACCATTTTTATTACATGCGCAATATGAAATAGTTATTAATAATATTAATATTCTATGTATAAACCACATTTCTACAGTATGCAGTTTGGTTCACTTACAAGCATATGCAATGATACAGATTGATATTACACACTGCATAATATTTGTTTTGTGTGTGCTTGGTGAGTCTTTGTTAACTAATGTGAACTGTTTTAAGGTAAAACCAATAGGAGTTTGTTCATATTATGTGCTTCAATACGTCTTGGATCTCTTGGGAAGAACAGTGACAATTAAATGTTTTTATTGCTTGATTTTCTGCTTGTGACTCAAAGTTTGTGAATGTTCATGGATCTTTATGCTTGTTGCAGTTTACCATTTGAAGTATTTGCACAATAAAGATCTGTCCTTATTTTCACAATTTGAGGGTTCTTGATCTTAAACCGTGATTATGCCAATCGGGGCACTATCGCACCAAAACTCCCAGTGCAGTCAATGGGCGTTTCCATGCAATAGTGCCCCCGATCGGCACAATCACAGTTTAATGAATAACCCCCTTTTGTTTATTGTGTGCTGAAGCTCTTTCAGATCAAAAACTGGAGGAATAGTCTCAGAACGGCTAAATGGCAGGGAAGTCATTACACTTTACATTGTAATGTAGGTAGAAAATACATGAAATTGCAACTGTAACACAAAATAAATGAAGCAACTTGGTGTCATTTGTTTCCTGAAAGGCTCAGTTACTGTTAATCATTTCAGTCCCCTTGTGCCATTCTAGGAACAGCATGGTAGCTGGTATGTTGGGGACCCTCGTGCTTTTACCAAAATAGCACTCGCATTGCGCATCCTTGTGTAGCTGGTGAGGCATTTATTCCACCCTCTTCAACTGCGCTCGCTTGTGAAACAATTTCAATTATTGCTGTCAAAAAAGGGAAAAAACTAAAAGTTGGTGGGGATTCGATCTGGTTGGGAGGGCAGGAGGATACTCCCCTATGAAATGTGTCCCCCTGTTGAATTTCTATCTCTCTAGATCAGTGTTTTTGAACCCTTTTTTTGGGGGGTGAGGGGTTGGTTAACAAACTCCATCATTATTGTATTGTGATTCTGCGGAACCCCAACCCTATCTAATAGCGTACCTGAGATCAGATGCATTGTACATTCTTATGTATTTTGTACAATTTTAAATGACCTGAAACTTGCAGTGAACCCTTTAGGGGGGCCCTGGGAACCTCTGTTAAAAAACAATGCCCTAAATGCACATTGGAGCGTCCTGCTATGTTTCATTTGCAGCAGGCTCCCTTGGTGCTCCCACTTCCTTCGACTCTTTGAGATAACTGGAGTATCCATCATCCCCTATGGCAGGGCTCCGGGGATGGCTCTTGTCACAAGTGAATCTACATGTGTACCATACGAGGAGGCACCGTTGGGCATCTACCTCCTCCCTTGCAGACTGTATAAATATTTATCACCTTTTGATTTTTCTTTCAATTACATGTTTCCTCTAAATAATGTACTACGTCGGAGTTATTAAACCTGCGACCTTTGTGCCAAATCCCACTTGGTGTAGGGGCTCTAGTGCTGCCTGCTGCTAATTTCATTGTAGTTGCTCATAAAGCTCAGTGCCATTTTCCACACTGAAATTCATTTGTAAGATAATGTCATGGAAATATAACTATAGCGTTGCTGCTGCAAATGCTTGCACAATATTGAAGTTGAATAATTTGTATGTCTATAAATGTACACAAAATGCAATGACCATACTTTTTTTTTTGTGTGTGGCCCTTCTACTTCAATTTGTTTTTTTTTTTTTTTTTTTTGATCCAGGCACTAGGAAAACTAAATGAAGAGCCTTGCACTGCATATTTAATCAATACAAAGCAATGCAATGACGGCATAAAGAAGGTTTATTGTCGTTCTTTTTTTTCGCCAGAAGAACATGCAGCAAAATTAACCATTTGCGTACTGGAAGAGTGGCTGCAACCTCTCTGGGACACGGTGATCACGTGACTGTGGCATCACTGAATCCGGAAACGGAAGAGTCATTCTCTCCCCTTCCTCGAGCGAGCCAGATTGCGTTCGGAGCACAAAACCCAAGCTCCGCTGGAAAACCAGCGGTAAAAGGCCATGACGTAACCACTACGTCATAGGACCCCTTGAGGGCCAGACCCCATGACGAAGTGGCTACTTCATAGAGCACTTGGGGTTAATCTCATGAAGGCATTAACAAGCAAGTGCAAGGTAACATCAATTACACTAAATATAAAAACAGATTTTTTTTTTTAATGAAGCATGTTCAAATGGGATATATGTAGTTTAAGTAAAGAAAAAAAATATACCGAGAGATTTTTTCTTTCTTTACTTAAACTACCTATATCCCATTTGAACTCATTAAAAAAATAATCTATGTTTTTATATTTAGCTTCTTTAACCGTGTCAAAAGTTAATCTAATTGTTACTTGCGATAACATTTCGGTAATTTATGGGTGTTGCTGGAATTATTTCTGTATGTTTAAAGTTGTTTGTTTACAAAGTAAAATAAAAGTATATTTTATATTATAAGAATCTTTTTTTTCCATTCATTCCTGATTACTGGTTTGAGCAGATTGCACCTGTAATTGATGGACATTTTGTGACCATTTAAGATGATTTATCATTGAAGATGGTTTTTATGCTTCAGAAGATTTTTGTTTGTTCTTATTGGTAAAGCATCTGGCTTCTTCTTTTCAAATTATACATATGACGAGCAAAATCACAGCATATTTGCCACAAGTTAAACAAAGACTTACTGTGAAAGACTGCTCTGTGGATCATTCACAACTGTTCCGTTGATAATACTAATTAAGTTACAGCTTTGTATTGGAAGGTTGGCTGGTCAGAGCATTCCACAATGACAAAAAGAACATAGATATAGTTATCAAGGTCCAAGGAACGAAAATATTTTTTTGATGTTGTGGACATTTTAATATACAGATACTGATATGAAAGTTACAAAAGTGAAACGGCATCCTAATATCACTTTATTCATTTGAGCATCTTTTTAGAATAATTTTATGTAATTCACATTTATTAAATATGAGTATTTTTTTTCACTTCAGTAAAGAACGATGATCTAATTTATTTTAGTGTGCTATCCGGATGATAAATGGAAAATATATGCATTTATATTTTACTGAGGAGCCAGCTCTATAATGTAGATACCTTGACTCCCCATTCACTATGTGGGGGAGGGGGGCATTTTGAGAACCAGAGCATGATTGTCCACATTACCATCAAGGAAGATTGCGCCCTGTGATTTTTGAGGCCCATCTACTGTCTACTCATTTTGTAAGTAAAGTTTTAGAAAGCCCAAAAAGTTAATTCGCAGAGGTTTTTAAAGTCTATGCTACTTGTCTACAGGATTGTGTGATGTCACAGACTCTAAAAACAAACGTAACATATCCATAGTATGTCACAGCCTGTGGTGTAGCGGTAGAGAATTGGTACCAGTGTATGAAAGGTCCTTGGTTCGATTCCTGTATGATATGGTATAATTTATAAAATAATTTAATAAATTATACAATATAATAAAAATTAAATAATAATTTATAAATTATACCATGTCATAGAGGAATCAAACCCAGGACCTTTCATATGCTTGATCAATTCTCTACCTCTGTGTGATGTCACAGGCTCTAATAAATAGTACATTTAGTAAATAAGTATATTTATAGAGTCTGTCTTGTCACACCAAAATGTATTATACATTACATATAAAGCATTGAATTGAATGTTAAAATAAAAAAAAACCCACCCTCCTCTGTGCACTCTACGTAAGTGCCGCGCACGTCGACACTGTCCTATGGAGCAGGGAGAGGTGAGAGCTGCAGAGAGGAGAGAGATCTGATGCCGGTAAGTCCTCACACAGCGGTATTTTAACGCGATCCCGGTTGTGCGGTCTCATTCTGTGGACTCCAAGCACTGTGTGTGTGTGTGTGTGTGTGTGTGTGTGTGTGTGTGGTAGTATATATCGAGAGAGAGAGATCTCATAGTGCTCAAACAGTTATTACTAGGGGACTTTTCTCATTTGCATCCATGTTAGACTGGATTACCTTTTTGGCACATGTGTACACTGGTAACTATTAACACAGGTGTAGGGCTACAGAGTTCTCCATTCCATCTCAATTCGAGATCACTGCTACATTTGTGTAACTGAGTGCCCACTATAGGGATCTCCCTATCCAGTCCTCCACCTCCAGAGATCTCCCTGGTTAGGATTTTGTTTGCTATTTCTATAATAATTAACTTAATGCAAAACTCTTTGGAATAACTCCGACTAGAACATGGTGGGTCCTTTATAAGTACATGTTAATAATGACATTTTGTTTGTTTTCAGAATCCTAACTTCAGTTTCTATTTGAATAACAAAAAGGTGACATCACTAGTGAAGAATCAGTGTTCTATTTTGGACTGCTATGTTTGATAGAAATATGCTAGGATTAATGGAAGATGTGCTGGTTACTAAATGTGATGCATGTTTTTAGTCTGGTTTTATCTGATTTGTAAATGTTATTGGGATCTCTTGCATCAGTCTTATATGCAGGTGTTCCCACAAATGTTTTTCTTTTGCTAGTGTTGCTTGCTAGAATTTGGTGCATTTTTATCACAAGAGATGGAGGTTTCAAAATATCCTCATTGTTAACTACTTCAGACAATGAATAAATGATGTTTGTTTTACCTAAGAAGTTTCAGTGTGGTCTTTTGGAAATTGATCTGATATAAGTGTGTCATCGAATTGTTATTTACTGAGGATGTATATTGTTAAAGAGGTTGGTGTACATCCTTCCATCATTCGTCAGTGTTAATTTCACCTTTAACCCTTAGAATTCCCTGTACGTCATGAGGGCTGGTAGGTCCTTTGCTTGATTTCCAGGTGGAGATCGCGTTTACCGCTTTATTAGAGCTGTGAACAACATCGGAACAGAAGTGAAGCCCCCTCCACTTGGCAACTTACCCCCAGTGACAGGAAGCAAACACGTGATCGCTAACTTAAACGACCACGTGGTCAAAATCCAGGAAGATTGGTCTTCCGTGTACCCTTGGGTAAAGAATAAAATACAATAAATTGGGTAATTAGGGGGTTGCCATTTTCTATCATTACAGAAGTCCAAAATATACAGTGTAATTTATTAGCTGTTTTTTTTTTATTTTTAAATAGCAGATACAAGCAGAACATTTTGCAATATAATAATGCACAAAGCATCCGTCATGAGCAGTCATATCCACTTGCTGCAAGAAAAAGGTGGCAATTTAAAAAACAAATACGGGCATAAAATTGGTAACCGTTTTGTTGACTCATCCGCGTCATGCTAAAAGATCAAAGGAAAAATATTGCATCATTATTTAAATAAATGAATGCATTACCTATGTTCCTGGAACATGATTGTGTGTTTTATGTGCTCTCAGGCTGCCAGCACTCCGCAGTGTAAGTTGCCACATTGTTGTCACTTTTGTAACTACTTTCCCTCCCTGTTTGCCTGTTGCCTAGCAACTACAGCACAGACCCCTGCTAGTTTCTCTCAGCAACCCTGGTTGTATGGTTAGTCCTGACTATATCCTGTTTGTACAGATTAACACACTTCCTTTTGGATCCAGCAGTCTGAGAGTACATAACTTTTACTGCATCTCCCATACAAGGCCTTATTAATTTACCTCTCCCCCACATATTGCATTTACCCACAGTTCCCCATATCTGTTGTTGTTGTTTTGTTTTACAATAAAAGAAAAGAAAGACAGACTCAGTGTGCATCTAAAGGGAGTGAGTTAACCTGCCTGACCCTACCCCTTGGTTACAAGGGGCTAGAGGGCCAGAACACCCATGATTCCATAGGATTCCGATGAAATGTGTATCTGACTCTCTGCTAAAAAGTAAATAAATACATGGAATGGAATCCCTTATTGTTGACAAGTAATGTGTCTGGGTGCAGCCTTTGTTCCGCCTATTTGATGTGTTTATGTGCTGCATGTGTGTATTTATTTCAGGATCACACAAAACTGCCTTCTCTAGGGAAAGTGTTTGATGTTTGAGCAAAAAAACGTTTCCTCGCAGTTGCTAAGGAGCGTTCCTGATGTCTGCTGATTTTTACAGTATGTAATTCTACCAGTGCTATTTCAGTGAAACACTTTTTTTTAAAAATCTGGTTCTTTAATCCCCGTGCAGAACTTTCATGTTTATCGTGAATCCGTTCAGCAGCACATTCTCCGGCATTAAAGACGATTTACCTTAAAAAGGTCAATCCCTCTTGGGACTAACGTGAACTAATTCCAGTGACCATGTTTAAAGGGTCTCATCTGGGTAAATTATATCCTTTTTAACTGAATTAAAAAAAAAAAAACATTTTTTATATTTAAATAAAGTTAGACATGGGAGGGGTTGGGTTCCTCTGGCTGCTCCCTTTTTAGTGTGATGTCACTGTCTGTACAAGCTTATCACACAAATTCCCTCCTCTCAGCCCTCCCCTTTTCTTTGATTAGTTCTCTGATCAGGGAAAATAAAACACTTGACCGACAAACACTTCTCCATTCAGAGGCCCCTAAGAAATTCAACTGCCTGACTATATGTGGGATTGCACCTCTAAAATTGTTACCCCTTCGCTGTCAGGGTGGGGCTGCAAGGCATTGCAGGCATCTCCGACAGTGAGGGGATTATCCTGTGAGTATGTAATAAGAAGCGCAGAGTTTATTTTGTGTCTTGGGCTATGTATTTCCACCTTTATAAGGCCCATCATAAAACACACCTCTTTAATGAAGCATTTGGGTAACTCTGTGGCTGATACTATACATCTCATATGCATTTACCATGACTTATTGCAGATGCACTTACCATAACACCCCCCCTACTGTATGTACATTCTCCCTACTTAACATTTTAGATTGTAAGCTCTTAGGGGTAGGGACGCACTTAATTTGTGAAACCACTTTGGTCTCTGCAGAAAAGCGTTGTAATTGTTAAATTCTTCTAAATTCTGGACTCATGTTCACAATGAAACAAAATGTATGGCTTCTTACCATTTGCACTTGGTTGATTTAATGCAGCGGTGCGCAAACTGGGGGGCGCGGGGCAGGAGATTTGTCTAGGGGGGCGCGGGCAGTTGCAGAGGTCCCGCGCTCTCCCCTTACCGTGATTGAGACGCATCTCCATGGCAACGCGGCGTCAAATGACGCCACAGGGTCATGATGACACCGGCGCCAAATGATGCCGCGGGTCACGTGACCTGATGCCACGTGACCCCGGAGCGTCATTTGACTCTATTGCAAGTGAGGAAAGGGGGTGCGAGACCGGGGGAGGCCTGGTAGGGGGTGTGCAGCTTCAAAAGTTTGCCCTCCCCTGGATTAATGTGCAAATGGTGATCCACTATTCACTGTTACGGTGGCCACCTGGCACTTTAATAGCCAGGATAAACTTGGCCTATCCATGGATGGAGTATGTGGGCGTGTTATATATATAGATATATATCTCTATCTCTATCTCTATCTCTATCTATCATGGTAACAGCTGATGCCAGTCAAAATATTAATCATGTGAAAATTTAGCAAAAAATGAAAAGTTAGAAATAGCACATGAACTCTAAGGTTATCCTCCAATAGAAAGCCGCCATGTTGTGCTACGGCTTTCTATTGGTCTGTGGTCATTTTGTTTTACCCAGGTAGAGGGGAGGAACCCGGCTTAAAGTGGAAGTGTTTGTGGGGTTCAGCTCCTGAGGACACCCCCTAGTTTTAATACTGTAAAAAACAGCTGGGATTGTTGTTCTATTCAGCAATATTTGGGTTTGAAGTACTTCCTCAAGGTGCAATTGACACTCACTTTGCCTATTAAACTTGTTAAATATATTTTTCTCTTGTGCTCGAGATATCTGTTTTGGTTTTGCGTGGTAATTGACTAATTTTCTCTCCCATGAAATGAGTTTCTCATGTTTAAATTCAGAAGTAATTGTCTTTTCGACTTTTTAAGGTCAACCAAATTAACCTAATAACAGTGATATGTTTAATGGGCTGTCACCAAATGATTGCTGATTTTTTTTTTTTTTTTAAAGATCAGACTGGTATAAGAAATGTACAATTTATTCTTGTCAGGCATTTTCCTGTCAGTTTGTTTGTTAACATTGTAGCCAGAAGTTGATGATGTTTTTTAATGCCCTTGCTATGTACACATCTATCTCTTGTTCTGTCCTCTGTTTTGGTAGGTGGTTACGTGTATGTTGTGTATGGGACTGTGACTAAATAAAATCCACCACTGGTGGTGCAAACAAGATTGATAATCACATCCATCCTCAATCACTGTTGGAAGTGGAAAGTTTTCTCCCTGCTTCCCCCTCTCTGCCTCTTTTGTCTTTCTTCCACCCTGTCTGACACTCTCTGTGCTTCTTTCTCTGTCTGTCTGACACGCTCTCTGTGTCCTTTCTATGTGACCATTTAAAAGGTTGGATTCCCTTATCATGATAACTGGCAGTCTCTAGCCTTTAACACCCTGCTTACTATTGCAGGTGGTAGATTGGCATTTTGCAGACTTGATCCCACTAGCGACTGAAAAGAACTTCTGCCTTCTTTTTCCCCTTGGAACATTCCTACCCCAGGAAAACCCTTGTGTTGCTAATAAAATGAGTCGTCTAACTTGTAAGCGTCCGACTGGCACCTGAGCTGCATATGTATTTCTTCATATGCTCCGTTTTCATTTGGCATAGCTATGCTACAATACATATGGACAGCAAACATCCTGGCTGGCATTATATATTGTGTCACTTATACCTAGAGGACAATAGTTGCAGTCAGACTACTTTGTGGCTTTAAGCGAGCCATCTCTGGGTTTCTCTGTGTAACCGGGCTTAGTGGTGGTTTGTTCTTTTATTGTATTTGACGTAACGTACAGCAATGCGGGAAAGGTATTTTCAAGGCAACAAATGAAAATGTTGCCCTCCAGTTTCTCTGCTGACCGTTTTCTGGAAGGAAATCGGGAAACTTCTACAGTTTACTAACTAATGTGATGCACAGTGCTGAGAATGGACCTTTCATTAACCTTTTCATTGCACTAATGATTGTCCGTGAACATCACAAAGGCCAGCGTTCTGATCACCATTATAACATTCACTTTAAAAAAGCAGCAATACATTAAAAAAAAAAATCAGTTTTTTTTTCTTTTTCTAAATCAGTTATGTAGTATTGGATAGTACTTACTGCATTTTTGTATACCCTTTTTTAATGAGTTTTAATGTCTTATGGTTGGGTTGCTGTGGGATCTATTTCCAAATGCACAGCACTTCCTATTTTGAAATATGCGGTCATACTGTGATCCCGGGGGGAAGCAGGATCTTTGCTAATCAATCACAGGAGAACGGACCGATTGGCAGCTTAGCTAATTACATTTCCTTAAACGAAGCAACTGCTGCATCTATTAAAACAAACATTACTGTCCTAACAAGTTTGAATGGCAGCAACCATTTTAACTTCCTAGGGTGGCATTCTGATATTTTCAGAATTCAACTACAGAATTGTGGTGGTATAATTAATTTGTTTATTTATAAAATGTTTTACGAGGAAGTAATACATTTGAGAGTTACCCCTCGTTTTAAAGTATGTCCTGGGCACAGAAGTACGATGACGACAAATACATGGGTACATTATGTGAACAGGGTTATACATGATATATAAAGATATTGCATTACTTTAAGTGAATGGGGTTATACAGTATATATGAAGAGATTACATGAACAGTTAAAGATAAATAAGTAATAGGCGTATGTAACAGTTACAGACCACAATAAAATGTGAGACCGCTTTAGTTTTGAAAGAGCTTAGCCTGGTAGGGGTTTTGATAGTCTCCAGTAGGTTGTTCCAGTTTTGGGGTGCACGGTAAGAGGAGGAGCGGCCGGATGCTTTGTTGAACCTTGGGACCATGAAAAGTCCCTTGGAGTCAGATCTCGCGTGAGAAGTGCTTTGTGTGCTAGAGATGAGGAGCTTGCTAAGATACGAGGGTAGCTTGCCCAAGAAGTATTTGAAGGCAAGACAGGAGAGATGAACTTTGCGCCTAGACTCAGGTGGTGGCCAATCTAATTCTTTGAGTGATGTGTGTTGTAGTTGCATTGGAGGACCAAGCGGCATATTGAATTATAGAGGGTGACTACTTTGCTAAGGTGACTTTAGGGTGCTGTACCATATACTGTGTCCCCATAGTCTACAATTGGCATTAGTATCTGCTGTGCGATGCGTTTTCTGACCAGGGAGGATTTGTTCCTTTAAAGTACACCTAGTTTGGCATAGGTTTTGGATGTCAGGGTATCAATGTGCATCCCAAATGTTAAATGCAAGTCAAACAATATGCACAGATATTTAAAACTTTTGTAACAAGGGCTAGGATAGTTACATAGTTACATAATAGATGAGGTTGAAAAAATACATATATGTCCATCAAGTTCAACCTATGCTAAATTTAGACAACAGATACTTTATATCTATATTTATATCTATATCTATACTTATAAATCCAGAGGAAGGCAAACAAAAAAACCCAGTGTCATATAATCCAATCATATCTCATAAGGGGAAAAATAAATTCCTTCCTGACTCCAAGAATTGGCAATCGGATTAATCCCTGGATCAACATCCTTCCCATGTATACTTATTTGGTATATCCCTGTATACCTTTCCTTTCTAAAAAGATGTCCAACTTTTTTTTTTAACAAATCTATTGTATATGCCATCACACTCCATGGGTAATGAATTCCACATTTTAACTGCCCTTACTGTAAAGAACCCTTTCCTTTTTGTTGCTGGTGAAATCTCCTTTCCTCCAACCTTAAGGGATGGCCCCGAGTCCTTTGTACTGCCCCTGGCATGAATAGTTCTTTTGAAAGCTCCTTGTATTGTCCCTGAATATATTTGTATATTGTTATCATATCCCCTCTTAGACGCCTCTTTTCTAATGTAAGTAAATCTAATTTAGCTAGCCTCTCCTCATAAGTTAGATTGTCCATCCCCTTTATTAATTTGGTGGCTCTTCTCTGAACTCTCTCTGGTTCCATAATGTCTTTTCTTAGGATTGGTACCCAAAATTGTACTCCATATTCAAGGTGTGGTCTTAGGCTACGGCCCTGCTGTCTGCGCTGCACGTACGCCTGCCAGACTGGTGGCGTGTGCAGCAGAGTTTCCCGGTCTGCTGTGAGCTGCAGGGGAAAAGATGGGGGGGGGCGTGACGGGGGCGCAGCCATGACGTCACCCGGCATGTTCGCTCTCATTTTCTGAACCGCCGGGGGGTGTGGCCTAATGCGTCGTCTCTATTTCTGCTCACAATTTTCATGTCTGCCTGAAAATCTGGCCACACAGAGCAGCGGCCCCATTGAGGGGCGGCTCTTGTCCTCGCAGCGCCTGCCATAGCGGGCTTTTTTAGCCAACCTGAAAAAGTTCCATTTATGACAACCCTCTGTTGTCTATCCTTCAACCAGTTTTCAATCCAGGTGCATATATTATTACTGAGTCCAATTTGCTTTATTTTGTACACCAACCTCTTGTGTGGAACGGTATCAAAAGCCTTTGCAAAATCTAAGTAGACCACATCAACTGAATTACCCAGGTCTAAATTCCAACTTACCTCGTCAATGAAACTAATAAGGTTAGTTTGGCAAGATCTATCCTTCATAAATCCATGCTGACTATTACTAATACATTTTGTTTTGCATTAGGTATTCCTGAATATTATCCTGTATTAAACCTTCAAGTAGTTTCCCCACTATTGAAGTCAGGCTTACAGGCCTGTAATGCCCCGGTTGTGATCTAGCTCCCTTTTTAAATATAGGCACCACATCTGCTTTACGCCAATCTTGGGGTACTGAGCCTGTGGAAATAGAGTCCTTGAATATTACATATAATGGTTTGGCTATTACTGAGCTTAACTCCTTGAGAACCCTTGGATGTATGCCATCGGGGCCACGTGCCTTATTTACTTTAATTTTTTCAAGCCGCCTATGAACTTCTTCCTCAGTTAACCAATTGTTCATTAATATGGAGGTTGTGGCTTCCTCCTGCGGCACTACTATTGAAATTGATTCTTCCCTGGTAAACACAGAGGCAAAGAATTTGTTTAATACCTCAGCTTTTTCCTTATCTCCAATAATTTGCCTGCCCATCTCACACTGAAAGGGTCCTATATTTTCTTTTCTCATTTTTTTGTTATTAAGGTACTTAAAGAACATTTTAAGGTTGATCTTACTTTCAATCCTTTTTTCATTATACATTTTTGCTCATTTGATTGCCCTTTTGCAATTTTTGTTACATTCCTTATAATTGTGATACAATGTCTCCGTCCCTTCTGACTTAGGCTGCGCTTATAGTGCCGGTGACAGCGAAGCTCCGTTGCGTCAAAACAAATGCATTGCTGCCGTTGCGTACGCTTATAGTAAGCGTGTCGCGACCGAGCAACGGCTTGGTCGCGATCGCTGGAAGTCATGTCAATTTGATTTTTCCCGCGACCGTAGCATGACGTCACGTCGCCGTCACTATAAGCGTGTCAAGGTTCTGCTCGCCACAGCAACCCGGTCGTACACGCTGGAGCTGAGGTGGGGTTGTTAAAAGCACCGACCTGAGACCGCGCAGGCTGATCCGGGTTGGCGCAGTCGTAGTCGTATGGTCGCAGGATCAGGATTGGAGAAGACAGAGTCGTCGTTGTACAAGCCAGGGTCAGAACAGGAGAACGTCGATAACATGTCCATGCAGGAGTTCGGCAACAGAAGAAGAGAACCCGCTTCAGCTTAGGAGCGCGGGGGTTGGCCTTGCGCGAGCGACGACCATGGCCCTGGTGCTGGTCCAGAGATGGTAGGCAGACCAGAATAGCACACCGTCTTGCTGTCCGTTGTGCACCCAGTGCTACCGCAAAAGTCCTGAGCGGGCTAGGGAATCCACTGTTACAGGCGCAGGAACCAGGACACGGCCTCTCTATATTAGGGAAAGAGTAGGCCCAGGAACCAGGAAGCTGTAGATACAGGGAACCTCCGCTCCAGTGCAGGAATCCAGGAGCTGCAGAACGCAGGGACGACCTCTACTTCAGTGCAGGAATCCAGGAGGCTGAAGGCACGCCGAAACCTCTGCTTCAGCACAGGGGAACAGAAGCTGAAGGACGCAGGGGAAAACCTCCGTATCAGCATGAGGAACAACGGCTGAAGGAGCTAATGCTAGGACGTAACCTGGAATCAGCATTGGAGAACAAGCGGCTGAAGGAAGCTGAAGGACGCAGGCGGTGACCTGGTTCACAAAGGAACAGCAGAGCTTGGTGCAAAACAGTTGACATCCAGTTAGGACTATGTCTCGGCCAAGGAGCATTATGGGCAAGCAATACTTAAGGCCAGCGGGCCAATCCCCGCGGGGGTGTGAATGTCTGCCCCTAATGAGTGAATGCAAGTGGAGTTTGCAATGAAAGGCTGCACAGTGTGCAATAGATACCAGAGGGAGTGTGTATTCTTTGGTGAGTGAACTCCAGGCTGCAGCAAACATCAGGAGAGGTGCTCCAGGACTGCACAAGTCTGCAAGGTAAAGCCACGCATAAACCGCGGAGCGATTCCTTACAGTTACCCCCCCTTACGCCGAGACCTCCGGGCGAACATGAGCACACTCAGATTTGGGGCCGGAATTGTTTCTGAACCGTCTAGGATTGGGGGTAGAGTCGTGGTCCAGAGACTCGTGGTTACTCCTTAGTGTACCCCCCCCCCCATGGTGAAAACTGCGGCCAGACAGGGCCATCCTGGGTCTCGGAGACACGAGTTGTTCCTAAAGTTCTTTAGGTGGAAAGGGGATCCGTAAACGAGCAGTTCCTTGGTGAGTACAGTTCTAGGATATGAGATTGGGAAGAAACATCCTTGGACATGGCTTGCCTTGCAAAATGTCTTGGAACCAGGGCTGTGAAGACCAGAGAGTTTTCCAGAGCAAAACGGTAGAGAGACCCCCACTGAAAGCCCATCCTTATAAACCTGAATCTAGAATCAGCGGCCCTGATAGTTGATCGAATACACCAGGAGAAACTTTGTAACAGAAAAATTGGCTGACCACTGCATGTTGGAATTTTGCGAGGAATTTTCCTCTAGAAGGCTCCCAAGTAATAGTTAGTAAAGTTAGGCTGGTTAAGAGCATCTCCCGGTATTGGTATGGAAGTGACAGGCAAGCAGTAAACCTGGCATGGGACCGAAATCTTGGGATACGTACAGATTATTTCCAACTGAGAGGAAATAACAGGGGCAACCGAAAATTCCGAGGGACAAAACACTTGTTTAGCAGGAGCAGAGAAGCAAAACAACAGTAGGACTCTCTAATACTGGGAAATCTTCATGGGAGATATTTGCATGGAATCAGGTAGTTCCTTGGGATCTTCAAATCAGTAGCTTGAAGAAAAGGCAGAGCCAGGGTAGTGGTGGAGGGAAGCTAACATCAGAATCTGAAGTCTGTACCCTCAATGACAGGGCCCTGAGAATCAACAAGCAGCAAGTATGAACTATGAAAAACTCTTAATGACATGCACCTTAGGAGTACAAGAGTCTTCTCTAAAACTGCAAGGCCCTACCACAGGGGTACCTAACCTGACAAAAACATATTGGTGTGTTTTCTAGTGCAAAATCTCTGATCACAGGACTCCTAACCGATAGTGAGGGTATCTGGTTTGATTAGAGAAAAATCAGATGTATTGAAGTGAACTAGAACACATTACTGAGATTCTAATTTTTGCTGGACATGTGAGAAAAAATACCCTTTAAGACAGGAGCTTTAATTCTTCCCAGAGTAACCCCGTGTTTGCTGGGGCATATTAGACACAGTACTGAGGGACTGGGTTTCAGCAAAGCAGGACAGCTAAACAGCTCAGAGTTAAACCCCAGGACTTGTAATATATGCATGTACCTCAGACAGTACTAGGGAGTGACCAAGATATTTGATCCCGGAGAATTACCTGAGAGAGAATCAGGGGACCCCCAGACAGGATACTCCTTGTAGAAAGAGCTTCAGAATCAGAAGGGGAATCATACCTCTCAGAGTCTCAAAACTAGAAAGACACAATTCACAAAAGATAAAGAGTGTGCAAGCTTTTTACTAATCTATATGAAGCGTCACTTTTGGGAGAAACCGTGCGTCAGCAAACATCCTGGGACATAATATGAAACCCCAGGAGAGACATACAGACTACAGTATGCCTTTAACCTACAAGCTTAAGAGGAGAGAACTCAGACAGTACACGGGGTTAATCATAACTGTACTGGTCTCTAGAGTAGGTATTTGGTAAGGGATGTCTGGGAACCAGAACTTACTGCAGACTCCATAAGTGGGAACTATGCGCTGACATGGGATCACCGCTATGTGGGCGACAGGCTGGTTCAGTGAAATACCCGGGGAGAGGAACTCTGTGACTAAGCTTAGGGAACCTGACTCCTGAATACATTTAACAGGAACCAGAACTTTAGCCGAAGTCTCCGAGACGAAACTGCGGAAACTTGAGCTGAAGCAGGGGATTTATAGCAAAGAATATCTGAGAGACTCCGTCGGTTTGGGATCCCTCAATGCAACCTCTGCTGTCTGACTGTGGACTCATTCCTGAGGCTCAACGAAGGCATTAACTTGAGGGCAGCGAATTTACAGGGGTTATAGCAGACATTGCCTCGAGAGTAATACTAGGTATTTTTTCTCTGTATTAGGAGAGACAAGGGATCTCTTCCTCTGGACGTAGGGGCGTGACCGTGGCTGGCAGAAACAGGAAATTATCAAAGGAGACTCAGAGAGCTGCCCCTCAGGGGTTATACAGAAATGACCCTGGGAACAGAACTTAGGGATTCTTTCTCTGACGGGGAAAGTACACAGGACTGCCTACAGCGGGTTAAAGCTGGAAACCCTCAAACCTAGAGAGAGGGATCAAAGCTGAAATAGGAGAACTAAAGGACTTATTCTCTGATACAAAGAACCTTATGTTATTAGTGACACATATGTGTTCTCCAAGGGGACCTCACAGGACTGATCGGCAGGGTTATGTAGCATATCATTAGTGTAGGGAACCGGTATACAATCAGAGCTTGGGACTGTGGCAGTTACTACGTTGGGAGTATATTGTATATAGTTCTGTTTGGTTATCTCCCGGAGAGAGAGATACGTCCCCCGTTTTAGCACAAGACTGTTAGCCGAGGGATACCGCCAAACGACGGCGTGAGCGGCTAAGAGACGCCTGTTTTAACAAGCATCATCCAATGCACGGAAAGTACATGCAGCTTCTCGTGAGCGAGAGCCACATGACGGAAGGTTCCAGGAATACTATAGGAATGTCCAAGGATTTTGTCAGGGCATTGAGTGTACTACAGCGCGTTGACCAGTTCACAGGCACAGTTCCTCCCCAGTTAAAGGGGAATCAGGGGACAAGCAATTTCAATGGCCAAAACACTGGCCAGATACTGTTTTAGTCTCTGAGCAGTAAGCCTTATAAACCAGATTATTACACGGCATTTCTTTTGCAAGGGGTCAAGCCCTCCAAACATAAACGGATCTTCATCAGAGGTATTATAATCGCACAAATAATTATCCTCAAACTGGGACTGTTCTACAGGCTGGGACAGTTTTTTTAGGAAAAAACTTACCAACCCACACCTCACGGGTCCGAGTTTGTAGGGCCGAGCATACTGTCAAGGTTCTGCTCGCCACAAACCAGGGTCGACCGCGGGGCTGAGGTGGGTGTTAAAAGCACCGACCTGAGACCGACGCAGGCTGATCCGGGTTGCGCAGTTCGTAGTCGTAGTCGCAGATCAGGATTGGAAAGAGCAGAGTCGTCGTTGTACAACCAGGGTCGAACAGGAGACGTCGGATAAACATTGTCCATGCAGGTTTCGGCAACAAGAAGATAGGAAGACCCGCTTCATCTTAGGAGCCGGGGTTGGCCTTTGCGCGAGCGACGACCATGCCCATTGCTGGTCACAGGAGATGGTAGGCAGACCAGAAAGCACACCTTCTTGCTGTACGGGTGCACCAGTGCTACCGCAAAAGTCCTGAGCGGGCTAGGGAATCCACTGTTACAGCGCAGGAACCCAGACACGGCTCTCTCATATTGGGAAAGAGTAGGCCCCAGAACCAGGAACGTGTAATACAGGGAACACCTCCGCTCCAGTGCAGGAATCCAGAGACTGCAAACGCAGGGACGAACCTCTACTTCATGCAGGAATCCAGGAGGCTGAAGGCCGCAGGGACGAAACCTCTGCTTCAGCACAGGGGAACAGAGCTGAAGGACGCAGGGGAAACCTCCGTATCAGCATGAGGAACAAGCGGCTTGAAGGAGCTGAGGATGCAGGACGACTGGAATCACATTGGAACAAGCGGCCTGAGGAGCTGAAGGACGCAGGCTACCAGGTATCATCAAAGGGAACAAGCGAGAGCTTGTGGCAAAACAGTTGACATCCAGTTAGGACTATGCTCGGCAAGGAGCATTATGGGCAAGCATACTTAAAGGCCAGCGGGCCCTCCCCCGGGGGGGTGTGAAGGTACTGCCCCTAATGAGTGAATGCAAGTGTAGTTTGCAATGAAAGCTGCACAGGTGCAATAGATACAGAGGGAGTGTGTATTGCTTTGGTGAGTGAATCCGGCTGCAGCAAACATCAGAGAGGTGCTCCAGGACTGCACAAGTCTGCAAGGTAAAGCAACCAGTAAACCGCGGAGCGGATTCCTTACAAAGCGTAGCTTTAAAGGATCTGAACGCCTTCCTCTTCTTTTCCATTTCCACCCCTACCTGTTTATTTAGCCACATTTGGTTTTGACTTATTTCTTTTTTACTTATTACCCAAGGGTATACACTGAAAAGTGTGCTTTTCTAACAATGTTTTAAAGACTGCCCATTTATCTTCTACATTTTTCCCTGCAAAAACATCATCCCGGTGTATTACTTGTAGATTAGACCTCAGTTTATTAAAATCTGCCGTTCTAAAGTTCAATGTCTTTGTTGAACCCAAGTAATCTGTTTTTTGATAATTTATTTCAAATGAGACAATGTTATGATCACTGTTACCCAAATGTTCCAGGACTTGAATATTTGTTATTACTTCTACATTGTTTGATATGACCAAATCCAGAACTGCCCCTCTCCTGGTTGGTTCCTCAACAATTTGGGTCATATAATTATCTTTAAGTACCCCCAAATACCTGTTTCCTTTTGTTGTAATGCTAATCTCATTGCTCCAGTCTATGTCTGGATAATTAAAATCACCCATTATGCAAACATGACCCAGTTTTGATGCTTTCTCCATTTGCAAAAGTATTTTCGCTTCCTCAATCTCATCGATATTTGGTGGTTTATAGCATAGCCCTACAAACATTTTCTTTATACTTTTACCTCCACTGCTAATGTCTATGCACAAGGTCTCTACATTTTCATAATTTCCTTCATAAACATCTTCCCTTATAATAGGTTTTAGATCCAGTTTAACATATAAACATACTCCATCTCCTCTTCTATTTGCTCGATCCTTCCGAAAAAGGGAATAACCCTCTAAATGAACTGCCCAGTCATGAGTTTCAACCCACCATGTTTCAGTAATGCCTATGATATTATACTGCTCCCTTACAGCTATTAATTGAAGCTCCCCCATTTTATCTGTCAGGCTTCTTGCATTAGCAAGCATGCATTTAAGTTGTTTTTTTTCAGCCTGTACTATTATTTTCTCCTTCCTTTCTGCGCCAACTTGGTTTAGTCTTTAATAGTTTTCTAGTGTTATCTGTATGTACTTTGAGTGTCTCGAGGCTTGTCAAACTCGCACTTGCCCCCATTCTACTTCCATTACCCCTTGTTTCCTCATCTATTTGGTTTATCTGTTTCATTCCCCTCGCCCCTTCATCCTAGTTTAAACTCTCCTCCAACCTTTTTAACATTCTCCCCCCTAGCACAGAAGGATGGTATGGATTTGATGGTAATAACAGAAGTAAAATTATTTCGCAATGGTAAAAATATATATACATATTATGGTGAGTGGTTGCTGGCCCCAGGAACACTAGAAATCAGAATACAGTATGAACTGCAACAATAGATTATTTTACCATAGTAATATAAGAATACATTGTAGCTGCTGAGTTACACTGACTGAAGGATTGATTGAAACCGAAAGGTAGCTATTATTTAGTGAACCCTGGGAAGCTTTTTTGATCTTAGCTGATCGATTACGGGAGAACAAATCGATCGACAGTTTAGGTAATTAGTTTTCAATAAGGTAATCAAAGGCAGCATATAATCCAGGCTTTTAGCGCCAGTATCATTAACCAAATTTGTTAATTTTTCCATCGGACATACCGTATGAACCAAATTCTGTTTCTGATTGAAGAAATAGTTGGGATTTCAGTCTGTTTCCATAGTGCTATGATCTCACATCTAGTCGCTGTTGCGAAATGTGCCACTAATTGACTTTGTATTCTGGAAAGCCCCTCAGCCGACCTGTTCAGGAGGAACAGCCAGGGGTCCAATAGGATTGAGGCCTAAAATCATCTGGAACCAATCTCTAATTTGTTCCCATATGGGCAGGACCACAGCATATGTAAGAGATCTGTCTCCCCTCAACATTGCTTTGGACACAATGGGGAGTAGCCTGGTATAAATTTGGATAATTTCATCCGAGTGAGGTACCTCAATCAGACTTAGAACTATGCAACTAATTTTTACAGATTTATTCTTTATTAATCATTCTTCCTGGTAATGTACAGGTTATTAAGAATTTATATGAGTGTTAGGACCCTTGAGACGTGGTCTGCCTTGGAGGGGCTCAAGGGCTTACGACACTTTGGCCAAAGAGTTAAACTAAAAGACCATTTTATTCAAATGATATATATCTATATCCATATCTATATATAGGCACTGTACCGTGTATCTGTGTTAATGGATGTAGCACTGAGCTCTGTCTGTGTCTGTCTCTGGTTTTAAATATATTGCCATGCTCAGTAGCACTCCTCTTTGACACCTATACGCATATATATTGTGGTTATTTTGGGGGTTCAATATGAGCTTATAGGGGTTCTGTATGTTTTGCTTCTCCATGGCAATGCAGTGTCAAATGACGCCGCGGGGTAATGTGACGTGACATCGCCGGCGTCATTTGACGCATGTGGAAGGTAGGAGAGGGCGGGGAGGCCTGGCAGGGGGGCCCAGCTTAAAAAGTTTGCGCTCCCGTCTAGAGTTTCCCCCAGATCCTGTACCCATTGTGATAAATAATTCGGTTTCCTCGAGTATGCTACCCCCGAACAGACTACCTCTCCATATAGCGAGATATGAGTCCCTTAGTGTGTTTTCAATATACAGAGTTTGTCAACGTTTTTAATTGGGGACGGGGTGAAAATTTGTTATAAAATGCTCTTGTCTGGAGGTATCTAAAAAATTCTGTATGTGTGATGTCTTTTTCAGACTTAATTTTCTGTTTGTTTTGATGCCGTTTCTACCCTCCAGATCATTGAGTCGCATAAAACCCTTCTGTTTCCAATTTAGAAAGTCCCTGCTATTTAAACCTGGAGCGGCATCTGGATGACCAAATATTGGGGTCATTTTTGTAGTCAGTTCACACCTAAATTTAGCAGCCTCCTTGATTGCAAGCGAGTTTGTCATAGAGGGCAGCAGCTCTTTGATGGATTTATGAATCCTTTTTGGGGTCTAAATCAGGTTGTGCAGTTCCAATGGGGCACAAACCTCTTTCTCCAATGACAGCCATCTATTAAGGCAAGGGTATGTGTGCCATTGTGTAATTTGACATAATTGGGCCGTCTTATAATAGGATAACAAGCAAGGTACCGCTAGCCTCCCTGCCAATGTTGGTCTTAAAATAATTCCCTTAGCGCTTGGTCTTTTTGAACCCCCCATATGAATTTAGTTATTAACGACTGAAGGGAGACTAAGTCTTTATTTCTTAATGGGATTGGGAGAATCTGAAATAGATATAAAATACGAGGAAGAAGGTTCATTTTGATATAGTATTCTCTACCCATCCAGGAAATTCTGTATGTAGACAATCTTCTAATATCCTCAGTGTTTGTATTAATTGAGGGAAATTTGCCCGATGGAGGGATTTAAAGCCAATTGAAATTAAAGTTGATGGATATCAGTTTCTCCATTCCTTTTGGCAAGTTTGTTTAACACTTCCGATTTTGTTTGTCCCAAGTATACCAACATCTGTCTAACACAGCCAATTATAATTGACGCGCGCACGGCAGCGCATGCACGCGCACTATATTACACGCCTTGGGCCACAGCAATGCTGGGAGTGCGCTCGAACGCTGTGATGTGGGGGGGGGGGGGGGGGAGGGGGAGGGGATGAGGGGGGGGGAGGGGGAGAGGGAGTGATAGTGGAGGGGGTATAGTGATGAGCAGAGAGGGAGAGATGTTATATGGAGGAGTTTTGTTGGCGGTCTAGGACATTTTGGCCACGACCAAATCTCTGCCAGTGTTTCTTCTCAAGTGACCTCTCCTCAGAGACACTCGGCCGCTAAGGTAAGTCCCTAACTTTAGCCCTTACCCTAAAACCTTCTAATACTATAGCTACCCCCTACCCTAAAAACGTAAACACCGTGCCCTAACCGATAAAACCCTTCAAATTAACCCCCTACCCTAAAACTTACTATGTTGTGGAAGCGGCCTGAGGGGTAGGATCCCTCTGTGGCTAAATGGCGGCAGGAGCTTTGTTGCGGCGAGACAGCCTCGTCCAAATCTGTTATATCGGGGATAGTCCTTTGCCATATAACTGCTCACTATAACTCCTATGTGCCGCCCTGTTAGGGGCTGAAGGGCCGCACTTGTGGCCCCTAATGTGTATATCTTGTTGCCCACCACTGCTCTATTTGTGTCCCTAATATTGCTTGTGTGCTCTTCTAATATTTTTATCAAGTAATAAACCATCTTGAGCTTTTCTCAGTTCAGAGCTTTGAAACTCTATGCTCAATTACCCTCAATATTAACACAAACAAATGTCTTCATACTCTGTTAATACATCAGTGAATGCAGCACTTTTAGTATCTTTTCTTTCCTGTTTATTATCAGCATGTTAATAATATAGCCTGTTTTATTCCCAAAGCACTGAACAAAATGTGCACAACAATTCATCCTTTTTAATTGCCTTTACACATTGCAAAATGATCTGAAACCTGTCTTACATTCCGCTTCACCTTTAAAAAATCCCATAAAAATGGTTCAGCTTTTGTTGTTGTTGATAGATGGTTTCTGCTTATGTACCTGGAAATCAGTCTTGTACTTTAATGCAGCAATTCCCAATGAAAGCCTATATTAGTTTAACTCGTATAATGTTAATCATATCTTCCTCCCCCTCCCCAAGCATGTCCTGCTCCTTTTATAAAAAAATAAAAAAGCTTTTTTAAATCCTGATTTTCTAATTCATTATCTTCTGCGATTACCATGGTAACCTTTACACTGGTCTTTGTGGAGAGTTTCATTTTAACCTCCCGGAGACTTAATATTTCAAACACCATCCTGAATGAAGCAGTGGATTGGGATAAAAAGACACGCGTTGGGAAAGGACAAGAAGAGATCTCTTAGAATAAGTGAAACCTGCTGTTACAATTGTAGATCACCGCGAGCTGCTGTTTTTAACTCTTCGGGTGCCCCATGACGTAGCTACTACATCTTGAAGTCTGGCACGCCACGGGGCATTGTGCTGGTTTGATAGGGGAGGCCGCGTTCCGAACACAATCTGACCGGAAGAGCGATATTGTGATCATTTGATCGCTTCCAAAGAGCCTCCTTTACTCAAAGGGTTAAAGGGGCAGGATGGCCTAGAACAGGGGTGCACAAACTTTCTGTGCTGCACCCCCCTCCCTGCCAGAGCCTGTGCTCGCGTCATGTGACGCTCATGTTGGTCATTTGAAGCCGCGTGGCTGAAGACAAGGTAGGAGACACTGCCGAGGGCTCACGCGATCCCCCGGCATTTAATTTAAATGCCTTGGGGAAGAGCACAAGGCGTCTGCAACCGCCGTGTCCCCCCAGAACCCCCCCCCCCCACTTTGCGCGCCCCTGGTCTAGAAGGACAGTGGAATGTTTAATAGGTTAAAATGTCGCTGGTTTTTACCTTCCCTTTTTTTTTGTTTTGTTAGACTAAAAATCAGCCAAGTATTCTGAAAAGAAAATGTTATCTTCATTTTTGGATGGTAAACCGAAGCTTTGGAAAGTTTGTCAGCTCTTAAAGCGAGAATGACGCACTCGTCGTTGATTTTGTCCATCAATTGGTATAGTCATTTTTAACCCATCACTCATCACAGATAACAATATACGATTCATTCAAGCATATCCGCTACTTCTAAGAAGAAGCAAATAACGAACACTCTTTAAGGGTGATTTGGACCTTTAGAATAAAGTCGGCGAGGACTTGTCGGCGGACCGGTGTCATTCCGAGCAGCGTCTTGCTATTGCGACGGGACCCAACTTTCAGAGCTCCATGCTATGCTACACCAACGGACAGTGATGCTTAAAAACCACCGCAATACTCTGTGAACCGCTTGATCTTATTTTATATGCAAGTTATTCCTACTTACCTTTTATTACATTTATTTATACCCTTTTAACCTCTTCTCTAATCTCTCATAAGGCAACAAGATTTGCAAATTTGCTTAATGAAACCAGTTTCATTGCTACGTGTGTTTGTAAACGGTGGAGCTGCACTGTTTAGTTAAGATACTGAAGGTGCAAATAAAGACGTTAAACCACGGTTATGGTGAAGGATTGGACTGTTGATAAAAGACAGTGGTTTAGTTAGGATGCAGGAATGGGGTGTTATAGTACCTTGATGTCGCTGTGAGCATGATTTGTGGCTTCTGCTTCAGCGGGTATCAGAGTAAGTGTCAAAACCACAAAATAGCAAATAAAGAATCTTATAGGTATTTCCAAACATTGTGCAATGTCTTTCAAAAAAGAGCGGAACTGTAAATGAACTCTTATATTTACAAGCAAGTGGAAACATCTGCAATAGCGTTGGTCACATTCCTGCGCCACAGAGAAAGCAGCTTTATAATCACACAAATAATGTTTCCTATATTGTACTGGTTTTGTATGCAGCTCTTTACACAAAATGTAATACGCACAAACATTCCTGCTCTGTAGAGCTTGCTATCTGTATTTGGTGCCCAAAGTGTATGTGACTTGATCTAACACTGGGATGTGAACCAGTGCCCAGATACAGGGCCAGAGAATGTATAACCGTCTCATCTGGGTAATTGTTACCTTTTTTACACTTACAGATCTTTATTAAAGTTAGACTTTTGGTTTCCTCTGGCTACACGTTTGTGTGAAGTCACTGGGTGTTCAGCACGTACATGTACATCCAGAGTCCTGTGGCAAAAAGTCTGCACCCTGTGTGTCACAGAGTAAAAAGTCCCATTGAAATGGGTAGGATTTTCCTGGTGCAGTTTGTTTTGCCTCAGGATTAGAAGTACTGTATGTAAAATGTTCAGTGGTAATTTTCTTCTTCAGGAACTGCTGGTATCCCCCCACATATCACAGGTGGAAAACTACTAATAAAGAATCAAAAGCACCTTGTTACAAGGACATCTTTAATATTTTTAAGACTGTTTAATCTACTTAAATTAAAATAAAGCATCAGTTACTTAAATCATTTACATATCACTGCTATTTGTTAAAATGACCAATCTGCTTAGAGCTCGATGTAGAAAATCAAAAATTTTGGACAGAATATTTGCTGAACATAATTATTTTGCATAATACTACATTTTCAGGCTTGGGTCTTTACATTAGACGTGGGGTGTGCAAACGTTTCGGTCTGCGCCCCACTGCCTTCTCACACCACCTCCTTATCTTGTCTCCGTCGTCAAATGACGTCACCACGGCAACATGACATAACGTCAAATGAGGGCGTGTTGCCATGGCGATGCATCGCCAATGACAAGGTAAGGCAAGTTAAAGAGGCCTCATGCGATACCCTGTCATTTAATTTAAATGCCTTGGGAAAGAGTGCGGGGCCTCTGTAACCGTCACGCCCTTCTCCATCCCCCCCCCCCCCCTGAAAATCACATGTCCCCCTGTTTTTCGCCCCCCTGCATTAGACATAAGCACATATTGGCCTCTCTTTGTTACCGACTGTACTTGGGATTTACTAGCAAACTGCTCAAGGACCAAACCGTACCACAAGTTTACAACCATGGCAATGGCAAAAATCCGCAACGGCAGCACATTTTATTAATGCCAAAGTTAAAGGCCAAGACATTTACTCAGCAGACTTTAGGTGGCGGCAATTTATCTGCCTTCTGTGCTAAATATGGCATAACAATAACAAACTGTTTTGTTTCCTCAAAGATAGTGAAAGCACCCACAATACTGAAACTGGTTGAGTTAGAAAATATTTAATTAACTTGAAAAACAAAGTAGTCTGAACGAATGTCACCAAAATGTGTTTGTGCCTGGCTTAATGTTAACTGGTAAATGCAGCCGTGCCGAGGTGCGCTGAGGCTAAGCGGGTGCTTTCCCTGGCCTTAGTTCGCGCGCCGTCGGGGGGCGGGCCAGTGATGTCACGGAGCTGGTTCGCCTTCATTGGGCGAACCGCTCACGTGACTGGCCCTGTGCTCCCGTGAGCGCCGAAACGAAAACATTTTTAAGAACTACGCCTCTGCACGCTTGTGGACTTGTGCGCGAGACCCTGCTAAAGCCGCTCTCATTGCGGCTGCAGGGGCTCACTGACAAGCGTCAGCGCGCCTCAGCTTAGGCGCTGACCATGGACTCAGCCTAATACATACGTAATTAAAGACTTCAATTGAACATTTTAAAAACCTGCCTTTTTTTTTTTTTTTTTTTTTTTTACATCGTTTAATAAGCATGGACTCACCGTTTAAAAATGTTTTCTTCTAACTAAGTAAATCCAGTAGACGTTTCTTGCAGAATTGAATTTAATCTAGTGATTATACCCCCTCCTTCCCCACTGAGTGAAAGGAACATGTATGTTAATTTATGCTAGAAAGAATATCCAGCCCCCTGTGACTTCACAGCGCTTATTAGCCAGAATATTATGAAAACAATGTTTTTTATTTTTTATTTTATAAATAACTTTGACATAGGCACTTCTATCTTGTAATTAGATTTTATGTTTTTTTTTTTTTTTTTTTTTTAACAAAAGCTGTTTTAACAAACCTAGTTGGGCGATTTCTTACTCATTGATTAACATTTAGATAAAAGCAGTTTATTCGCTTAATCCATTAACGGGAGAATATATTGATCTGCTTCAAAATGATGCTGCAAATTATGTTTTAACATACAGGCACTGAATTTTCAAATGTGGTCAATGCAAAACCTATAGCACACTTAATAAAAAGTAAGATATACTGTATTTAATTTTCATTATGTCGCCCATCCAATGATTTGACTTCATTGCAGCACTGCTGGATCCAGGTGCAGTTTTCCTTAGCTACTGTACTGTATCTGTTTATTATTTAACAGAGAATTCCAAGCAATTTATTTGTAGCTGCCTATTGGCTCTGGTGCCACAGGACATTTAAACCTCCATATTTACCCAGCGGTGGACGCTACCGGGGCACCTTTTGAGGCAAGTATCTTTGGAAGCGAGGGGTACCCGGAGCTGAAATAAATGTGGTTCAGCTCCACCGACACCCTGTTTCATACTTGGTTGAGAAGAAATCCTTAGGGAGGAACCACACTTTTCGTGTGTGTGTGTGTATCCATTGGTCAACATGATGTTAAAAATAAAATAAAGTAAATCCACTGTATTAAAGAGATTTAAGCAATATCTATAGTGTTAAAAAAAGACATGGAGAGATTTCATTAAAAGAATGTGAAACTAATTTTGTATGGGGAAAAAGTAGCTATGTGCACAAAAAAAAGTGGTGCTCTGCACTATCTCACTTCAATCACTATATAGATATTTAAAAAAACAATTGGAGCAGTGTCATTTCCGTTTTTTTTCCCTTCTATTGAGCTATGTTTTAAAGCAGAAACTCCCCCCCCTCCCCTCTTTCCCTCTCCCCTCTCCCCCCCTCCCCTATCAAATAATGTCAGGATTTTTTTTTTAATTATTATTTTTCTTGTTTTCCGTAGCATTTAAAAAAATATCGTCTTCATTTCTTTCTGAGGTTACGATGGTAACCTTTAAACTGCAGTGGGCTCTGAAAAAGCTTAATTTTAACCGCCCAGTTTATATCTCCTCAACGAAGTATCGGATTAAAAAAACAATAATTCCAATCGGCACATGCTGCTGCTGTAAAACTAGGGATGACCAGATAATTAGACCCCATGATGCTGTCAAAATTATTATTTTCTCCAATTTTTAGACGTGAAATAAAAACTGTATTTCTCAAAATGGCTAAAACTGTTGTGTTTTGCGAAAATGTAATTACTTCGAACACCAAGATAGATGCTGTTATGAGGAAGCCACAGCCATGGAAACAAACCCTAAACTCTTCAGCTGTGCAGCTGTCGGAAGGACAATGAGGCCTTTGGACTTTCTACTAAAATCCCATTTTGATTTGATTAAAGGAATTTAGTTTTGGTAATTATTCATTTTTTATTTCCATTATTTTTGCCAGGAAAGAGGCATTGAGATGAATAATGTTTTATATTGCCTGCACCTGACAAAAGCTATTCTGTGGCAGTTGTGATACAAATTAGTCTGATATAGATATATATCTATATAATCTAACTACTAACTAGCTACAGTGTTAACAATGCAGAACTAAATTCCACAGAAAAGGCAAAATATGCACATCGTTCTCATCGGCAGAGCTGCTTGTTTTGTTGCGTGTTTGTATATACATCTATATCCTCCTCTTCAGCCCTTGTCGCTCCAGTGCAGGATGAAGTCCTCCCCAAGTATATTCATGGTATGGCGGTTGCAAGCCTTTCTTCTCCATGTCACTCAAAATGTTTCTGCTTTCATTCTCACATCTTTTGTTAGTTGTCTTGGTCTTTTCATCTCCCTTGGAATCTAGTCGAGTACCATCTTTGTCCAACGACGGTAATTTCTTCTTACAATATGTACGACCCTCTGCCATTTTAATTTCTTCCCCCGTATAGTAATGTCAAAGACTTTGATTTGGTTTCAAACCCATTCATTTGTTTTCCTGTCTCTTTGAGAAATACCCAGCATACATCTCTCCATACTTCTTTGAGTTGTCGGAAGTTTCTGAAGTGTCTTCGCATTTAAATTCGATGTGAGTACAGTATAGGCGAACTATATTGGTTGAAAATTTTCCTCTTAAGGCACAGTGGAAGGATCCATTGAAAGATTGTTTTGTCTCCTCCATATGCACTCCATCTCATCTTCATTCTCCTGTTGATTTAATTCAGAATGTTCACATACATTACTTGCCAACCAAGATATATATATACAGCCTTCGTCTACTTTTAGTTCTATTCCATTTATCTCGATCTTTGTAGAGATGAAACATTTTTTGAACGTCACTTTGGTATTGCTGAGATTCATATGTAGCCCTGCAGTCTAATTTGCTTTGGCGAGTTCTCTAATTTGTTACTTTTGATCTTCTGCACTTGTGCCAAAATAAGCGTCTCATGCAAATCTTAGGTGACGCAAATATTCACAGTCGCTTTTGATTCCTTTTTTCTCCCAATTCCATGTCGAACAATTCTTCATCTTGCTGTGAAAACCATTGGTGACATAGGGTCTCCCTGCCACACTTTCTTGTTATTTCTTATCTTGCTTGTATCGTCATGTAATTTTAATGGTTGTGAGATTCTCATAAATGTTCTTTAATATCAATATACACTTCTTCCAACACTGTCTTCTTAATGCATTTAGATCTGCTGAGGTGTAGACAGAATCAAAAGTTTTTTTCATAGTCTTTAGAATCCTAAACGTATTCATCACTTCGAGAAATTACTTATTTGATGTGCTCTATTGTCTATTGTATCCACTGCGAAATCCCTCTTGTGTAGACTGCGCAAAGACCAAGGTCTGTTGCAGCTGATCCGTGAGTGCTGTATCCGTAGAAATCTTGAAATTGATTGGAAGTAGACTGATTTTGTACGTATTTCTAGAGCTCTTTTTTGTGTCCGTTCTTACTGATGGGAATAATTATGGAATTGCTACATTGTCCTGGAATTTTTCTGTTCTTCAAGCAGCATGGAAAGAGTTTTGCAAGGATTCCCCTCCCCCCCCCCCCGGCCTGGAGTTGAACATCGGTGCTTTAAAGCTGCAGTTCAGTCAATATCCTGCATGTGTGTTTTTTTTAATAAATCAGTTCTGTAGTAAGAAAAAATACTTTTAGCATTTTCTGTTTTTAAAAAAACAACTTTGAAAGACCAATTTTCTTGTATTCTATTTTAACAGCCATTTGCTAAGGCACTGCCCCTTCATGTCCTGTCACAAGCTCTGGCACACCCCTTTGTCAGCCCTGCCCTCCCTCTAGCACATGTCAGTGCAGCAGTGCTCATGAATATTCATGAGCTTCCACTGAGAGACAATCAGAATATAAACAGATCCCTTCACTAATTATGTCACCAAATTTCGACCTATCAATACATGGAGAACGAATTGACTGGCAGCTATACAGTTGTTTAGGTAATTAGAGATTGCACACATAAAACTATTAAAGTAAAAAAAAAAAAAAACACTGACCTGCAGCTTTAAGTGCCAGGAATCCCTGGGCCCTGAGCTATTTCATTTTGAAAATTCCTCAGACCATTTTTTTTTATTTGGGAGAAACAATATGGCAACTTCAATCTGGCTGCCAAGCTGTGACAATTGTGACAAGACAACGTAGCTCCTGATTGGGTGAACTCGCAGCCACCTTTTGTTTTTCCTTGCCGTACTGGAAAGTATTAAATATCTTGTAAATCATGATGGATCCCCAGAGGTTTGAGTGTTGCAAATTCGATCTGGATAACCCCCTGGTTTATATAAAGTTAGAAAAACGGCTTGATTTTGGGTGGGGTCTGTTTTAAGTGAACATACCTAAATGAGGTAAGATTGCTGCGGTGATTGACCGGAGTTTCTTGTTATTGTAATTTCTTTAAAAAAAAAAAAAAAAAACAGTAACTGTAGTTGAAAACCACTGACTATTTGATATCAACATGGAAAATGTTTATTTCTAATATTTAGTCTTCCAAGAAAAAGGGAGCAGAGGAAAACAGCTGTCATGGGGGGGGGGAAGAGAAAATATAAAGAACACCATAGGGTAATAATTTATAGGCTAGTACTGCAATAACTCAGAAGTAACCTCTATCTCACAGACTAGTGAATAATAGCAAGCATCGGTGGTAAACTGTTGTGCAGGCGTGGGTAATCTCAGGAGAAAAAGAAGAGAAGGCGCACCATAAGCACAGAAGGTAAAAACGAAGAAAACGGTGACAGTATAAAATAGGTCTTTGTTACGCAGTGCTCGCCACAAACCAGACGAGACCCCTGTGCTGAGATGGGAATAGTAGCCACCAGCCACAGACACGGGGACCCCGTCCAGAATGTAGAGTAGTCTTGCTGGCCGAGTCTGGGACAGGAGAAATCAGAGTAAACGTATACTTGCCGGGTCCGATGCGGGGGAGGTCCAGAGCGTGTGAGGTACTATTGCCAAGGTCAGAACTGGAGAAGAGCGGATGGTCTGAGTCCAGAGCCAGGGGTCAGGGCAGGAGAGATACGGATGGTCAAAGTTCGGGGTTCCAGAGAGGGAGGGTTCCAAAGGCAGGCAGAGTCGGTACACGGGTAAGCAGAACTAGGACAAGGTAACAAGACAAGGAAGGCAGAGGCAAACACCAGGTAACGTGAGTCTATGCTCAGCCGAAGTGCTAGTGGCACAGCTGAGCATAAGTAGCAGGCAAGGACCAATCACCCCAGGGGGTGGAGCGGAGGCGTAACCCCCGCGGGGGCCAGGGATAGGCTGGGAGGGAAGAGACAGCTGGCAGTGCTGGAACTAATGAGTTCCTCTTGACTCGTCGCTCGGGGGTTGTTGCGTGTGCGTCGCACGTGTGCGTCACACGCCGGTGACGTGTCTCGCATCTGCCCTCCAATCCCGATGCGGGGTCTGCGCCTGCGCAGCGCGTCAGCAGGGACGGGCTCTCCCGTGGGGAGCGCTCTGCGTGTGCGGGGAGAGGCGCGTGACGGAGGACAGCGCGGAAGGTTGCCAGCAGGTGCGGGACGAAACGGAGGTAAGTGCGGGCACGCGAGGGACCGCGAGTCATGACAGTCTTATAGAATGCGCACTTACAAGAAGTTCATTCTTTTAGGCATAAAACCGATACAAATCTGGATGGTGTTGTGAGTTGCGATCTCACCGCTGCTATGGCGCTTGTGTTTGCTGCGATTTGCCGTCGGAAGGTGCTGCTTCCGGTTGCGGCTACCCGTAAACTACGACAGATCACTTGCAGTTCTCTCTCCCAATGTAATGCTCAGGATCTTGTGACGCGACGCGTTCCAGCTTCCTCAGGAGTCATATGATATAGAACCTATTTTATATTGCCATAAAGGTTTTTTTTTTTTTTTTTCTGCGCCATGGTGCGCCTTCTCTTCCTTTTTCTTGAAAGACTACGTTGACCCGAAGAAATGCTGAAACGGATTCATATTTAAGGTTGAGTGGAGGCCATTCTTTATATCCATCTTGGGTTCTAACTCGCTTTTCTTACAATTTCACTTTTTTTATTTTAATATACACCAAAGTCACTATTGTATTGATTGGACAATAGGTCCCTGATTCCTAGATTTCTGCTTTTGTATTGATTCTTGTGTCACGTTAAATTGTTTGGTCACTCTACACGTGTATATACTGTATTAATCGAAAACTACTCACCTTCACTATAAATATTTTGATTGCATTAGTGCGCCAACCTAGACTTTTTTGTGTTTAGAACAACTGGTAATATGTGACGTGATAAGGAAATTAAAGAAAATATAATCTCTGATAAAAAATATATATTTTCAGTCAAGCGTGAGGTTTTGTCTCGGTTGATTTGTTTATTTGTAATGCGAATTTGCAGTGCTATCCTGTAAATCACTTGTCTCCTTCCTCATGTTTTTTCCTCTGCAGCCCTGATTGGGGATATGTGATATGTGAATTTAAACAAATACCTTCAGTCTGTTTTTTAGAATGAGTATAACTGAAGGGCTGGGAGACATCTATTATATGCAGACTGCTGCTTTAAGGTGTTTAACTATTTGTATGATGAATGTATTTGTTACTGTAACCTAAACTGTCATGTATTACACCCAATGAGTAATGGAAAACCTAAATGGTTTTCCGTGCCATTTTCCTGAGATTCATTGGGCTACAACCTGCTTTATGTCAAAGCTTCTATCCAGTAATGGCTATCTGGCGCCACTGGGGCAATCTGCACACAGCTGTTTCATCCTTAATATTCAGTGTGGTTCTGACCCTGGTTTCGCATTAAGTGAATTGTAGTGATATACATCCTTGAGTGAAGAGAGGAGGTAAATGTATGTATTTGTAGGTCATTTACCTTAATTGGTCATTTCTGTCCTTATTTTCACTAGCCGTATGTTCAAAAGTATTGTTTGATTTGATTGCATGAAAACTTTGCTAAAACACTACAAAATAATTTTTTTGAGGCTTTCTGAGCAATATTGGAAAGTCCTTCTGTAGCAAGCATTGTTAAACTGTGGTCCTAAACATTATTATTGATTGTCAAAACCCCAAGAGCATCACTTGGCATTGAAAAAAAAAAAGCTGTATTCTACCATACTGCTCGAGAGTAATCTTTAATAAAAACAGAGGACGTTTACCTAGCTTTTACATGTGGTTATCAATTATTAAATCTATTATTGGGGTTTAATGAATAGAAGAACTTGTGTTTCCAGTCTGTTACATCGTGTGATACATTTAACGATCCCATGTTGGTGTGAGTTAGAGATTCTAGAGAGTGATGTAATTATGAATAATAAGGACGGGCAAGCTCTAAAAAGCAGTGTGTTTAATTTAGTGGCTGACTCATTTCATAGGTATGGCCTGCTTTGTATACTTCAGTCTTGCGCTTTGCTCTGCCTTTGTTTGGATGAGAGCACTTCATAAATCTAAACTTTTGAATGTTTTGAATAGAGAACAGCATTTTTTTTCAAAACTGTTCTGTGTCAATGCATTCTCTATTAATGTTTCAAATGCCCCTTTGCTCCGCTCCTGTAGACATTGCGGTATGAAAATCTTAATTTCGCTGGGTCAATTTGAACTTTATGGTGTGATTATTCTGCACTGTTCTTTAACCCCTTCATTAACAAAGGGGCAAAGTGTTGTGAAGCAGTGCTCTCTGGTAGAGAAGGTTTTAAAAACCTGTCCCTCCTAGAGATATATATAGTGTGCGTGGTGTTATATATATATATATATAGATTCCTGGTCTATATATCATATATATACTATATATTCAACTATAGGTATGTCTACTATACTATATGTCTCTCCTATATGGATATGGCTGGTGTGATGTAGTATATATAATATATATAGATATACTATATATTATACGCAACAAAAAAGATATTACTATATATCATATATATATAATTATATTTTTTTTGTTTTTACTTTATAGGTTTGCATGGTAATGTCATACTTTCTGTGATCTGTACTTAAAGCTGCAGTTCAGTCAATATCCTGCATGTGTGTTTTTTTTAATAAATCAGTTCTGTAGTAAGAAAAAATACTTTTAGCATTTGCTTGTTTTTAAAAAAAACAACTTTGAAAGACCAATTTTCTTGTATTCTACTTTTTTAACAGCCATTGCTAAGGCACTGCCCTTCATGTCCTGTCACAAGCCCCTGGCAACCCCTTGTCAGCCCTGCCCTCCCCCTCTAGCACATGTCAGTGCTGGATTGCTCATGAATTTCATGAGCTTCACACTGCCAGCACAGCAGATTATAAACAAATGCCACTTTAATAGTCACCCCAAATTTCGACCTATCAATACATGGAAAAACGAATTGAGTGCAGCTAACTGTTCTTTAGGTATTAGAGATTGCACACATGATGAACATTGAAACTATTGAAGTAAAAAACATAAATATAAAAAAAAAAAAAGACTGAAACTGCAGAGCTTTTAAGACGTCAAGTCTGGTTTACAGAGGTCACGATCCCACCAGTTTATTGTGATTATGGTGCCATAATTAGTAAAACGGTTAGAATTGCAGTACAATAAGTAACTGATGCAATGCATTTGAAGGACCTTAGGAGAATTAAGCATTCATTTCTACCGCAAACAAATGCTATTAAGTTTCACTTAAGCCGTTATTTTATATGAGCAACTTCCCTTTCAAGCAAATCAAGGGAAAGAAATATGGGAGGTTAGGTTTTGTTTTTGATTCTTTTTAGTGTATGTTTGATTGCACATATTGAATTGTTATTCATCATACTTTTCCATTCTTAAGGGGAAAGTCCCTAAACACTCATATAGGTTATTGCAACCACCCATTGTTCAAGCTAGTGTCTGTTAAAGGACACTCCATTTAAGTACACTCGCGAAGTAAGGACATATACTCCAATAGGCAAACAGCGCTCGCAGCATGCGCCTGCAGCACGTCCTGAACATCATACCAATCCCTACCTGTCCGCGAAGTCTGTGCACAAGCGGAGGGACATTAGAGCCTGTTTACAAAATGCGTTATTCATACCAGTTGCACGCTATAGGACTATTGTCAAGTACTGTACATGCATCGATAAGTGGGAAAAAAGGAAGGTAGTGCTTCATTTTAAGTACATTTTTCGACTTTACATCATTGCCCGGTCCATTGTCGTACGTTAAATGCGGGGTTGGGGTATGACTGTGTATAGAGGAATCGGGGTTATGAATTCTGCGTTGGCCTCTGACATAGTTTGTCTAGCAGATTAGGATGGGAATTTTTTGGTTTTTTTTCAATGTTAGAAGACGCCAAAAATATCATGCTGCATATTATGGTGTGGTCTTACTACACATGTAAAACTTTAATGACCACTTTATGTAGATTATATTTGTTTGTCGTGCAGCTACCTCCTGACATTGGCACTGTTGATAAACTTGATGTTCACAGCACTCCTGACTTCATCTGGGAATTTTAGCTGAAAACAGTCTCTTGCCACCATCAGGATAGGACAAGAAGAACGTGGTAAGGGCGCTCTAATACAGGGCCAAGGCTGATCAATAAATCCAGATTATAGGACAGTGGGTAATGCCTAATTACGGCAATTGAAGGTGAGCAAATCCATAGAAGCTTGAGACATAAATTCCTTGAAAACGGGATAAGTGAACTTATCACCAACACTCTGTTTCATTGGGAGTGTGCAATAAATGATGATAATAATGAATAGGTGTACTCCCAATCTAAATCTCCTTGCACATCAGCGGGTATAGAACAATCTCCTAAATGTTTCCCACCCAGGTGTTGACTTTGTGTTCATTTAGATTGTATGTAGCCCTCTTGTTCCTGCTTCCCAAATGCATAACCTTACATTTAGCTGTATTTAAACATCACCTGCCATTTACCTGCCAAGCTTCGATTTATCCAAGTCCTTTTTAGAGAAGTTACATTCTGCTCTGATTTTACTACCGTACAATTTTTTGGCAACTATCACGAACAGAACACCGTGAACAGGTGCTTGTATATGTGCACAGGGTTAATAAGCCAGTTATGGAGCTGATACATTCTTCCCTTGTAAGATCCCTCAAATATAATAATATCAATCTCCCTCAATGCTGTCACATTTTTCTCACAAACGGCACACCTTGAGCATGTTACAAGGGGTAATACACACAGTAAATAGCTGACACCTTTCACTACAAAGGTTCCTCAAATAGCGCACAAATAAAACAATATAATTATATGCACAAATTGTGAATGGATAACATATAATGTATTATAAGCGGAACTAAGGCTAGAGGAATATATAGATATCTCTCTCTCGGAGAGAAAAGACTTGTGGTCAGAAACGTACATCGCTCTGCTGGAGTTCTGTGACTGCCTGATTGTATATGTGGATTATTAAACAAACTTTTCATTTTGAGTGTGCTGCGTGATCTATCTTTTTGTATATTTACAGACTAGCCGGTGTTCCCTGTCTATCTGCTAGCACCTGGTTCGGATAATTAAGATTTACTACTACAGCTAAACCCCTTATAACAGCCGCTCGTTATACCGGATTCGGTATACAGCGGTTTTCCCGTGGCTCCCGTTTTTAAAAAAAAAAAAAAAAATTTTTAAAACATTTTTTTTTTACATTTTTTTTGCCACTGCACCACTGCACACACTCACACACTAATGACACACACACTGCCTCATTGCTCACACTGCCAAACCACACTGCACACGACACACCCCAAACACTGCTCATTGCTCACACTGCACACACTGAAAACACTGCCCACACACTGCACACTGCACACAACTGCACACGCACACACACTGCTCATTGCTCGACAACTGCCCACCTGCACACACATGTCACACACACTGCACTCCACAAATGACACACTGCACACACCAATGCACACACACACACTGCCATGACACTACACGCCAACTGCCACATTGACACTCACACGTGCACCACAATGCACACCACTGCCTCATGTCACTGACAACACTGCACACCAATGCACACTGCCACACTCACACGCACCACACTGCGCATTGCTCACACACTGAACACAGACACTGCACACAACACACTGCACACACACTGCCACCACACTGCACACACACACTGCCCACACACCACTGCTCATTGCTCCATGACACACTGCACACCACACTGCACACTGCACACACACACTGCTCATTGCTCACACTGCACACATGCCACCACTGCACACACACACAACGCACCACACAATGCACATGCTCACACTGACACACTGCACACTGCACACTGCACACACACTGCATCAATGCACAACAACTGCCTCATTGCCACACTGCACACACTGACACACTGCACACACACTGCACACACACATGCTCACACAACTGCACACCACACTGCACACACACTGCACACACACTGACACACCACTGCACACTGCTCATTGTCACATGCCGCTCTTGCTCACTCTGCACACCTCATGTCACAACTGCACACACTGACCACACTGACACTGCACACACACTGCTCATTGCTCAACACTGCACACACACTGCACACAGACACTGCCACACACACGACAACACTTGCACACCATGCTCATGCCACCTGCACACATGAACACTGCACACACACTGCACACAGCTCATTGCTCACTGCACACACTGACACAGCACACATGCTCATGGACACACTGCACACACACTGCAACGACACACACTGTCATTGCTCACACTGCACACTGACAACTGCCACACACTGCACACACATGCACACAATTATATAGAAATAAACAGACAACTGCACTTTAACGATGTGACAGGATTTGTGTACGTCTTGTGACTTTTGTTTCACAAAGTTAAGGGGGTGGGAAGTCATTGTGTGGGGGTCTGGGGTGGGGGTGGGGTGGGTGCTGGGGTGGCGAGGGGCGGGAGGGGCCCAGCGCTGCGGCTACGGCGGGCCTGTACGCGGCGGGGGGGGGGGTTAGCGGTTGTGTGTGTGAGTGCGAGGGCCTGTACAGTGTGTGTGTGTGTGATGGCGGAGTGACACTGATGTGTGGCGGCGGTGTGTGTATGAGTGCGTGAGTGCCTGTGTGTGTGTGTGTGTGTGTGTATGGTATGAGTGCTCCAGACCCGAGTCCGTGAGGGAGGGGGGGATGAGTAGAGGGTCCTCCTAGGCAAGTGGGAGGGAGTGGGGGGAGAGGAGCAGATCCTCGCCACGGCAGGGGGGGCGGGGGGGGGGAGGAGCAGCTAATCCCTCTGCAGCCACGGTGTAGGGACGGGGGGGGGGAGGAGTTAGATACCACCTGCAGCGTGGAGGGAGGGGGGGGAGAGTAGCGGGTCCCTCCCCGTCAAGCCACGGCCACCCCCCCTCCCTATCAAACCCCCACCTCACGCTCGGCTCTTACACTTACTTACACACACATCCCAGACACTTACACACACCACACACATTACAGAAACTCACACACACTCACACCAATTACAGACACTCACACACACTCACACACACTTACACCACTTACAACACGACCACACCACGCACACTTACGCACACTACGCAACGACACCCACACAGACACTAAGACCACACTCACACACACTCACCCACCTTACACCCAGCCTACACACACTAACACATGATGCACCCTCACAGAACTCTACACACTCACACACACTTACCGCACTCACCCACACTCACACACAATACAGACACTCACAACATCACTCCCACACACACCACACACACCCACGCACACTACATCCATCACACACTCCCACACCGACACTCACACCACACTTACAGACACTACACACACTTACAGGACCACTCACACACCACTTCCAGACACTTACAGACACTACACACACACTCACAACACTCACACACACCATTCACACACACTTACCACACTTAGACACTCACAGACACTCAAGAACTCACGAGACCCTCACCACACACTCACACACACTTACACACACGTACACACACTTACACACACTTACACACACTCACACACTTACAGACACACACACACACACACTTACGCACACTCACACACACTCACGCCCAAACCCACGCACACTTACGCACACTTACGCACACTCAACACCTACACACACTACAGACCACTAAGACACTCACACACATCTACACACACTCACACACACTCACACACTTACGACACTCACAGAACATAACAACACTTAAGAACTCAACACACTCACACACACTTCAGACACTCACACACACCACACAGACCTACAGACACTCACAGACACTCACACACCTTACAGACAAGTACAGACCACCACCACACTCACACCACACTCCCACACACTCACACACACTCAGACACATTAGGACACTCACAGACACTCAAGACACTCACAGAAGCTCACAGCACTCACAGACACTCACACACACTCACAGACCCACTCACACACACACTCACCACACTACATACACCCACACACACTCACACCACACTCACACACACTTACAGACAATTCACCACACACTTTTGAAGCACACTCCCACGCACACTCACACCACACTCTCACACCCAAACACCCACGCACACTTACACACACTCACACCACTAGCGACACTCACACACACTCACACACACTTACGACACCTCACACCACATCGCACACACAACTTACACACACCTTAGACACCACACACACTCACAGACACTTACAGACACTGTACAGACACTCACACCACGCAACAGCACATTACAGACACTCACACACACTAACACACACTTACAGACACTCACACACTCACACTCACCAGACACTCAAGACACCACACACACTGACACACACTACACACACGTACACCACACTCAGACACTTACACACACCTCCACACGGACACTACACACAATCACACCCACATACACACACCCATGATAAACAACAAAATCGTAGGTACTATAACATAACAACAAGACTCGCACTCTAAGGGTGCGGTGGGGGTGGAGCAGAGGGAAAGGAGCGACCAGCACAACTGCATCCCCCACCCACTCTCCCGCCGCAGGCGCGCCGGGGAAGCACCGGGACAGCGGTGGGAGAAGAAACCCCGCTACCACCCCATGAAGGCAGCGGGATATCAGGAAGGGGACACCTGAGAGGACATCCCCGCTCCATCTCTGACGCCGGCCTGTTCCCCGGTGACAGGGAGGAAGGGGGAACGGAGGGACATCCCCGTCTCCCATCTCTTCCCGCGGCCCCTTTGTCCCGGTCGGACAGGGGGAAACGGTGGACAGGAGGGACATCCCCGCTCCCATCTCCTGCCCCCGCTGTCCGCGGTTGACAGGGGGACAGCGGGGAAGGAGGGACTCCCCGCTCCCATCTCCTGCCCGGGCCTGTCAGCGGTGACAGGGGGAGCCGGGGACAGGAGGGAATACCGTCACATCTCCTGCCACCGGGTTGTGTACGCGGTGAAGGGGTGGGGGGGAAGGGGACATGCCCGCTCCCATTCCTGTCCCGCGGGATGAATATGCGCTAAAGCGCGGCGGCATTTTTTTACCGCGACCCCGTTAGTAACGCGGTGTCTGGGGTGGACCCCGAGACCCGCGTTATAACGGGGTTTAGCTGTATTTGTATGAGTATAGTTTCTTGCTTGTGTGCTCCCAGCTTCAGGTTTTATGTGTATTGTGTATATGTGTATATGTGTACATGTATATACAACAGCAAGAATGTTCAGGACACTCAAAGGGAAAAGGTAAAAGGAAAAAACTTATCTGATCAGTCGTAGTGCTCACAGTGCGGCCAGGATCACCATCCAGCAACAAAAAATAGATAAATTCCCAGTATCAAAGATCTGGAGCACTCACAAATTCAGAAAATACAATTTAATGAAGTAATACAGGCATCAGGGGGGAATCACAGAAAAAACAAGCAACGTTTCGTACCTTACGGTCCTTTCTCAAGGGGGAGCTTATATATATATTTATATTTATATATTTTAATATTTATATATTTATATTTGTCACTGCAGCCGGCACACACATATATAAGGAAAACGCCAGATGCTAGTCACATAGAAGATAATAAAGATGGATATTACCAGATGATGGTCCAGTACAACCCTGAGAAAGGTTCCGTTTGCAGGAACCGAAACGTTGTTTTTTGTGTGTGTTTCAATACACCTTTTTTTAAAATTTCAACCCGTGTTTGTGTGTGTGTCTCTCCTTAAGTCATCAGATCTGGTAATATCTATATATATATATATATATTATAATACTATATATATACTATATATATATATATATCTACTAAATATCTCTATATATCTATACTATCTATCTTATCATTGAAAAGAAAGTACACCCTCTTGAATTCATGGTTTTACATATCAGGACATAATAAACAATCATCTGTTCCTTAGCCAGGTTAAATACCAGCTCAACCCCATTATAGCGCGTCCTGGGGCCACGATCCCGGAAGACAGAACGCCCCGGGGTCACGAAAGGTAAAAAAAAAAAAAACTCCGACAGCAAACACGACGGGAGGGGAGGGAGAGGTGGCTCCCCTAGCAGCCACCGTAACTTCCCGTAGCAGTCACACCGATTTTCCCCCCCCCCAACCAGCCACGCTTCCGAATAAACACCCCCAGCCAGCTGCGCTCCGACCCCCACTCCTGCCAGACCGCGTCGAGCAACCTAGCAGCTCTGCTCCGACAACCCCCCCTCCCAATGCCCATCCGCTGACACCCCCCCCCTTCCGATGCCAGCTCCGCTCCGGGAGTGAGTGTGAGGTTGCCCACCACGGAGAAAGTATGAGCCCTCGGCCTCGCACACACATAACCTCGCTTCTCCTGCAGCTGGAAACGTGCGTTGTGCAGCACCAGGCGAGAAATGCAAGAGTACGGGGCCAAGTCAGGTTTCCGAGTGCGTGCTCCGCCAATGATATCCCGGTCTGATCACTGCGGGGAGGGAACAAGCCAGCCAATGGGAGTGCAAGTGCAAACCCGGCTGCACCAGGAGCACCGAGTGCATGCCCTGTCCACCGGCTCCCCGGGACCTCCCGACCGTTGGGTGTGAGCTGGGAGAAGGCCCGACGGTACCGGCACTCACCTCGCAGCCCGCTTGAGGTGGCAACATAAGGTAAGCAGCGGGCAGAACCTGCACGAGTACAGGGCGAGAAGTTCAGGGGGCCCGAATGCATGCTTCGGCATGGTCATCCCACCCTTGTTCACTGTGAGGGGAGCAATGCACCCACATTCCACATACTTAATACTATAAATATAGACGTGCTAATAGTAAGAACAGTACAATTCTAACATGAGTTCATGTCCATTGTTGTGCAATACACACACAGACGCACACTTACACACACACTGACATACTATAAATATTCAGTACAAATATGAAAACCATTATAAATCAACCAATTAATTGGTTTTAAAACCATTTAATATTATATAACATCGCCGGAAGAAGAGATCGTGTATGCTGAAAGTTCGCACAAATAAAGCATTTCGTTAGCCACGAACGGGATCATCATTTTTTTGTGATTATGGAAGCTCGGTAACACTCCGTACTGTTACCTTACATGTGTATGTATGTGTGTGAGTTATATATATCGATATATATTATAGATATATAATATATAATAAATATATATATATATATAGATTATATATATATATATCAGTATATATATATATATAGTAAATACAACTGTATGCTCATCTGCATGTCTTAGCAGGTCTTAACCCGCCTTCCCCAATCTATAACAGCACTTCCACTGCAGCAAGGATTCTGGGAAAGGACATGCAAATGAGCACACAGTGCCACTTTTGCTTCAAAAACCATTTTTAACAGGGTTCCCTCACAAGATAGAGGGAGAGAGAGAGAGAGAGATAGACTAGAGATAGATAGAATTAGAGAGTAGAGTATAGATGAGAAGAGAGAGGATATGAGGAAAGAAGTTTGTATATATATATAATATTGTATATATATAGAATATTTGATATATATATAGAATATATATATATATATATATTATATATATATATATATTATATATAATATATATATATAGATAGTGTGCAGTGTGCAGTGTGCAGTGTGCAGTGTGCTGCAGTGTGCAGTGTGCAGTGTGCAGTGTTGTGCAGTGTGCATGGCAGTGTGCAGTTGTGCAGTGTGCCAAAAAAATTTCAAAATATTTTTTTTTTTTTTTTTTGTGTTTTTTTTTAATTTGGGGTCCATGCTCACACCGCGTTATAAGCGGATCCGCGCTATAACGTGGTTGAGCTGTATTAGGTTAATACAACCTCAGATGAACAACAACACATGACATATTACACCGTGTCATGATTTATTTAACAAAAATAAAGCCAAAATGGAGAAGCTATGTGAAAACCAATTACACCCTTACTGCTTCCATAGGAATTAAGATGCTAAGTAGCAGACAGGTGCTGCTAATCAAATGCCCTTGATTAATTGATCATCAGCAAGTGTGACCATCTCTATTAAAGCCAAAGTTTTAGCAGTTTGCTGGTCTGGAGCATTCAGGTGTGTGTTAACACAATGCCAAGGAGGAAAGACATCAGCAATGATCTTAGAGAAGCAATTGTTGCTGCCCATCAATCTGGGAAGGGTTCTAAGGCCATTTCCAAACAATTTAAAGTCCATCATTCTGCAGTGAGAAAGATTATTCAAAAGTGGAAAACATTCAGGACAGTTGCCAATCTTCCCAGGAGTGGACATCCCAGCAAATTCACCCCAAGGTCAGACCGTGCAATGCTCAGAGAAATTGCAAAAAAAACAAGAGTTTCATCTCAGACTCTACAGGCCTCAGTTAGCTTGTTAAATGTTAAAGCATAGCAACTGTCAAGCACGGTGGTGGAGGGGTGATGATTTTGGCTTGTTTTTGCAGCCACAGGATCTGGGAACCTTGCAGTCATTGAGTCGACCATGAACTCCTCTGTATACCAAAGTATTCTGGAGTCAAATGTGAGGCCATCTGTCCGACAGCTAAAGCTTGGCCGAAATGGGGTCATGCAACAGGACAATGATCCCAAGCACACCAGCAAATCTACAACAGAATGGCTGAAAAGGAAAATAATCAAGGTGTTGCAATGGCCCAGTCAAAATCCAGACCTCAACCCGATTGAAATGCTGTGGCTTGACCTTAAGAGAGCTGTGCATAAACAAATGCCCACAAACCTCAATGAACTGAAGCAACATTGTAAAGAAGAGTGGGACAAAATTCTTCCACAACGATGTGAGACTGATAAAGTCATAGAGAAAACGATTACTTCAAGTTATTGCTGCTAAAGGTGGTTCTACAAGCTATTGAATCATAAGGTATACTTAGTTTTTCACACATGGCTTCTCCATTTTGGCTTTATTTTTGTTAAATCATGACGGTGTAATATGTCATGTGTTGTTGTTAATCTGAGGTTGTATTTACCTAATTTTAAGACCTGCTAAGGAACAGATGATTGTTATTATGTCCTGATATGTAAAACCACTTCAATTCAAGGAGGGTGTACTTTCTTTTTTACATGACTGTATTTATAACAATTTAATAAAAAATCAGACGATTAATATAACTAATAAAATACATGGAAATACGATTGAAAAATATATTAAAAATGGACAAGGGTGGATGCTGTATCCTATTGAACAAAGAAGAATAACACATAAAAGAAAGGGGCGCAAGAAACAACAAAGTCAATGTGATAGAAATAATTATATATTTGCGCAATGGTTAAAACATAATTGTTATCAGCACATACAATAAATAAGGCTGTCTTTAGTAACGGCACATTTCCACTCCCCCCTCCCGCCCCCCCCTTTTTCCCCACACAAACCTCCGTGCTCAGTGGGGTATTCTCACAACCAGTCCCAGTCGGAGGCTGTGGATGATATCCAAGCTATCAGCACCTGGGCTAGCAGCAGAGCTCAAGCTGCACGCCCGCTACTGAGGAAAGGGGGGGGGTGGGAATCCCTGAGTCTCTGCGGGATGTGACATCATCGCAGGATGCGGTATTTCAAGGGGGATAAAATACTAAAAAACAACAAAAGGGGAACAACGTACAATACACGTAAAGTTTAAGGCGATAAAAATGTAGGGGGGGCGATGTTTCAGGAGCCAAATGCCCGTTCCCACAGACTGAAAACAGCCTATGGGTAATTCCCTTGTTTACACACCTTCAACCTACTACCTCTCACCACATGGATGAATAATAAACTGATAAACCAAAATAGGTGGTCTGTCTATTAGCAATAAGTCTATCCTATAGGTACATGAACATCAATAGTGCTAAATAATAGCTAGGCATATAGACTGTTAAGGAGCATTTGGCTCCTGAAACGTTGCCCCTCTACATTTTTATCGACTTAAACTTTACGTGTATTGTACGTTGTTCCCCTTCCTTTTGATGTTTTTTTAGTATTTCATCCCCCTTCTTCCCCATCCTCCCCTACTCTCCCTCTGTACTTTTTTTTTCGCCACGAGATGTACTTCCAGACCCTAAGCCAGGGCTGATTGTGTAGTTGCTATTACATTTAATACATTGATTCTCTTGTTGTCAGATTTTGTCTTTATTCCTTTATTGTGTGCTGGGGACCCCTGTATATATTACTGACTTGCTTGGGGTTTAGAGGTTATCCCTTGTTCCCGTGCACCATATCATTTACTTTTTCATACGAATTTGGTTGTGGGGTGCTACCTAGTACACATACTTAAGGTATTTTTCAGTTGATTTCTGAAAAAGCCTGGTGGATAATGCATCATGTGTTTTGTAGACCACCGTGTCCAGAAACGTAATTTCCTTCATGCTGAAGCTCAAAGTGAACCTGATTGTTGTTGGAATGTTATTCAGATAGTTGACAAATTCCAGTAACTCTGCTTCAAGGCCACTCCAGATGATAAACACGTCATCAATATAACGTATGAATTACTTGATGCAGTGTACATATGGGGCATCATGGAGTATTGATGCAGTGTATATATGGGGCATCATGGAGTATGTGTGTTTGTTCATACACGTCCATGAACAGGTTGGCATAGGAGGGTAGATAGTTAGGAAAAACCAGGTGCTTACCTTTAGTATCAGATCAAGGAAGAATAGTGAAACCAATAAATGTGGTTTCTCTCTATTACTGTAGAGATAGTCTTGTGATCCCTTCTGCTTCAACCCCTAGTAAGGGATAATCCAAAGCCCTTATGGAAACGTAGAGACAAACAGAGTAGGGGGAGCGAGGGATTAGTAGATTATCACGGTTTAAGGCAATTTCCGGCGGTTATATATACATATCGTAAACCCAGTGTCAGTGGGGGTAGGACATGAGATATAAAAATAAATCTACATACTTACAGTACAACGGCCATGTTAAGCACTATTCCAAAAAGGGTGTCTTTATGATAAGATGCTGCCCCTTCCGTAGTGGATCAGGGGGGTCAATAGGTTTTTTTATTAAAATTTATACGATAAAAACTACTCACCACGGCCCATGTGAAGTAGAGGGCAGGGCATATGTCTTTATTGTTGATGCCTCTCCCTGGGTATTGCTCATTGATCTTTCCTAAACTGAGAGAGGTGTTGGGAGTCTTCATACATTGCAGCAAGCCGATCACTCAACCAGGCAAGAAACAGAAGCTTACATTGACCTGCGTGACTTTGTCATCTTTTAAACATCAGATCAGCTTCCGTAGACAGTCCTTTCAGCAGCATCTGCAGCCGGCAGATTAGTTCCCGCTCTCTGCACCTGGGACGCGGGGCCGGAGCGATTTACTGCTAGATGGACCACACGGAGAGCCAGGGGATACTGTTTATTATGTTATGTGATGGTGATTAGTATTGTCTTTTTTATCCGAATAAATACCCTTAATAACAGTATACCTATCACTGAAACTGTGCCTCACTATCCTCTATAAACCGCTGAAGGGGGGAGTAAACCGCTGATCCACAAGCAATGAGGGGGCAGACCGTCCATAGCCTGTTTGGGCATAATCTGATGTGACCGGCCCCCACTACCCAGAGAAGGCGAATCCAAAACTAAAGACATCTGCCCTGCACCTCCACTCACACTGGGCCGTGTGAGTATTTATGTATTTTATTATAAAAACCTACTTGTGACCCCCCTGTCATCCACCTACGGAAGGGCCAGCATCTATCATAAAGACACCCTTTTTGGGATGTGCTTACACATGGCCGTGTAAGTATTTATATTATATTTTATTATCTCCTGTCCTACCCCCACTGCACTGGGTTTACTATATGTATATCTAACCGCCGGAAATTGCATAAACGTATATCTACTAATCCCTCGCTCCCCCTACTCTGTTTGTCTCTTTGCATAGGAGGGTGCCATATTCGTACCCATGGCCGTCCCCATAAGCTGTAGGTAATGATTTCTCTCAAATGTAAAAACGTTCTTGTGCAAGATCACTTCAATAAGCAGTAGCAAAAACTCAGTTGGGGGGCCACTATGGTCCTGAAAGTCACCAAACTTGGTGCAGATCGCTTTGAGACCCTCCTTATGTGGGATATTGGTGTAAAGACTCGCAACATCAAGTGTCACAAGTATGCCATCAGTAGGATTGAACGTAAGATTGTTAATTTGGACAATAAAGTCAGTAGTGTCCTTTACGAAGGTCTCAATATGCGAGACCATAGGCTGAAGAAAGAAATCCACGTATTGTGATAATTCAACAGTGACCCTTTGGCGGATATTATCAGTCTTCCTGGCGGCATCGTGGTAGACTTGTGTATTTTCGGGAGAGTATACAGTACTGGCATCTTTTGTGTGAGGAATGTAGCAGTGTTCTCCGTGATCCAGTTATTTGCCAAACTGAGTTGTATGATGGCATCCATCTCCTTGTTTTTTTTTTTTAAATAGGAGCTAGTAGGATCCCCCTTCAGTCGTCTGTAGTGACTGATTTTGGCCAGCTGTTGTTCAGCCTCTTGCCTATAATAAGAATACCTCATTACGACAATGCCCCCGCCCTTGTCCGCAGCCCGAATGATAATTTCTCTATTTCTCAGCATTTTCAGATCTTCACGCTCCTCCTTAGTGAGATTGTAAAAGCGTGTTCTATAGCTCTTAATCCTATTCCTTGTCTCATTTTCAAGGAGATTCATAATAGGTGCAATCTCTCCGCTTCAGCAACAGAATTTGGTTTTCTGCCTGAGTTCAGTAATTTTCAGTCTCATCTTTGGGTATTATGGCATTCACACTTCACACTTTGGGTGTCTGTTTTTGCTCCCAAGATATATATAGGCAGACTTTTTTACTTGCAGAAAAAAAAACATTCTTTCATTCCTGGCAGGGTGACTCAACACTCAGCATTTGTTTGCTAAAAATTCCCCTGCTTCAGCAAAGCCTTGTATCAATTTTCACACTTTTCTGCATATACTCCATTCACAGCTGGTAGCCCTATGCGGTGTGGCAACCTTTATTTGCAAAATCAGTACCACTCGTGGGTCACCATCTGTATTCACTGCTTCAGCGAAACTTTTGAAAACAACAAACACCTATCCCTTTTTAAGGGCTGACTCACTTCTTGAACCCTGACTATGGCTGGAAGGCAAAACCCCTATTTCAATGACCATATTACACTTTGTGATAGGCAAAATAAGGTTTAGCTACTTCAGCAGTCTCTTCTGGGTTTTTGTAAGTTTCAGCGCAGTGTGTATCCCTTTAACTCTGATCTCTGCTGCATGAGGGTTTTTTTTTTCCAGACTGTTTGTAGGCCAAAAAGCATAACAAAAAATTTCACATAAAAATCTCCGGTCCTTTTTAACTTCAAAGACACCTCTTGTCCCACCTCGGACACCAAATGTAGACGGACGTTCACAGAGGTACACAATTGGAGGCTTTTATAAGGTGAAATTATAATAAGGCTTTATTGTGCCTTTTCCTTTTCATCAGGAAATCATCCAAACACAGGGGGGGGGGGGAACAAAGCTTCTATTCACTTGGGAGTATCTCTAGGATAGTGTATCATAAAATAATGTTATAATGTGAACAGTGTAAAACAAACTAAAATAAACTCTAATTACATGTAACAAAAAATGATAATATATAAGAAAAATAGATATGTTAAATCCAAAAATACATGTGAAAAGAAAGTCCAAACCCTAAATTGAGTCCTGATGGATAGATCAAAACCAAAAGTACAAAGTCCAGGGGTCCAAGGCTGCTCTCAGATGGAAAAACCACTTCCAATGGGGATTCTATAGAAACAAAAAGAAAACAGAGAGCGCACGCCCCATAGCGTAATATTGTACATTTAATAACAAATAGGGAAAAGGAGAGGGATTAAAAACACTCACAAAATTAGTATAAAAACACGCAATTTGTGATAATAATCACCACCACGAGGCAAGCACCGTCCTGAATCACGTAGATAGTCCAAAGGATTAACAACCGGTTACCAGGAACAGTTCATCCTCCATTAGTTGCCGGAGAAGGTGTGTGTGTGTGTGTGTGTGTGTGTGTGTGTGTGTGTGGTGTGCTGTGGGTGTGTGTGTGTGTGTGTGTGTGTGTGTGTGTGTGTGTGTGTGTGTGTGTGCGCGCCTGCCTGTGTGTGTGTGCGCGCCTGCCTGTGTGTGTGTGTGCGCCTGCCTGCGTGTGTGTGTGTGTGTGTGCGCGCGTTTATGTATATATATATATTTTTGCATGCGCAACAAAATGGTGTGGCTATTTTCACTTCTAATTCACCACACCTGTGGCTACATTGAAAAATAGGTTGCCCACCCCTGCATTAGTACATGGATACACTTTACGCTTTAGTATCGTTTGTACTTATTTGGTATGTTGACATCGCACTCAGTGTGTATTGTTTACAATTCGCTGTATAGATTTGACTGTAACAGTAACATTTCTTTTGGCATATTACCTGGTTTTCGTGCAATTTATACTCTATTGCAGGGGTGCGCAAATTGGGGCACGAGATTCTCTGCAGGGGTTACAGAGGCCCTGCGCGCTTCCCAAAGGCATTTAAATTAAATGCCGGGGAAGCGGCGAAGGCCTCTGTAACTTCTCTTACCCTTGTTCAGATGGCTTCTGGTGACGCGTCACCATGGCAACGCGATGTCATGATACCAGAGCCAAGGTAAAGAGGGAGGGGGGGGGGCACGAGGAGAGTGGGACTGCCGGCAGGGGGGCCGCAGGTGAAAAAGCTTGCGCTCCCCTGCTCTGAGTTCTGGAAAATCCCCTGTTTTTCTTGTGTACATTTTTTGGAGGGAGTAAGGGTCCCTCCCTGTTCCCGTGCACCACATACGGTTGTGATACCTATATATGCATTTTGTGTAGTACTGTTTAATCTTTAAACTTTTTGTATATCACTCCTTATAATGTAGTTTCTCAAACATCCAGTGGAAACTGACGAAATTCCTATTCTGGGCATTGACATGCAAGGGAGAACTCTTGAGTGTTTAGCATTTAGTTTTAATATCCATTACAATTAAAATAAATATACCTTTTTTAATCCTTTTATTGATGAAAAATAAATAATTTGTATATGCCAGCTGACTCAAGTGAACCATGTGATAGAGCCCAAGGCAAAACCAACTTCATATACGCTGAAGACTCCTGGTCAGTGTTTTTCAACAGGGGTTTTGGGCAGCGCGCGTTTGTCCGCTGTTCCGCTCAGCATGCAGAGAGGGGGAATGGCGTGCAGCGGTGAAAGGAGCCGACCACCCAAGTTGGCCCAAGCGATGCCGCGCTCCCTCTCGCTGACCCTAGTGGACCACTTATTGCCTCCCTGTTCCCACACCACCCTCCTACCCCACTCCAGTAGCGGGATGGAGGGGGGAGGGGACGGTTATTTGCGGCGATCCGGCACCTCCGTGTCTTTGGTTATTCATTGGGGAGGTGGGGGGGAGGCAGGACAAAGGGCTGACTGAACCCCCCTGGCTCCCACATCCTTTCCCCCTGTGCAGGTGCGGGTTTTCACGCTAGGAGAGGGTGCTTTGTTAAAGAATCCTGACCTTCCGATTTGACCCATTTAAGGCCCACCCCCTCGCGTCGTATTGGCTAGTGGGCAAAGCTATGACGTCCTTCTGACATAGTGTTCCCTGATTGCCCCCCTGTCCTACTGTAGAGCACCATGATTGGTGTAAATTCGCCCATAGTTTCTAATGGGGCCATATTCCTTAAAACGAGCACGCCCGGCCCTTAGCTTTAGATTTACTTGGGAAAAGACTTTTTGAAGCTGTGATCTCTCTTTGGAAGACGTTAATCCCACTGTCCCTGCGCCAGCCCAAATAACCTTATCTCGCCCCCACACAAGTTGAACAGAAATTCTTATAAATGAAAAAAAAATACAAAATCTACTTTTAATTGCTATTGCTGATTGTATGTTATATTTTGTGTACTGTGTAATCCCTTGTTTAATAGCTGTGTCATGGTTAACTGTTGGCCCACGTGATTTTGTCTACTTGTAAGAGATTGAAGATTGTGGTATTTGCTTAGAATGCCTCCTGGGAATGCAGGGGCCCTGGCAGTTGGCTTGGTTCCATATTATCCCCTGTAACCCCTGAATAACAGTACAGGTGGAATCACTAGTCATTGAAGTGGGATTGACTCCTTGTGTGAGTCAGGCAGTGGGTAGGTGTGTACCCTGTGTATCTTTCCGGTGTTCATTCATAGCCGACTTAGTGGCAACACTACCCGCCAGTGTGCTAGACTAGGGTTGTTACTGGATGTGCTTTGTGATTGGTTAACGTTGCTGTGTGTTTGTGGGAGCTCTGTGACTGAGTTTGTGGAGGTCCCATTGTCCCCAGAAACTACCAGGGTATAAGAGTTTAGGCTACAATAACTATGGTGTGTGTTGCGGGGATTATATAATCTGTTGTGTGATTTCTGGGAGGTCTGGAATTTTCAGCATTCACGGAGGTCCCCTTGTCCCCAGAAACCACCAACATATCCGAGTAAGGCTCAGACTCCCAACAAGTGTCTGGATAGGGTAGGCGGTACCCCAGGTATAAGTGCGTAGCTCTTGGGGTGGGTGCCCCCTAGTGAACCGGTGGTGACGCTACCACCTTAGCAAAGTAAGGCTAAGGATAATAGTGTGTGTTTTTGCCCTAGCCCGAGCGGAAATCCCTCGCGGTCAGTCTTTACTGACTCAGTATACCGGGGACTCTCTGTTTTGGGATCCTGCGGTCTGGCGCTCCAGCATGACCTGACTTTTCTGTGCCGGCCATCAGATTACCTTTTTCTCAATGATTTCACAATGTAATTGGCTTTCCTAAAAAAAAAAAAATAACCATGCTAATGCAAATATTTGCTTTATTTATTTTCTTTGGAATTTAATTAGAAATTGTATTTCTTGGGGGAGTCTGGATTGTAAAGAGTTTGCCAAAGTGCTTCTTCACACTCCTCACACACTGTGCGTATCAGAGAGCCAATAAAGATAAGGGGAGGGGGAGAAATGGTATCTCTGGCCAAACACTTGTTAAACCCTTCAGACAAAAGGAAGTAGTTAGAGGAAATAAAACCCCTCTAGTCTCATCTCGCCATGTGTACAATCGAACTGTAAAAAATTATTAAAAAAATACTTGTAGGATGTCCAATTTTTGTAAAGCAGCAGTCTCTCGCATTTACCCCTTAACGATGCCATTAGTACACTTTGGTCCTAGGGGTGATTCCCTTTCAAAGGGTTGGAAGTGTATACTTATACTGTCTTCTTTACAATCTTCAATGAGGATGGGATTTTCTAAACCAGGTTTTTCTTGCCATATTGTTCCAGGATTAACGGGTAAATTATAATCCTGTGGCAGTAACACATTCATTCCTTGCAGTCGGGGCTCATATCCATTTTACCCCATTGCTATTTCTGCTGCGCTAAAGCAGACACCCATCCCTCCCACCTTGATTTAATAAGGCATGGAAATGGAAGCTGTGAAAATGAATCCTAATGCCCTTTATGTTGGAAGTAACGATGAGAGGGGGAGAATCTTCAGATATGCCTTTTTATTAGCACTGTTGTTGCTAAGGTTTCAGAGAGAAATTATAAGCGTTGTCAAAGGCTCGCTTTGAACCCGTGGTTTTGGTGCATATTAAATTATGGAGTTCAACGTTGACTTGCTGATTTTCTTAAAAAAAAAAAACTAATTACATGTTGAATTGTTGCTGTGTTGTGGCATAATTGCAGATTGATAATTATACTCCAATCCAATTTGAGTAGCCTCGTTATCCTTGAAATCTACACATTTGCTTACATGCTAATGTTTGTAAGCAATGAAAGACAGTCATGGCAGTAAACTCCATGGTCACCACGCGTTTAAGAAATTAGAAATTGCCTCATTCAGTTGATTTTCACCGAATTTAAAGCAGCAGCCCATGACCACCGCCATTTTTTAAAATCTGTTGCTTTGTTTACGGGAGATGAGTTTTTGAAATCTTGATTGTCCGGGAGGTAAAATGAAGCTCTCATCAAGGAATAAAAAGTAAAATTAGATCGGGACATGCTCAGGGGGCAAGATACGAACATTATAGGAGTTAAATTTATAGGCTCCGGGGCGAGTTGCTGCTTTAATGCAGCAGCAGCAGCAGACGACTGAGTTTATGCACGCTTCCTACAAGTCTATAAACCACAGTGTTCAAGTCAAACTTCACACAAAGTAGAATTACACATCGCATCATACATTTATGTATCCTGGGACGTTAAAGGTAAAATTCCCTCCATGCATGTTTATATTCACTCTGCTGTACAGTAAGGTGTCTGTTTTCACACAGTTAGATTTTTCTTCGCTGATTTTTCTTCCATGCAGCAGATGTATCAACCTATAGAAAGTGTGACTAGGTTTCTTTGTTTTCCTCCATTTTCTGCTTATGTGTCCGTCTGATGTACGAGCTTCCTACACATGTCCGAAATTGTTAGCAAGACAATGTACGCCTTGTTAGACATGGCAGATTTTTTTTGTTTTGTTACGTAGAATTTTATACATCTCTAATCTGCACAATCCCTCTAGACACTCCTCAAATTGCAAGCTCTTGAAGACCTTGAAACATTTATGGCAAGAGACACAATTTGAAAATAATGCCATTTGTGTCAATTATGTTAAACATTTTCCCTGATGCATTGCTCTTTATGGCTTTTATTCCTGAAAAATGATCCCAAAATAAAGATGACTTCTACGCCTCCTTTTTACACTTCTGAAAAATAACATGATGTTGGCAGCATCTTGATTTCCTCCATGTTGAGATCATTTTTATGATGAGCTATTTTAGGGGGGGGGGGGCACTGCCCCTTTAAAAATATATTAGTAGGAGGAGCAAACAATTTTATGTGAAGCTGACACAGGCAGCACTGAAACAGATTGGTGGGGCTTAGACTGAAGACCAGGTTTATAGCAGTAGTAGTACTGCCTGCAATTCATTTTTTTATGTGTACTTGCAGTACCTGTATCTGGTAGTTTCCAGGAGCTCATCCATGGTCCCCCAACCTCCATGTATCCCACGATTCTCAAGCACTGAGCAAGTTTGTCTATGGGACAATGCTGTCTGGTGGACACGAAATGTCCATGGGATCAGGACCTGCCCTGGCAGTCATTAGGAGAGTTGCATCATCGTAGCTAGATGACATTGCGACTTTCCATTCGTGAGTTTACGGCCATATTTTTAGGTTCCTTTTGTGTCTAGATCAGCACACAAAAAAACCCTTGTACAGGTATGGTCCTATCTATCTATCTATCTATCTATCTATCTATCTATCTATCTATCTATCTATCTATCTATCTATTTCAGCAGCGCCTTCAATTGTAGCGCTGCTTCCCACCCCTCTGGGAAATCTGGCCTTTGCTACAGGTGATGTGATGCTTCATACCTGTGAGGTTCCAGGGCCGGCGTTATGGGGAAACAGGACAATCTTTTGGGATGTCATCAGGCTGTGCTCTTCTCTGGTGCTAGCGCCCCCATTCACAGCAGGCTCAAGCGTGGCTGGAGACAGTCCCCACTGTGAAAGTCATCAAGCATACCCCTACCCAATAGACTGAGACTTAGGCAGGGGTATATAAAACAAAAAGGCTTATTTATTCCTCCACTGCAGATGTTATACAACAGAGATATATGCTTTGTCAAGCCCCCAGGCTTCTGGATGGTGCCTAGGCTGCTTGGCAGAATTGAGGCCTCCCAAGCCTGCTTGGTATTCTCTTAGCCCCCTCTGACGGGGCTGAGGCATGTCTCACTCCCTTGAGGGAGAGACTTGGACTCAATATAATTTGGAATTGCTTCCTCCCTACTGCAGAGGGGGGGGGGGGCACATGGTCTGCACCGGATTGGCTGCACACAGACCAAGTTCCACCTCCACCCCTGTCACTCAGGGAGGCTGCCCGAGGATGGGGAAAATCCAAGATGATAGCCTGCCACAACCTGCAGCTACCAGGACTTACATGACGGGGGCAGAAGTATAGCCAGAACCAGCCATGGCTACACTCTCCCCTAGGTGAAAAATACCATGTCCTCACTGGGAACCAATTTGGGGCACCACCCATCAACCTGGAGCCTGAAATACAACACAGGGTTACATATCAGATGGCATAGTTAGTAACCACTGTCACGGTATAGCAGACATAATAATACTACAGGGTCATCCACTGATTACAGTGATGATGACATACACAAATCTTGCATCATGAAGAACAATAAGATTCCTATTTATAAAACTTGGGATCATGTTTTCTAAGCACCCGCCCATCGAAATCCTTGGCCCATACAAAGTGGATTTTAGGAGGACCAGGCCTCTGACAGAGTTCTACATGATCTTTAACGATACATCGGCTCACTACCCATTCCCTCATGATAGTACAGACCCTGGACTCATCAATAAATTCTTGTTGGGTAGTTCTGGACCTCAGATAGTCCAGTACCGCCTCATTCAACCATTCGGACCTATTGACCTCAATTTCATCCATGATGGGTTCTGGCACGTATGAAAACTCGTACCCATGGGACTGTTTGCAACGGAGGACTAGAGCTCGGTCAGCGCTACTAAATTTTAATCACTTCCGGCCACCGCCTTGGCCTGGCAAGACCCAAAACTGAGGTTCCCTAGGTTCTCTTGGTACAGTATGATTGATCCCTTAGGTGTTATTAACCCCCGCTTAATTTCTTTTACTCTTACGGAAGGCTTTAGCTGTGTCCTCTGGCAAATATTGACCCTCCTCCCACCAATGATCATCCACAGGACCGTCAACTAGAAGGAACCTTGTCCTATTCATACTGGCGACGGAGCCCTGAAACATAGGGTTCCACCACTTAAGGGGTTCCCCGCACAGATGCTCTGGTTTTGGGCTACCGGACCAAGTGTCTGAGATGACACTCCAGACGTTTCTGACTGCTGAGATAATGAGGACCCTCTAAATGATCTAAAGGACCCGGGGATTTAGCCACAGGTATTCGGCTTGAAGCTGGTATTTCCCCCTCTGAGTCATCAGACCAGGCTGCAAAATCCCAGTCCCGGTAATCAGTTTAGAAACTAGGGGACACATTACTTGGGTAATGGGACAATACACAGGTGGAGCCGGCAGGGGTAGGACTAGTGGTCACAGCACAAGCGGATGTAATGGGTGGAGTCATGACACTGTCCTGAAAAGGGGCGGCCTTGGAAGGGACACTGCGGCTGGAGGCCGGTGGTCGGGGCCTAACAATGTCCTGGGCAAGGCCCGATGGCTTGGGCTTACCGTGGCCCCAGGGGGGTGGTATAGGGGCGGCATCAGGGGACTCTAGGGTCCAGCGATCCCTTCCTCTGGATTGGGGCAAGTATAGGGAGGTTTTAGCAGGGGACAGTCCAGCACTCGCCACCGGAGGTTCCGGCCAACGTCCTGCAGCTTTAACAGACGCCATCTTGATGACGTAATCACTGATGGATGATCTCGCGAGTTTCACAGGCTGGCACAGGTCTGGCACCGAGGATGACGTCATGTCCAGCAGCGCCTGACGTGCCTCACTGCTCTTCGTACCTCGTCCACGTAGGCCACAACAGGATCCTGGCGGAAGTAAAAAGTTGGGACCTCAGCGATCCGCAGGTAGATGTCCTCTGGCCCCACCGGATCCACCACAGGCATGTCCTTCCTTGCTTTGGCATCTTCCTCGGGCGTGGGGCTCCTCCGGTGCTCCGGATGCACCACGGCCTGTTGGAGGAATGCCTCGGGATCCCTACTCCGCCTCAAGCTGCCAGTACGTGATGACCTCTCCACAGGTCTCTGGCAGCATCATCTTCTGAGGAGGGTAAGGACACCAGCTCCATGGAGCGTCGGGGCACCCCGTGCACTCTGGTGGCTATCGGCACAAAGCTTGCCCGCTCCCGCGCCGCGAGGGAAAGCACACTCAACACCCCGGGGCAGTCGACTCACCCTCTCGGTCATCAGGCACGGGTTCCAGTCCTGGAAACGGCAGGGACATCTCGGTTGGTACCAAACCACGTTGGCATCCGGGTGCAATGGCTAGGGCCCAAGATGTCATCCGCAGTAGGGAAAGCTGTAGGGGCCACATCGGTTGGTGTGGAGGCCTGGTCGATTTGGCCCAGGGCTTGCAGGCCGCATGAAGTAGGCCCCGCAGTGCTGACACTGCACAGTGGGGCTAGCGTCTCCTCCGGGGAGCCGGCATTGCAGGCAGATGCACCGCAGGTGGCACTGTCCGTTCACCGTGGCTACCAGGTAACCTCCTGGCAGATGGAAGTTGGCTATCTCCAGTGTGGACATTATCTCTTTAGTAGGTGAGGTAGTGTAGACAGATCAGCAGTAGTACACTGTAGCTCTTGTCACTTGCTCAGCTCCATGGAACTGAAGGGGGGCAGCTTGTGTTCAGCTCCTCCCAGGCCAGGCACAGCCTCTGATTCGTCCTTTTGTGGTGCCCCCTCCCCTAGGTGGAATATAGAGCAGGGGCATGACAGATCAAGGCGTGAATCTGCTCCGGCTGAGCCAGGCACGGTGGAGGGCGTGGCTTAACTTTGCCACCGAAAGCTTGCAACTTGGTTTGCAGAAATAGCTTGCATCTTTGCAGAAAGCCCATGCGGTCCCGTTTTTCAGGTGGGAATGCTATTTTGAGTATATAGAACATGCGGTGAGCTCCAAGTGCAGGAGCCACCATTTTGAGTAACAATAAAACAGTTCGTGAGGCCAAAAGGTACACAGGATCCCTGGTGATGCCTCAGGGGCTCGTCCCTAGCATATTTTGGAATAAAGATGGCGAGGGTTACCACTCTCCCTTGATTTCCCGTCAGGGTGCGCACCAGCACCGTCCAATTTTGGGACGTTATGATGGTATACACTCCCCAGATTTCCTGTCAGGGTGCGCGCCAACTGTCTCTGGGTGTATATGAAGGGTGTCCACGCTCCCTGGAGAAGCCTCAGGGTGCGAACCAACATAGTCTCTTTTCCAGGTAAGGGTCTAGGTAACCCCCTCCCTTGTGTAGTCTCAAAGAGAGGATCCCCCCTCCCCCTTCCTTAGCTGGCTGCTGCACTTAAAAGCCTGCCCTGTTCTGCATCTCGGCAGCGCCTCCAATTGTAGCGCTTCTTATCACCCCCCCCCCTCTTGGAGATTTGACCTTTGCTACCGGTGATGTGGTGCTTCATACCTGTTAGGTTCCAGGAGATGCTGAGGGTCCGCGTTTGTATGGGGAAATAGGACAGGCTTTTGGGATGTCTTCATGTTGTATTCTTCTCTGGGGCTAGCACCTCCATTCACAGCAGGTTCCAGCGTGGCTGGAGATGGCCCCCACTGTGAAAGTTATCAAGCATACCCCTACCCAATAGACTAAGTCTTAGGCAGGGGTATATAAAACAAAAGGGCTTCTTTACTAGAATAAGTATATAATCAGAGAGGATTGATTTATAAATCAAGCTGAACAAAATGTATAAATCAGTAAAAAAGTGTTTTACTAAAAACAAACAAATATAATATATGGTTTAGCACAATTTATGTAGTTACTAAATAATAATGATATAACTGAATAAGCACCAAACCAATAATACAATATGGAGGTGTCACACAGTCGTACTAATATTTAGGTGTTCATTTATCCATGAGGTACCAGAGTAGTTAATTTAAAGATTCAGTATATCATTCCCTGGAGGAAGAGAAGGAAAATATTCCAACCCTACAATTTAAGGGTGGTTGTGTTTTTAGCATGGTGTGACAAAATGTTTTGGGACACCATGTGTCTATAATCCGCTCAAGATACTTCTCTTGTGCGCCAAGAAGTGAGCATACAATGGGTGCTTTGTGTGGCCCATATAATGCAGTCTGCAACCACACGTAATAAGATAGGCAGCAAAATGGGCACTAGAGTTGATATAACTCTTGTACAGACATTTTTCGCGTCGGTGTTTTACAACCTGTTGATGTTCGAATGTCAGACCCTTATTCCTTCAAACACTTCGTTACCTATGCCTTTTGGAATCTCAATAGGTGGAACATTTGTTCTCAATCTGCTAGGTGCGATTATAGACCTTACACTTTTCACTTTGCAAAAGATCACACTTGGTGTTTCAGACATATGTCCTTTAAGTACAGGATACTGTGAGGATCCTTCAGTGTGTGTGGAGTGTGTCTTATCTGAGGTGCTAATTGACTATATCTCAGTGAAAGGATGAGTGTTGTATGTGCCTGTATTTATCTGTATTCAAATTCTTGAATTATTTCTAGAAGATACCCCATCTCTAAATTGCTAAGAGGTTAGTCCTATCCAAAGCTTCTGCTCTAGAATCAGATATTTCTACCAATTTGCTGTTGTAACCTTTGGCTCTGAATTTCTCTTTTTTAAAAGAAGTGACTGTTCACAAAAATCTATTTTCAAAGAAAAGTTTCTTCTAACACGGCTAAACTGTCCGAATCAAATGTTTTGTGTCCAATTTTTATGGTAGTTACTACTAGTCTCCAAATAGCTGTTAAAGGGCCACAGATTTGAAGTGGACATTAGTTCAAATTCTTTGGTCTTGGTTAACAGACAATTAGAGGTCTAGAAAAACAATAGATTCAGAGTCTTTAGTATAAGTGAATACAAATCCATGATGGTTATTAAAATACGACAATATAATTTTCTCTCTCCATCACAAATTATAAGACTATGCAGTCTATGAATCCATAGTATACAGGGCCTGCCCCACCATGTATTGCCAGACCAAACTTGTTGGTCCTCGCAGCAACCCATGAATAGGTTTGCATTGCTGGGGGCGAACCTGGTCCCGATGGCCTTTCCATAGACTTGTAAGTAAAACAATTCCTGAAATAAAAAATGATTATGGCGTAGAATAAACTCAATACCATCTATTAGAAACTTTCCCTGAAGAGGGGGCAATGTGTCACCCATATCCAGAAAATACCTGATGGCATCAATCCCTTTGACCTGACGTATGCGAGTATATATCTCCAGCACATCGCATGAAGCCCAAAAGTATGATGGTTTCCACTCAATCCCAGAGTTCGAGTCGATGACATGTAGCGTGTCCCCAGTATGTGATTTCAACGAGAGTACCATAGGTTGTAAATTATGGTCATACTGGGACACACACACACCTGTCTATCAATTTCACATGAGCATATGGAATTTTTAATTTAAGATCATCTAGTTAGCAAAGTAATCTACCTTTTTAAAGGTATTTTTAAAGTATTCGCGTGTTGCATATTTTATGTAAAATACTATCTTTTATATATTGTATCTTGTTCCCCTGGACCTTAGATTACTTTGGATTCAATTAAAGAAATTAATTGGTGAAGGAAGCAAAAGCTGTACTGGTAAAGTACACTTTTTTTTTTTTTAAGGTTCAAAATACATTTCTATCTATAATCTGATAGGAGAAGGATCATGAACATGAAGTGCTGCTTTAATTGAACATTTTTATAGGCAGTGGAAGGGTTGTTTTGTAATGACATAAAGTCGTTCTGTGCAGCTTGGATAAAGGAGATTGGATGTGTGTGGTTCGTGCTTGATTTACCCCGTTTATTTGTGACAGCTGCATGCTACAAAACATTTTTATGCCTGCTCTGCAGTTGTTGACAACATAGAGAACACATAGGGAAACAGCTGCATTGAAGTCGTTCAAATCAGCCAAACCTGTTGTTAATTGTTGTCAAGACCATATTTCACTGGAAAAGCAAGTGTTCAAAATTAAAATGTTGGCATGCAGAGTTTTGTAATTTGTCATTGTTCTTCTCTCCGTTTAACCTTATTGAGCACTTACCTCCTGAAAGGAAATGGCAGGGCCAGAAAGGGGCTGTGTGGGCCATTGTGTATATTATGTATGTATAACCCCTGGTACTTCATATGCTAGTGCAATTCTCTAACTGCTACACCACAAGGTTGGTGTGATGAATCTGACTCTATAAACAAACTTAACATCTATTGCACAGTGCAGTCCATCACCATGATGGACTGCACTGTGCAGTAGATGTTAAGTTTGTATGTAGTCGGATTCATCACACGAGCCCTGTGGTGTAGCAGCTAGAGAATTGCACTAGCATATGAAAGATCATGGGTTCAATTCCTGCATGTGTATTATATAAAATGTATTCACTGTTGGGCTGTCATTGGTCAGAGAAGGGTCAAGTGACCCTCCTCTGCGCCTGAAAGTCAAATTGAACCGTCTCCCCAAGCACCGAGCTTGGGAGAGGGTACGTGTGGAAGTAGCATGATGAAGCAGGGAGAGGAGAGAGCTGCAGATACCGGGTAAGTCCTCGCGGAACCCCTGATCGCAGCGGCCATTTTGCAATCCCGGTTATAATGCGGTCTCATTATGTGGACACCGAGCACCGCGTTATAACGGAGTTCAGCTGTACTTGTGTATGCGTACTTTGGAATAGGGGTGTTTAAGACTATCCAGATGTAGCATGCATTGTTATTTACAAAGTTATTTGCAAATTGTAGGTGATTCAGGTATTCACTGTTGAATTTGCATATTGATTTTTTTTTCTTTCAAGTTCAATGTCTTGAACAATTCTTAGAGGTGCTGTGAAAAGCTCTGGTGACATGGTGTCTCCCTGCCACACCCCTTGCTTATCCTTGTCTTGCTTGTAGTAGCTTCATGCCATCTAATGTTGGATGTGGCCTTCTCATAAATGTTCTTTATAATATCAATATGTGCACCTTCATCATTTTGTATCCTTAATGCATTTAAAACTGATGAGGCGTAGACAGAACTAAATGCTCTTTTATAGTCTATGAATTCTAAGATGCGTGGTAGATTAGCTTAATTACTCAGAGAAATCACTTCTTCAACAACTTGGTCCATTGTGTTGTATCCACTGTGAACCCCCCTTTGTTCTTTAGGCTGGGCAAAGTCCAGGGTCTATTGCAGCCAAATCGTTAGGTCCTCAACTTTGTTGTGTGTGTGACTAGTTGTTGGGGCATACACTTGGGTAATTTGAAGCTTGTGCTTGTATCTGTCAATTGAATTATGATTCTGGCTGCCCTTTATAATGAACTTTCATATGGATGATAATGAAGCCTTTTCCACTGATTCTGATTCCTATACCCCTGTAATATAATAGATGTGTGATTTTGAGCTCGTTAAGGCATTCATCATTTCGTCTTGCTTCACGAAGGCCAACAGTATCCTGTTTTTTTTTTTTTTTAAAGGTAGTCTTCTAGTTCTAACAATGCTGCTTCACTGGAGAGAGTCCAGCAGTTGTAAGTATCCAGATTGAGTTTTGAATACCAGTTTTTGTTTAACCTCTTAGGATACTTTGCGCCTTCTACCTTCATGGACGGTCTGGCATCAACAATACAGTTATAGTATGGTTGAACCAGCCAACACAAGTGCCAATATATTTGTGTGTGTGTGTGTGTGTATGTATGTATATATGTATATATATATATATATATATGTATATATATATATATGTGTGTGTGTGTGTGTGTGTGTGTGTGTGTGTGTTAAATAACACAAAGCCCAGCACACACTGTCTTTAGATAATAGAACAAATGAAAAGGGATAATGCCAAGAAGAAATGTAATGACATTTAATATGTAACAAAGAACCACACCCACTACATCAAAAATTGATAACATGCAATAATAAAACAGGCAAAAACAAAGGGAATAATGGAGGGGGGAGAGGGCAGTGAATAAGGTACAAACACAGTAGGGTCAAGACAACACATAGGTGGGTACAAACAATGGGGAAGCAGCAGTCAAAAAATGCAATATGAGCAGCCTGTGTATTACAAGCAAGTTTGTCAAAAAGCGTTTCAAAGTCCAAAAAAAGTTATAGCAGCAGTGTTAGGTAGTATAGTTACATGCTGAGTAATTCAGAGGTCCTGCCTAGTACCCCCACTCCTACGCATTTCGTCAGAGGACTTAAACTTGGAGTGGTCACGTAACTATACTACCTAACACTGCTGCTATAACTTTTTTTGGACTTTGAAACGCTTTTTGACAAACTTGCTTGTAATACACAGGCTGCTCATATTGCATTTTTTGACTTAGAGTATTCATACTCTCTTGACACGTGTGTTATTGTGTTTAATGTATAGAGTGACCCTCTGAGCTTGGTTACCTATTTCCCCCAGAGATTCAATTGCTGTGGGATTGGTCCAATTATATCTGCTTTTAAGAGGCATAATTTATGTTCATTGAGGTAGTATTGTTTATACTGCTTGTTCACTCTATTTCCATAGGGCTGGGACCCGCTGCGCCCGGTGGTGCGGGCGGCGGCGTGAGCGCAACTCACCATTGCGGTTTAAACTCACGATCCGGTCCCAGTCCCTCCTCACTGCCAACTGACGACGTACTGTGACGCGTCAGCCAGCACGGGATACAAGAGAATGGTTTTCCCGTGCGGCAACGCGTCACATGGTACGCGAAGGGGCCAATCATAGACTGGCTCCCATCAACCAATGGCAAGCCAGCTGTGAGCCCTGCTTTGTTTTTGGCCCCGCCCCCCATCATGGCCACGCCCCCGAGCCGTGTGGCCCCCCCCCCCCCCCCCCCCTCCGAAAAAAGTTTCCTGCAGACCGCAGATTGCGGTGCAGTGAGTTGCACGCGCCGCCGGCAAGCAAGACAGCCGTGCGGACGTGTGCAGCGGGGCCTTAGCCTTAGTGATGTTATATATTTAATGCATGCATCAACTATTGTTAATGCTTAGCCTACGTCGGTGTTCATTGTATAAACAAGTGTTTCTAATAATCTTGTCAATAATTAGGCATTAGGGTTCACATTGTGAGTTTATCCCTATATTAGCTACAGTGTTTCTATTGGGTAGTAAACGTGTCAGGGGTCCTAGCCTTATTTTAATATTGTTGTGCTGTCAATTATTTTTCTTTGTGTCAATAAATTGTAATTTTTTAATAAGTATACCTGAGTGCTCATAAGCAGGTTTCTTTTTCTGTGTTGCTTCAAAAATCGACAAAACTGTCTCCTTATGAGTGTGTGTACATCGATATAGGATTCTATATATATATATTTTCTCTTACTATATCTTTGTATATCTATATAATATTTTACTCTATCTCTCTATCGTTACTCTCTCTCTATTCATCTCGATATCTCTATCATCTTCTCTATATATCTTATCATATATATATACATAATACTGAGTTAGTTATGGTGAGTAAAAAAGTGACAAAACCCTCCACAGGAAAGCCAATTATGCACAAGACAACTGTATGCTCATTCTGCATGTCTTAGTTTGATTTAACTGGGTATGCAAAGAGGCTATCCCATAGCCTATCCCATAGCCTCTTTGCATACCCAGTTAAAATCAACCCCACACGATGAGAACCATTAAGGTCGAAACAGCTGTCGGTGGGTGGTTTTCTGGGTATGCAGCCTTAACCCTGGCTGTACTCAAGCTGTGACCCCCCCACAAACCCCCCCCCTCGCCCCCCCCCCCAACCACCACCCCCCCCCCACCCCCCCCCACCCCCCCCGCCCCCCCACCCCCCCACCCCCACACCGCCCACCCCCCCCCCCCCCCCCCCCCCCACACCCCCCCCCCCCCACACCGCCCCACCCCCCCACCCCCCCCCACCCAACCCCCCCCACCCCACCCCCCCCCACCACCCCCCCCCCCCCCCCACAACCCCCCCCCCCCCCCCCCCCCCCCCCCCCACCCCCCCCCACCCCCCCTCCCCCCCTCCCCCCCCCCCCCTCACCCACCACCACCCGCCCCACCCCCCAACCCCCCTCACCCCAGCACCCGCACCACCCACCTCCCCCCCCCACCCGCACCCCCACCCACCCCCACCCCCCACCCCCCCTACTTTACACCCCCCCCCACCCCCCCCCCCCCCCCCCACCAGCCCCCACCGCCCCACACCTCCCCTCCGCCACGGCCCCTCCCGCCCCCCCGCCCGCCCCCCTCCACGCCTCACCACCCCCACCTCAGCCCCCCCACCCCCCCCCCCTTCACCACCCCCCCACAGCTAACCCCCCACCCGCCCCCCCCCCCCCCCTTCACCCCCCCCCTCCTCCCCCCCTCCCTACCCACCCAGCCACGCATCACCCCCCCCCCCCTCCGCCTCCAACCCTCTCCCACGCCCCCCCTCCCCCCCACACGCCCCCCACACCCTCACCCCCTTACCCCAACCCCCCACACCCCCCGCCCGAAACCTTACACCACCGCCGCTCCCCCTCCCCCCCCCACACCCCCCACCCCCCCCCCCTACCCCCCCCCACCCACCCACCTTACTCCCCCACCCCCCCCCCCCACCCCCCCACACACCCCCGCCCCCACACCCACACCCACGCCCCCCCCACCCACCCCCCCCCCCCCCCCCCCCCCCCCTCCGCCCCGCCCCACCCACCACCCACCCCCCCACTCCCCCCCCACCCCCCCCCCCCAACAAACCCCCCCCCCTCCCCCCCCCCACCCCCCCCCTACCCCCCCACCCCCACCCCCCCCACCCCCCCCCCCCCCCCCCCCCCACCACCCCCCCACCCCCCCCCACACCCCCCCCCCCCCCCCCCCCAGCCCCACCCCCCCCCCCCCGACCGCGGCCCCCCCCCGCCCCACCACCCCCCCTCGCCCTCGCGGCCCCCCCCCCCCCCCTCTCCCCCCCCGCCCCCCCCCCGCCCCCCCCCACCCCCCCGGCCACCCCCCGCCCAGCCCCACCCATACTCGCCCCCCACCCCCACCCCCCACCCCCCCCCCCCCACCACCGCCCCCCGACCCCCCCCCACCCCCGCCCCCCTTGCCTCCCCCCCCCCCCCCCGCCCCCCCCGCCCCTTGCCCCCAACCCCCACGCCCCACCTACCCCCCCCACACACCCCTCCCCAACCACCCCCTCCCCCCCACAACTCCCTCCCGTCCCGCCCCCCCCACACCACACACGAGCCCCCGAGCACCCCCCGCCCCGCGCGCCCCGCCCCCAACAACCCCCCCGCTCCCCCACTCCCCGCGCCCCCCCCCCCCCCCACCCCCCCCCGCCCACCCCCCCCCTCCCCCTCACACCGCCACCCTATCTCCACGCGCGCCCCGCCCTGCACCCCCCGCGCGCCACAGAACGGCCTCCGCCACCCCCCCCCGACCCCCCCCCTCCCCCCCCCCACCACCCGCCCCCACCCCCCACCCCCCCCCCCCCCCCCCCCCCCCCCCCACCCCCCCCCCCCCCCACCAGCCCCCCCCCCCCCCCCCCCCCCCCCCACCCCCCAACCCCTCCCCCCCCCCCCCCCCCCCCCCCGCCCCCCCGCCACCCCCACCCCACCCCTCCCCCCCCGCCCGCCCCCCCCCCACCCCCCCCCCCCCCGAACCCACCGCACCCCCCCCCCCCCCCCCCCCCCCACCCCGCCCCACCCCCCCCCCCCCCCCCCCTCCCCCCTCCCACCCCCCTCCCCCCCGCCCCCCCCCCCCCTCCCCCGCCCCACCCCCCCCCCCCCAACCTCCCACCCCCCCCCCGACCCCACCTCCCCCCATCCCCCCATACCTGCCCCCCCCCCCCACACCCCCCCCCCCCCCCCCCCCCCCGCCCGACACCCCCCCCCCCCCCCCCCCCCCCCACCCCCCCCCCCCCCCCGCCCCTCTGCCCCCCCCCCCCCCCCTCCTCCCCCCCCCCCTCCCCCCACCCCCCCCCCCCCCCCCCCCCGCCACCCACCTCCCCACGCGCCCCCCGCCACTTCCCCCCCCTCACCCCCTCACCCTCCTCCCGCTCCCCCCCCCACGCCCAACCCCCCGCCCCCCCCCCCCTCCCAGCCGCCCCCACCCCCGCCCCCCCACCCCCCCCCACCCCCCCCCTCACCACCCCACCCCACCCCCCCCCCCCCCCGCCCCCCCCCCCCCCCCCCCACACCCCCCCCCCCCCCCCCCCGACCCCCCACCCCCACCCCCACCCACCCCCCACACACCCCCCTCGCCCCCACCCCCCCCGCCCCACACCCACCCACCCCCCCCCCCCCCCCCCCCACCACCCCCCCCCTCCACACCCCCCCCCACCCCCCCCCCCACGCCCCCCCCTCCACGACCCTCCTCTCCCCCTCCCCCCCCCCCCCCCGCCCCCCCCCCCCCCCCCCCCCCCCATCCCTACCCCACCTACCCCCCCCCCCCCCCCTGCGCAACCCCCAATCCCCCCGCTCCCACCCTCCCCCACCACCCCCCCCCCCCCTCCCACCACCTCCCCCCCCACGCCCCCTCCCCCCCCCGCCCCCCCAGCCTCCTCCCCCCACCGCCCCCCCCCCACCCCCCCCCCGCACCGCCCCCCCCCCGCTCCCCCCCCCCTCCCCCACCCCCACTCCCCCCCCCCCCCCCCCCGCCCCCCACCCCCCACCCCCCCCCCCCCCCCCACCCCCCCGCACGCCCACCTCCCCCCCCCACCCCCCCCGCCCCCCCCACCCCCCCCCCCGCCCCCCTCTCCCCTCCCCACCCCCCCCCCACCCCCCCCCCCCCTACCCCCCCCCCCTACCCCCCCACCGCCCCCCCCACCCCCCAACCCCCCCTTCCCCCCCCCCCCCCCCGCCCCGTCCACCCCCACCCCCCCCCCCCCCACCCCCCACCCACCACCCTCTCCCCCCCCCCCGACCCCCCTCTCACGCCCTCCCCCCCCCCCCGCACAGGCCACCCCCCACCCTCCCCCCCCCCACCCCCCCCCCCACCCCCCCCCACCCCTCCCCCCCCCCCCCCTCCCCCCCCACCCCCCCCACCCACTCCCCCCCCCCCCACCCCCCCTCCTCCACCCCCCCCCCCCACCCTCACTCCCCCCCTCCCCCCCTCCATCACCCCCGATCCCTCACACCCCTCCCCACCCTCGACACTTTACCCCCCCCCGCATCCCCCCCCCACCCCCCCCCCCACCCCCAGCCCCCCTCCCGCCACCCCACCCCCCACTCGCTCCCCCCCCCCCCCCCACACCCTCTCCCCCCCGCCGCCCCCCCCCCGGCCCCGCCCCCCCCCACCAACCCACCGCCCTTCGACCCCCCCCCCCGCCCCCGCCCGTCCCCCCCCACCCCCCCGCGCCCTTACCCTTACACCCCCCCCCCCCCACCTCCCGCCCCCGCCCCCCCACCCCCCCCCCCGCCCCCTCCCACCCTAGCCCCCCTCACGCCCCCCCCCCACCCAACCCTCGCCCCACCCCCCCCCCCACCCCCTCCCTCCCACCCCCCACCGCCCCCACCCCCCCCCCCCCCCCCACCTCCCCAGAACACCCCACCCCCCGCCCCACCCCCACCAACCAAACCCAACTTCCCCCTCCCCCACACCCCCCACCCCCCCCCCCCCCCCCCCTCTACCCCCCCCCCCCCCAACCCAACCCCCCCCCCTCCCCCCCGCGCCCGCCCCCCCCCCCCCCGCTCTAACCCCCTCCCCCCCACCCACACCCCCGCACCCTCGCCCCCCCCCCACCACACACCCCACCCCCTCCCCGTCCCCCATCCCCCCCCAACGCCCGCTCCCCGCCCCCCCCACGCACCCCCCCCACCGGCCCCATCCTCGGCCTCCTTACCCCCCCCACCACCCCTACTCCCCCGCCCCGCTCCTCCCCCCCCCCAAGCCCCCGCCCCTCCCTCCGCAATGCTTACCCCCTCCCCCCCCCTCCCCCACCTCCAACCCCCGGCCCCGGGCCCCCCCCCCCCCCGGCACGCGGCACCCCCCCCCCGCCCCCTGACCCCCCCCCCCCGCCCTCCCCCCGCGCGCACGCCGACACCACCTACCCCCCCCACCCCCCCCTACCCTACACCCCTACACCCCCCGCCCCCCCCCCTCCCCCGTCCCCCCACCCCCCCCCCTCCACCCCCCTCCCCCCCGTCAAACCCCCCACCCACTCCCCCCCATCCCAACCCGCCCACCCCCCCCCCACCGCCCAACCCCCCCAACCTGCGCCACCCTTGCCACCAAACGCCCCCCCCCCACCCCCCCCACGCCCCCCCCCCACACCCTCGCCTCCTCCCCTACGGCCTCACCAACACCCCCCAACCCCCCCTCCACCCCCCCCCGTCTCCCCTCGCCCCCCCCCCCCCACCCCCCCCCCCCCCCCCCGCCCCCCCCGCCCACCCCCCCCCTCCCCCCCGCGCCCCCCACCGACCCTCCCCCCACCCCCCTTCTCCCCCCCCCCCCGACCCCCCCCCCCACAAACGTGTACCCCCACCAACCAACCTACCCCCCCCCATCACTCCTCCGCCCCATCCCCACTCCCCACCCCGCCCTCACCCCACCCCACGCCCCAGAACCTCCACGCTCCCCCCCCCCCCCCCCTCCCCACACACCCCTCCCCCCCACGCACCACCCCTCCCCCCCCCCCCCACCCCACCCCCACCGACCCTCCCCCCTACCCACACAAATGCCGCCCCCACACCCCCCCCTCAACTCCCCCCCCCCCACCCCGCCCCGCCCCACCCGCCCCCACCCCCCCACCCGCATACCCCCCGCCGCCAATCACCCCACCCCCCCGCCCCCCCCCCTTACCGCTCCCCCCCCCCCCCCACCCACCCGACACCCCCCGCCCCCCCCCCCCCCCCCCCCCCCCCCCCCCCCCACCCCCCCCCCCCTCCCCCCCCACCACCCCCCCCCCCCCCACCCCCCCCCCCCCTCCCCCCGCGCCCCAACCCACCCCCCCCCGCCCCCCCCCCCTGCCCCCCCCACCCCCAGCCCATCCCCCCCACCCACCCCCCCCCCCCCCCCCTCCACGCCCCCCCCAGCCCCCCCCCACCCCCCCCCCCCCCACCCTTCCAGCCCCCCCCCCCACCTCACCCCCCCCCCTCCCCCCCCCCCCCCCTTCCCACCCCCCCCCACCCCCCCTCCGCAACCCCACTCCCCCCACCCCCCCCCCCGCCCCACCCCCCCCACCCCCCCCCCCCGCACCCCACCCAGCCCCTCGCCCCCCTACTCACACGCCACCCCCCACCCCCCCCCCCGACCCACCCCTCCCTCGCACCCCCCGGCACCCACCTACCCTCTCCCACCACCCCCCACCCCCCCCCCCTCCCTCACACCCCACTCCACCCCCATACCCCCACCACCTACAAACCAAACCCCCACCCCCCCCTCTCAGCTCTCCCCGCGCCCCACCTCCCCTACCACCCCCCCCCCCCCCAACGCCCCCCCCACCCCCCCCCCCACCCCCCTGACCCCACCCTAACACCTTCCCCCCCCCCGCCCCGCCCCCCGCCCACCCCGCCCCTTTCGCACACCCCCCCCCCTCCCCTCCCCCCTCCCCACCCCCCCCCCCCGCCCCCCCGCCAGCTCCCCCACCTACCCCCCTCCCCCCCACCCCCCCCCGCACCCCCCCCCCAACCTCCCCCCGACCGCCCCCTCCCACCCTCGACGACCCCCCCCCCCACCCCGCACCCCCCCTACCCCTCCCCACCCCGCCCCCCCCCCGCGCCCCCCCCCCCCCCGCCCCCCCTCCAACCCCACCCCCCCCCCCCCCCCCCCCCCCTCCCCCCCCCCCCCCCCCGCCCCCCCCCCACCCCCCTCCCTCCCTCCCTCCCCCCCCCCCCCCCACCCCCCCCCCCGACCCCCACCCCCCCCCCCGCCTCCCTACCGCCCCACCCCCCCCCCCACACCCCCCCCCCCCCCCCCCACACCCACCACGCCCCGCCCCTACCACCCCACATCCCACCCCACACCCCCCCACAACCGCCCCCCCCCACCCCCCCCCCGCCACCCCACCCCCCCCCCACTCCCCAACCCCCAACCCCCCCCACCCCCCCCGCCGAACCCCCCCCCCAACACCCTCCCCCCCCCCCCCCCCCACCCTCCACCCACGCCACCCCACCCCCCCCCCCCCACACCCCCCAACCCCCCCCCTGCCCCCCCCCACCCCCGTCCCCCTGCCCCCCCCCCAACCACCCCCCCCGCCCTTAGCGTTCCCTCACACCCCCCCCCTCCCCTCCCGCCCCACCCCCTCCCCCCAACCCCCGCACCCCCCCCCCCCTCCCCCCTCCCTCTCCCTCCGCCCCCCCCATCACCCCCCCCACCTCCCCACCCCCCCCCCCCCCCCACACCCCCCCCCCCCTCCCGCCCCCCCTAACCCCCCCCACCCCCCACCCCCCCCCCCCGCCCCCCTCACCGTCCCACCCCCCCCCCCCCACCACCGCAATACCCCGAACCCCCCACCCCACACTGCCCCCCCCCCCCCGCCCCCCTCCCCACCCCACCCTTCCCCCAACCACCCCGGCTCCCCCCCCACCCTCCCACCCCCCCCCCTCCCCGCCCCCCACGCGCCCCTTTACCCCCCCCGCCGCCCCACCCCCTCCAGCCTCCCCATTAGCCGCCGCCCCCCCCCCGCCCCCCCACCCCCCCTCCCCACCCCCCCCCCCTGAGACCCTCTCCCACCCCCCCCCGCCCCCCCACGACCCCCACCCCCCCCTCACCTCCCCCCGCCGCCCCCTACCCCTCCCCCCCCCCCCCCCCCCCCGACCCCCCCCAAACACTCCCTACGCCATCACCCCCCCAACCCCCCCTCCCACCCCCTCCCCCCCCCCCCGCCTAACCCACACCAACCCCCCGACCCCACCTAGCCCCCCCAACACTCCCGCGCCCTCCTCCCACCCCTCCCCCCCCAAACCCACACACCCGTCTCCCGACCCCCCGCGTCCCCACCCCACCCCAACCCCAACCCCCTCCTCCCCCCTCTCCCTCCCTCCTCACCCCCTTACCTCCCCCCCCCTCGGCGCCCCCCTCCACCCCCTCCTCCCCCCCACCCCAGCCCCCCCCCGCGCCGCCACCCCCACTTCCCTCCCCTCCCCTCCCCCCTCGGCCCACCGCCCCTCCTCCCCCCCCCCCCTCGTCCCCCACCCCACCCCCTCCCTTCCCCTCCCCCCCACTTCCCGCTACCCCGCCCTCCACCAACTCCGCACCCTCGCCCACCCCCCCACACACCCCACCCACCCCCCCCACCCCCCCCCCCCCCCCACCCCACCCCCCACCCCGCTGCAGCAACTTAAAGCCTATAGGGAACCATGTTAAAAATTGTTTTTGAGGCAATAATGACAACTGTGTGCTCATTTGCATGTCATTTCCCCAGAATCCCTTGCTGCAGTGGTAAGTGGCTGTATGCTTGGGTGGTAATGGGAGAAAAGGCGGGGTTGCAGTACCTGCCTAAGACATGCAGCTATCATACTTGTATTCACGCATATATATATATTTTATATATATATAATATACAAATGTAAATACAACTGTATGCTCATCTGCATTTCCTAGGCAGGTCTCCAACCCCGCCTTTCACCACTATCTCCCAGCACACAGCACTTCCACTGCAGCAAGGGATCCTGGGAAATGACATGCAAATGAGCACACAGTGCCACTTATTGCCAAGACCGCACACTGTCTCACCCCCCCTCCCCACCTCTTGCATCCCTCCAGCCTCCCTTCCCCTCAGGGGGTTATTGCCATGACCGCACACTGTCTCTCTCCCCCCCCCATCTCTTGCTTCCCTTCACTGTCTCACACACCCACACCTCTTGCGGCCCTCAACATTCCCTTCCCCTTAGGGGCGCCACCGCAGCCAAACCACCCTCCCCCGCCTCACATCAGGCCCGCCGGTACATCATCACTTTCCACTTAGGGGGGCCACCTCTGCCGCACCACCCTCTCCCGCCTCCTTCCCTCCCTCACCTCAGGCCCGCCGCTGCAGCCATGTCCTCCCACCTCCTCACGGGAGCTGTCACACCACCCTCCTCCCGCCTCCCTTCACCGCAGTGGCCCCGCTGCTGCTTCCTTCACCTCACACCCAAAACATTCACACTCACTTACCCTCCCGTGAGCCGCCACTGCACCCTCCTACCGCCTCACGGAAATTCAGGGGCGACGCCGATCACGATTACTTCGGCCAGCTGCTAAGCCTGCCTGCCAGCCCCAACACACGGAACGGGGGGGGGGGGGTGGCCGCACTGTGCACGGGGGGGCCGCATTAATGTGAAGGGGGGGAAACGCCCGGGAAGAGAGACTGGGGAAGAGAGGGGAATGGGGACAGAGACACAGAGGGGGGAGCGGAGAAAGAGGGGTGGAACAGAGAGAGAGAGGGGGGAGTGAAGACAGAGAGAGAGAGGGGGGAGTGGAGACAGAGAGAGGGGGGAGCGGGAAAATTAAATCCCGGGCAACGCTGGGTAGATCAGCTAGTATTGGCTAAAAATACGATACCGTTGTTTAGACGAAATCGGGAAACGGCACTCAAGTAGTGAAGGTATAAGGTTTGCATTATAAGGCAAAACAAGGCACAATATGTATTTATATTGGATATGTAAATTGTATTTTTGTTTCCTGTTTTTGACATTGATTTGATCTTTCACTGTATGGTTTTATGCATGAATGCAGCATATCACTTGTGTCAATACAGTAATTAATGCTTTAACTTTTAGAGCAGCGGTGCGCAAAGTGGGGGGCGCTGGATTTTTTTGGGGAGTGCGGGAGCTTGCAGAGGCCCCACGCTTTTCCTCGAGGCATTTAATTAAATGCCGGGCGATCGCGTGAGGCCCCTGTAACACTAAACACTTACCTTGTTTCAGACGCTGTGACGCGTCGCCATGGCAACGCGGTGTCCTATGACGCCACGATGCCGTGCGTGGTGACATCACGGCCATCTCCATTGAAACGGTGTTATTTGATGCCGCAAACAAGGTGAGGGGGGGGGAGCGCGGGAGTGAAGGGGAGCTGGCATGGGGGCGCAGATCAAAATGTTTGCCCTCCCCTGTTTTGGAGCATAGAATATGCCTTGTTTTTTTGTGCTTATGTTCTTGCCCCTAGTGACCATTTACTTGTCTCACAGAACAATTATTTAATATGTAATTGCTCAGTAAATTAACAGCTATTCCAGATGTAGCCACCATTATTGCAACCCATGGCAAGCTGCCGCAGGACATACACAATGCACCAGCTGGAGAAGAGGCCATTGTTTTGGATCAGCTGCGCGTGGGTGGGGTATGGACTATCGCACTATTTCACTCGCAGGAGCACGCCACATGTTGCAATAACGTTGGTTACATCTGTATGTACAAATTAAACTCATTTATGGCAGCAATCCATAAAAAAGGTTTGTGTGTCAGTTCCTTGCAACTTTGGCAATCCACTTTAACTACAAAGTACTGTAGCTAAGAGACACTGTAGCCATTCCCGCTCCCAAAAAAGCTCAGCACATAAACCTTCAACTCGACTGATTAAAAAAAAGCTCAGAGTAGGGTTGGACGCTACCCCAAAAAATTCCTACCATAACTATATTAAGTCATTTATCGCGATAACGATATTTATCCCAAAAAATACCCAATAGAAAATAAAACATAGCCATCAAAATGTATCTCTTAACCCTTTCTTCTCCCCACAATGTCTCTTTCAAGAGAGACATTGGGTGGTGGGGGGGAGAGAAAGCGGTTAAGATGAATGATTTGGAAAATATACAAGAGAATGGGGTATTCCACTAAATGGGTCTCTCTCCCCCTCCCTTTTTTTTTTTTATTTTTTTTAAAAAAACGCTTCAGTACAGTACCTGCACAAATTGTTTTTTTTTTTTTTTTTTTTGGAAAACTCTCAATTTTTTTTGTTACTTTTGGAAGGCATGTTAAAAGATAGGCAGTAATATTTTCAATGTTTGACAGTACTGTATATGCAATGCTTTGTTTGGATTTGAAAAACTCAATAAAATTGAAGTTACAAAAAAAAAAAGTTTTTTTTAAATTTTATTATAGTCGTTTCTTTATTGTAAATTGACATATACATTGAAACAAAGCATCATATAAAGAAAAACATGCTTACATCTTATACAGGCAGTACTCGCTTTTCTGACACAATGCGTCCCGCAAACCGCGTCGGATGCGGGACAGTCGGAAAGCGGGACCCATGTTTACCGGATACGTGAAAACCGCGGCGGATAATTATTAATTTTTTTTACTGCATTATGCGCCGTCGGATAACGCATCCGATGGAAAGCGAAACGCCGGAAACGAGGACTACCTGTACATGGAAAGCCATGCAATATTTTTATTCCAAATCTTCAGATTTGCTGTCCGATCTGTGAGGCCTGACTTCTTACACATTTTCTCGTATATTTGTTTTCCCTTCTCTTTACAGAAGGTTATAAAATAAAATTTAAAATAAAACCATACTAACATTAAAACAAAACTTTAATCAAAATAGTGATGACTTTCAAGGGGTTTATAGACTACGGTAGGAACAGGGACATGCATTCATCCAAGCAAACAAACATACTGTAAGCAAAAGACCAAAACCATCATTGACCCAACTCCTGAGCAGTCGTAGTTTGAATTATTACAATCCTTGTAAATCAGGACTCTATGCAGCCTCCCTCTAAATAATTGTTTAGCGCCTTTGACCCAGAACCTTGCATTTGTTCATCAGTTCCTGTAAATACAATCCAGCTGTGGATTAATTCTTCTCTATTATGCACATTTTCATAGTATTCTTCCCATCTAAACATAGCTACTGTATTGATCTGTTCGTTTGTGTTGTCAGTTGGGAGATGGAGGGGGAGCTGGATCTAATCCAACAGATAATCCACTTTTTTGCCAAAAGAAGAATGAGATCTATCAAGGTTTGATTTGGGTTTGAACGAGTAAACCAGGGGGTCATGATCCCAAACAAAAAGGGCCTATAATCTGTACTTATCTTCCAGTTTAACAGCCTGCTCAGTAGTTGGGTGATTTTATTCCAGAAATATTTAATCTTGCCACAGTCCCATATACAATGCAAAAAATTGGCATAAACACATTCACATTTAGGACAGTTGCTGGAGATATATTGTCTAATTTTTTTTTTTAATTGTGCCGGGCTAATATAGGCTCTGTTGAGGATCTTAAGTTACATTTCATGCAAATGTACTGCTGGAGTTGTTCTCCTCAGCCTTTTAAATGACTGCAGAATTAGATTACGGTCTGGGAAATCTCTCGTCCAATTGGCTATGAGGCCCTCCCAAATTCTCGGATCTCCTGAACTTGTGAGAGGTTTATATATGTGTCGAACTTTAAATTTAAATAAGGGATCTGGTTTTAAAAAAGAGCCTATACATCCATATTCAAAAACCTTAGGCTGTTCTCTGATATTAGAAAATATATAGTGTTTATGGTGCACATATGCCCCAAAAAATTGCCTGCAGGAATATTTAACTATGTCTGTGCTTCCTGAAAGGAAAGCACCTAGTCCCTCTCTATACTATAGAATTCATACAGTTTACATAACCCCATAGATTCCCATTCTCTAAAGACTACAGATTTATTGCCCACCTGGAAATCTGGATTTCCTACTAACGGCAAGTATTTTATCAGTGCTTTGGGTTCCTTTAAAAATGCTCAGGAGTGTCTTGCAGGCTCTTCTTGTGTCTGGAACAATATATTGTTTCTTACTGCTACTGGTATACTTTGATTTCGAATTTGTGTAAGGGCTGATAAGGATATTGGAGCAGCAATATCTCTCTCTATCACAGGGAGCGTCAAAACGTGCGTGTTCGTTAGCCATTCTCTTGCTATTTTGAACAGACATGTATAATTAAACTTTTCGAGGTCTGGGAGGGAACAGCCTCCTGTATCTTTATGTGATTTCAGTTTTGCCTGATTCTGTTTCTTACCTCCCCAAATAAAATTTGATATCTCTCTATTTAGTTGTTGTGAATCTCTATTTCTTAGTAATAGTGGTAACATCATTAATAAATGGTATTCTTGGGATACCTGTCATTTTAAAAAGACCTATACGCCCAAGCATGCTTAGTGGCAAAGTTTTCCAAATACTGAGATTTTTGCATAATTTGGCTATACCAGCACTAATATTAATATCATACAATTTTTTTTATAGATTTGATGGGATCAAAATTCCAAGGTATTTTATACTGCTAGCTGCTATTATAAAAGGGCATTTTTCTTGCCATACCGGTATTTTGTTTAATCCTACTGTATGTTCAGGACTTCTGATTTTGTAATATTTATTTTGTAGCATGAGAATTAACCAAAAATATCTAAACTCTCCAGAATAATAGGGAAAGCAATTTCGGATCTGTTAATAAACAATAAGGTGTTGTCCGCGAACATGGCAATCTTAATATCGGTCTTCCCTATCCTAATCCCTTCACTTTTTTGACAATTTTTTGACAATTCCTCAAATAGATAGACACGGGTTCCAGGGTGATAGCAAACAGTAGAGGCGATAGTGGGCAACCCTGTCTAGTCCCGCTCTTTAAATCGAATATTTGTGAAGGGAATGTGTCCGCAAAAAGCCTAGCTCTTGGGTTGGTTTAAATCCCTCTAATAGCATTCTCAAATTCAACCAATCCTACATTTCTGTAACGCAGTATATAAATGATCCCACACTACCATATCAAAGGCCTTCCCAGCATTCAGACTGAGAAGGCATGGGGACACTTTAGTCATGTTATTTTGTACCTGTTGTATCACAGCCAACACTTTACTAATATTTGAAGTAGGGTGTCTGCCCCATATGAAAGCAGTTTGGTCTAGGGATATTACAGATGATAGATGAACCTTTAGTCTTTATGACAGAACTTTTATATAATTTATAATCAATGTTTATTAACAAAATTGTTCTGTATGCGGCCACATCATCTGGGCTTCTACCTGCAGTCTGAATTACTTTGATATCTGTCTGCGTAAAAGCTACTAGGGTATTCATCACCATTTAATAAATGGTTACATTGTCTCGTTAAAGGGTCTACCACATTCTCACCCAGTGTCTTATAAAATTCAGCTGCAAAACCATCTGGCCCTGGAGCTTTTAAACATTTTAAAGCATCGATTTGCCTTTTGAACCTCAGTTTCCTGGATTGGATTATTCAAATCTGCTTGTGCTTGATCTGACATTTTTGGGGGCAAGATTTTACTCAAAAAAAAAAATCTCCTTATTTTGGGAGGAAACACTTTTTTTGGGAATAAAGGTCCTTATAAAATTTTTTCATTGTTTGGCTATATCCTCCGGTGAGGTGAAGACTTTCCCTGAGTTTGTATCTCTTATTGAACTTATGGGGTTCTGAGGTCTGGAACCTCTGACTAGGTTGGCCAGGAGTCTCTCAGATTTATTGCCGTATTTATGCAGTTTAAATGTAAAATAACTGAGGTTGGCTTCTTCTCTTCCCTGGGCTATTAATTCAAATTCCTTTTTTAGTATAAATGTTTGTTGATGGGCAGGCGAACGATTTGCTTTATATTCATTGTATGCTTTAGTTAGATTTTCATTTGCTAGTATAAATGTCTAGTTAAGCATTTTATTACGTCTGATGGAGAAGCCGATGATTTCACCTCTCATCACCGCTTTCCCTGCTTCCCAAAACAAGGCTGGGTTATCTATGTGTTGTTTATTGTTTAAAACCAGAGACACAGAACATGAAACACAGGCAGAGCTCAGTGCACATCCAGTGAAACTTATACACGGTACAGTGCCTAAATATATATGTATAGATATCTATTAAATAAAATGGTTGTTTAGTTTAGTTTTGTGCACTGAGCTCTGTCTGTCTTTCATGTTCTGTCTCTGGTTTTAAATATATATTGCCATGCTCTGTAGCACTCCTCTGTGACACTTATATGCTTATATATATATATGTTGTGGTTATTTTGGGGGTTCAATATGAGCTTGTAGGTGTCCTGTATGTTTTACAATTCTTGTTCTGTTGTTTATTGTTGTCGGCATAGACTTTCCATTTTAACACTAGAAAATCCCGAAAATATGGTCTATTGGTTAGTATACTCGGGAATCTCCGGGGCATGATCTGATAGTACTATATTCTTGGAAGCAAATTAATCCCCAACATCTAGTTAATCTACTGTATACGTGAGAGAGAATCATGTGTACCTGAGAAATACAAGTATTCCCTATCCAGGTGGTGCAGAGTTCTCCAAGCATCAACCAGCCTCAGAGATTTCTTAATATACAGGCATACCCGCATTAACGTACAAAATGGGACCGGAGCATGTTTCAGCTCTGTCCCATGCCCCTGAGAATTCCACCTTTAAATTCCAAAAAGGGCTATCTGTTGCCCATATAAACATCCGGAGCCTGCTGCCCAAACTGGATGAACTAAGGGCATGGTGCCTTATGCATAAACCCAAAGCCATCATTCTTACAGAAACATGGCTATCCTCTAAAACCCCTGATGCAAATATTGCCATTCAGGGATACTCCATTTTTAGGAGAGATAGGTCAAAGAGAGGAGGAGGGGTGTTATTTTATATTGCAGACACCTTACAATTTACACTGTTAAATTGCCCACCAAGTCCACCCTCTTTTGAAACTCTAGTTGGCAAAATCTGCCTCCCCTTTTCTAAGCCCATCTTGCTTGCTGGCATCTACCGCCCCCATAAAGCCCCTCTACAATCCTTGACTGATATCACCCAATTTCTTGGCTCCATTTCCACTCTGAATGAGAAGAGTGAGCTGCTAGTTCTTGGGGATTTCAACTTCAATTGGCTTGACCCTAAAAACCACAAAATCCAGATACAACTCAAGTCACTTAAACTATCACAACTCATTTCCCAACCCACACGGATAAACCTGAAATCGCATAACCATTCCTTGCTAGACTGGATTCTCTCCTCAAACCCCAGCAGAATCCAATCCTCTGGCATCCTTCCTGATATTTTCAGTGACCATGCAATAGTGTACTGTGTAAGGAAAATTAAACCGCCCCATTCAAGCCCTAAAGTTCTCCTCACTAGAACATTTAAAAACTTTAACCCACAACAGTTTCTGGATGACCTTACCAACTGCCCATGCCACAGATTCGATTTAATTCCCGACCCCGATTCTGCGCTCGACTATTTCCAATCCGAGTTCTTAAAACTCTGCGATACCCATGCTCCACTACGCAAAATAAGGGTACGGGGGGCCCACCTTCCATGGGTTACACCTGACCTTATAGCACTCTACCAGTTCAGGGATGCCTTGTGGAAAAGCTACAAAGTAACTGGCACTACCAAGGATCTCAATCATTACAGATGCATGCGGAACATGTGCACAAGGCAAACAAGGCATGCAAAAGCACAATATTACTCTGACAATCTCCACCAAAATACATCAAACCCAGCTAACTTCTGGAAGGTTATCAACAATATATTCCAGCCTCCTAACCATCAACAACCAAGTAATATCACTAAGGGGGATATTACTCTGACAAACCCCACTGACATTGCAAATGCATTCAATGATTACTTTGTGGGGTGTGCCACTAACTTATTAGCGAAACGCAGCACAAACCCCAAACATGAATCTCATCCTGGGAGTATCCCTACAGTCCCACCCCCTCCCAACACTGCCCACAATTTTCAATTTAACCCAGTATCTGAAGAGGAGATTATACAAGCGCTCCTCAAACAAAAACTAAGCAGCCAATGTGGACCCGACTTACTACAATCTAGGTTCCTACGACTTGGTGCCCCAGCCATTGCCAAAACAATTGCGTCCATAGTCAACTCTATCATGTCTGCAGGCCATATCCCTAAGACCTGGAAGACTGCCAGAGTTGTCCCAATCTTCAAAGGTGGGGACAAAAACACTGTCTCAAACTACAGGCCAATCTCACTTCTCCCAATTCTATCCAAAGTTATGGAAAAATGTGTCCACTCCCAATTAAGCGATTTCTACACCAAGTCAAATTTCCCTAGCCAATTCCAGTCTGGGTTTCGTCCCAAACACTCCACCGTAACTACCCTGCTAAAAGTTTGCAATGAAATCCAGTGTGGAATGGAACGGGGACAACTCACTGGTGCAGTATTCCTAGATTTTGCAAAGGCTTTTGACACAGTTGATCATGTTATCCTGCTTAACAAACTCCAGAGCTCTGGAATAGGGAATCATGCTTTAAACTGGTTTCAGTCCTACCTATTAGGAAGATCCCAACATGTGTCCATCTCAGGCTCTAACTCCACCCCCCTGGATATCACCTGTGGTGTCCCGTAAGGCTCTGTTCTGGGGCCCCTACTCTTCTCAGTGTTCATTAATGATCTTCCCACAGCTTGTAAGGAAGCCTCAATACACATGTATGCAGATGACACAATCCTATATGCACACAGCCATAGCCTCTCTGACCTTCAACACATACTTCAGTCTGACTTTTTGAGACTCGAAAACTGGATTTCCCAAAACAAACTGTTTTTAAACACTGACAAGACTGTAACAATGGTATTTGGGACCAAGACTAAATTTGTAAAGCTCCCAGTGACTGAGCTCCTGATTAGAACCAACGCTAACACCACCCTAACACCTGTCACTAGTTTTAAATACCTGGGCTTATGGTTTGACTCCCACTTAACATTCGGGATGCACATTGATACCCTGACAACCAAGACCTATGCCAAACTAGGGGTACTTTACAGGAACAAATCCTCCCTAAGTCTCCTGGTAAGAAAGCGTATTGCACAGCAGATGCTAATGCCAATTATTGACTATGGAGACATAGTATATGGCTCGGCTCCTCAAACCCACCTTAGCAAACTTGACACCCTCTACAATTCAATTTGTCGTTTTGTTCTCCAATGCAACTACAACACACATCACTGCGAAATGCTCAAAGAACTAGATTGGTCATCACTAGAGTCTAGGCGCAAAGTTCACCTTTCCTGTCTCACCCTCAAATACTTTCTGGGCAAGCTACCCAGCTACCTGAACAAGCTCCTTACCCCTACCACATGCAGCACCTATCACCTGAGATCAGACTCCAAAAGACTATTCATGGTCCCAAGGCTCAACAAAGTATCCGGACGTTCCGCCTTCTCCTTCCGTGCACCCCAAAACTGGAACAACCTACCAGAGACTCCCATATCCACCACCAGCTTAAGTTCTTTGAAATCTAAGGCTGTCTAACACTTTAATCTGGCCTGTAACTGTTTCATACGCCCATAATAAATATTTTCTTTAACTGTGCATGCAATGTCTTGTATATAATGTATACCTTGTTCATTTATGTAACTGTACTTGTAACCATGTATTATTTGTTTTACTCTGTGCCCAGGACATACTTGAAAACGAGAGGTAACTCTCAATGTATTATTTCCTGGTAAATTATTTTATAAATAAAATAAATAAATAAATAAATGTTTATGGCAGGCGAACGATTTGCTTTATATTCATTGTATGCTTTAGTTAGATTTTCATTTGCTAGTATAAATGTCTAGTTAAGCATTTTATTACGTCTTATGGAGAAGCCGATGATTTCACCTCTCATCACCGCTTTCCCTGCTTCCCAAAACAAGGCTGGGTTATCTGTGTGTTGTTTATTGTTTAAAACCAGAGACAGAACATGAAACACAGACAGAGCTCAGGGCACTTCCAGTGAAACTTATACACGGTACAGTGCCTAAATATATATGTATAGATATCTATTAAATAAAATGGTTGTTTAGTTTAGTTTTGTGCACTGAGCTCTGTCTGTGTTTCATGTTCTGTCTCTGGTTTTAAATATATATTGCCATGCTCAGTAGCACTCCTCTGTGACACTTATATGCTTATATATATATATGTTGTGGTTATATAACGTGAAGCACTACCTTTTTTCCACTTATCGATGCATGTACTGTACAGCAATCATCATATACGTGCATAACTGACGCATTTGTAACAGGCTCTATCGTCTCCCCGCTTGCGCACAGCTTCGGTACAGGTAGGGAGCTGGTATTGCTGTTCAGGACGTGCTGACAGGCGCATGTGCGAGCTGCTGTTTGCCTATTGGGCGATATGTCCTTACTCGCGAGTGTACTTAAAGTGAGTGTCCTTAAACTGGGGTATGCCTGTACATCAAATCAATTGGTATGTATGATTTCCTACTTTTTATCTTTTGCCCTTTCCCCAGTGCAGAGGACCTATCCATTATCCAATAGTCTGTTACATTAAAATCCCCTCCTAAAATAATTTGCGAGTTCTCTTCCATCCCCACTTTATTTATGATATCCAGAAAAAACTCTTTAGAGTAGACATTGGGAGCATAGATATTACATAGTAATATGTGGTTGTTCTCTAGGGCAGCATTAACTAGCAGAAATCCACCCTTGGGGTCGAGTGTACTGTTCAATATCTTCAGGTTTAAATTTTTCCTAAAGAGTATTTAGGTTAGATTAGGTAAAGTTAAGAGGCAGTACCTCTCTTCTTACTACTATAGTGAGCTCAAATGCACTCTCCAACCCACCCTTTTTTCAATTTATCATGTTCTAATTTAGTAAGATGCGTCTCCTGTAAGAACACAATATCTGCCTTCAATCGATTCAAATGTGATAGTATTTTTGCCCTTTTAATGGGGGAGTTTATCCCTTGATCATTCCATGAGACCAGTTTTACCATAACATCATCTGAATTGGGATTAGGTACCTAAATACCCATTCATAAGTATGATCATTGTGTCTGACCATCTCTGTCCCATTTCCCATTGATCCTATTAGTACCCTATTAGCCAAGATTATATTAACCACCCTTGTAGCCATCAGAAAATTTAGAACCGTCAACCATAACAAACAAACTCTGAGGTTCAAGCGAACCTCGATAACTTTCTTAACTCGCATTTTGAATAACATAGAAAAAGCTAATTGAGTGTTGGGCCTGGGGGTGCCCATCTAACTTGATTATTGTTTTGTTTTGCCAACAGTGTATAAAGCAAATATTACTATATCAACCTACATCTACACAAGGTGAATTATACGAAGGAAGAATAAAGATTGTGCTCACAGATATCAAAATGATCATATCCCTCTGAGCCAAGTATGTCTAACAGTTCAGCTCGAGATAGCGGTCTCTTCCATTGGACCATCCTCTCCTGACAGACATTTCTAGTCATATGGGGGTTTACTCATAGTCTCCGTACATGTCCTGCTCAGTAAAGCTTGTGACTCTTTGGGAGTGTCAAATATTTTCACCCCTTCCTTGGTGAAAAGCTTTAACTTCGCTGGATAGGCCAGGGTAAATCTACAACTTTGCTTGAACAAATCCGAGCATATTTTGCTGAACTCCTTCTTTCTGGAAAATCTCAGCAGAGAAATCTTGAAAAATGTAAACTGGAGTGTCCTGTATTCGCAACTGTCCGATTTTCCTGTAGTGGCGTAGAACTTTCTCCTTATCCGTGTAGTTGGTGAACTTTGCAATTGTCATCCGCGGTCTGGATCCCTCGGAGGCCCGATTCTGTGTACTCTGTCCAACACAAGCGGAAAGTCTCGCAGATCCAGTCCTTACTGTTTAGGAAATTCTTCTGCAACGATGGCAAGTAGCTTGTTTTGCGGGATATTCTTAGGTATTCCCACAAACCTCAGATTACATATTCTAGAACTGTTTTCGAGATCATCAACCTTTTGCTCCAAGCAGCTCTTTGGACTGAGTGAGTTCCCGCACCAGTGATTTTAGCTCTGCTATATCGTCTTCATTGTTTAAAATTCTTTGCTCAGCCTGCGAGATTCTTCCGCTCTGCGGAGGCAGTTGTATTTTGACATCTTCAATAGAGTTGTATTTTTTCTAATTTCTGGTCAATTGGGTAGATAGCTTCCCTGATGATTTTGATGAGGTTCCCCTCTGACATGGATTCAAGCTGAACGCCAGATTCAGATGGACTGCTGCTTGAGTTTTCAGCTGCCATGTCCGCCAGGGTTTTTTTTTTTTTTGCGTTTTTCAGGTTTGCTGGATTTAAATGCACCTTTTTTCATCTCTGAAGATGTTTGCGGGAGGAAAGTATCCATTTATCTGTAAACTGTCTAGTCTTAGAGGAGGCAGTTTAATACATCTTTGGACATATGTACACCTGTATATACATATACAACCATCCACATATACTTGTATATATTTATTTATTCTTTCCCTTCAAAATACATTGGCAGGTCACCAATAGCGATTAGATGCGGTAGGTTTAATCTTCCGCCTTACTTCAGCATAGTATTCCTTGCATTCCCCAGGCCTGCACCTTTTACATGCATTTACATGCTAGCATTAATATCGACAGTCCTGCACATATTCCTTGCTCATATCTTCAGGTGTAACTCCTGTCATTTAAAGCTTACCCCCTAAATGTTCCAAATTTGCCTGGGGAACTTGTTTTGGTATCACTGGGGGTGGGGTGTACCTAACTCCCCAGGGGTTAGAGGCTTACTAGTGTCCACGTAGGGGGTCTCCCCTCCTGCAGTGCCCTGAACGGGCCCACTGGAGATCACTCCTCTCCCCTGCAGCACTCACATGCAGAGTGAGGCCAGCTCTCCTCTGCCAGCGCGCACACCGTAGGGACTTTCCCTGCAGCGCTGGACCAGCGAGCACCGCGCGCCCGAACCTCCCGCCCTCCGGACCAACCACAGGCGTCCTCACCTACTCCAGATGCAGGTCAGGTCCGTGGGTCCCCTGGCGCGCAGCCATGGCCTCCGGCTCCGCTTTGAAGGTTTTATTGTTTATTTATTTACTTATTTACTTCCCCCCCCCACCTTCCGGGAGCTGCTTTGGTGCCGTGACCTTGCCTCTAGGGGGCCCCGATTCTTCTTGGGCTGCGGCAGATGGAGTGGAGAGTCTCCCCTCAGGAGCTCACCCGCACAGCGGCCATCTTGCCCGGCCGCCTCCCCGGAAGGGCCCCCCCCCCTTTTTTTTTTACTCGTTTCAGTATTTTTCATATCATTGGTATAAACTTTTAATTTCGCATTATTTAATGTAGAAATTAACATTTCCATTACACCCGGTCTGTTAAATTATGCAAGGATAGGCCAGAAACAAATTAGTTTGATGGTGCACATGCAAACATATTTTGCTTTTAGTTGGCATTTTCTATGCCATACGTTAATTGCATGAAAAGGCAAGTTTGCTTTGTATAACCGCAAGATGAAATCATTTCAGCCACTGTCTTTTATGTAGTTCTCAATTTAAAAGCATCGCCTTACAAACACGATTTTTTGGTCCTTTGCAAGGGGAACCGACATGCTGAATTTGGTCAGAGCAACGTACATTTTACTTCAGTGAATGAGTGGCAATAAACATACTCTAAACTTTCATCAAATATAAACTCTGCCAATCATAAGGGTTGTGCTGCAAAAGTGGGGCAGAACCAGTGCAGGGAAAGGGACTCATTATATGTACGTGTATATTTTTGTGTGTCGCGCTTTAGAAGGCCTACATTAGCATACAGATAAAAATCAATGAAATGCATCAAAAATAAACACAAAATAGTTGGTGGAATCCCTGCCCAATTGAGAAAGTTACACAGAAAGGAGGAATTAAATAGAATTGGCCATGCTAGTCCAGTTGCAATAGTGCAAAATAAATACTTACAAGAGATCAGTCATGGATTGTACATCTGCGTTTAACTCCGGTTATTGCTTGACCGGAGGAGGAGAGAGAACTCTTGAACTCTTGACTCTTGTCCTAAAATATCAATTGTTGGTCCAAATAAAGGTATTACCGAAGACTGAATAATTTATTTTGCACATAAAATAGGGGGAATTGGTAAGGGCAGTGGAAGGCAATACCTTGCTAAGAAGATTGGTAACTGCCTTTGTGGGGAGACGTAATCCAGGCTGAAATGCTTCATTCAGAAGATGAGGTTTTTGACTTGAAGGTGTGGGGAGATGGGTGTGTACACATTTTTTTTTTTTTTTGCTTTTTGAATAGTTGTTTAGTAAGTTATGTTAAATAACCTTGTAAACGTTTGCGCAAAAGGCATAGTCATGGAAAGCACAATAAAGATATCTTTGAATAAACCATATATTTTGCTTTAATTAGAGGTTAACACATGAGAATGTATGTAGTCGCTGTTCTAAAAGTGCAATAATCAGGACTGCTACAGTGGTTTTATACAATCACAATTTAAAAGGATCCACAAGTTGTATTGTTATCACTTTCTCTCAAATCTTGAAGCTACTAGAGTATTTAACAATGCAGTATTCAATTAGGGTGAAAAGCATGCCTGCTTGAACTATTAATTATACTGTGTGCGTGCAGGGACGGCCTTACCGCTTGCCGGGCCCAAGGTGGCATGCTGGCAGCGGGGCCCCTCCTCCAGGCAGTGTCGCGCCTCCTCTGGCAACATCGCAACGTCATTACGTCATGGTGGTATGGGATGTTGCGTGGTTATGGCAACACGACGCTGCAGTAGGGATGGCGCTGCTGTTCTGGAGAAGGTAAGACCCCATCTAGACACCCCCCTACACACCCCCCCCCTTTGGGGGAGCAGCGGTCTTGTGCTAGCCCAGGGACTCCCCAGCACCCTTCTCCAGCTCTCCCTTCTCCTGTCGGGCGGAGGTTGGATCCCAGCGACGACAGGAGGAGGATGTGAGGTAGAGAAACCTCCTCAAGGTGCGGAGCCCAAGGTAACCGCCTTGCCGTAAGGCCGGCCCAGTACTGTAGGAGCAGATGTGGGATAGGAATCTTATCTTGAAACGGCTTTCAGTACCAGAACTATGAAGGGAAGTAATGGCTGTAATTGGTTTAGTTATGGTATACCTACAGTAGCAAACCTATTTTGTGCGGCATGTTGGTGGTATCCACCTGTGACGGAAGAGGCAGCAGGGCTCCCTCAGACTAAACGTTAATCCCAGCCGCCTCTTTGCCCTTTCAGGTACCTTCATTTGGAGAGCAAAATATAAAGGAAACTGTATTTGCAATAAGTTACAGTGATATACTGTATGCCCTCTCCCAAGTCACACCCACCAGAGGCCTCCTGTTGTTCCTCTATCCTGTGCCTCGCTGAGGTGTCAAATTGTCACAGAATGTGTATATTGTGGCTCTGCATGATCTGTGTACCAGGTAATTTCTGCTATTTGCTACATGCCCCCTGCTGAGATGAGGCTTTTGATGCTAGGAGACCCCTTCCTAAATCTCAGACAAACTGGGGAATCATTAACCCATTCTGGTCTGGATTCCCTTCTATTTTCAAATATCGGTTACATGCAAACCAGCCGTGTGATTGACTAAAAATCTCCCCAAATGTCCCTTGTGTGTCCAAAAATTCTATAGGAAATCCAGAGGGGAGGACATCTTTAAATAGCCCTGCCTGGCAGTTTTTGCCTTTAGATTCACCTGGGGAAGCAGCTTATCTTGCTGTGATCTCAAGTTGGAAGATATTGGCCTCTGCAGCAATCCCTCCCATCTCTGCGCCATCCCAAGGAAACCCTTCCATGTCCAAGGGCTTTTACTGTACATTCTGTACGTTTTATAAGAAGGTTTTCACTACGTTCCCCTTTTATTTGCTGTTTTGTATGTAATATTTTGTTTACTTTAACATTCTAAATTAAGCCCCATGTTTAATAACTCTATTATTGTGACTGAGTTGGCTCACATAGTTTTTAGTACTTGGTATAAACTGTATGTTGTGTGATTTGGTTACTCTGAATTCTGTGACCCTCAATTTGGCTTGGGCCCCCAGTATCCCTAGTAATTCATAGGTAACAGTATATATACCTATACTATAGAGCCTGATCCGTGAAGTAGGATTGACTCCTTGTCTATCGGGTATTACCAGGAGTGGTGGGAGTGTACCCTCTGTAGGAGCAGTTGTCTTGGGTGGGTCCCCTCATAGCCTGGTTGGTGGCAATACTATCTCCTATTGAGTTTAACTTTGTTGGGTGACTTCTGAGACCCTTTGAGTTAGCAGCGATCCCATTGCCGCCAGCAACCACAGGGGGGTATAAGACTAAATGTGTGGCTCCCAGTGAGGGAATATGTTCACCGGTATTGAGTGGGAGGTACCCCAGGTATAAGAGTGTGACACTTGGTGGGTTCTCCCAAGTGTTCCTGGGTGGTGACGCTACCAGCCTAACTGAGGAGGCTTGGACTAGTCGGTGTATGTTTCTGGGGGCGCCTTTTTGCCCTAGCCCGAAGAAGAATCCCTCGCGATCAGTACAACCAAATGTTCAAGTCCTGCCGGGCAGAGTCTGAATAGACTCTGTGTACCGGTGGTGACCTACTGTTTGCCATTCCATGAATCAAATGTTGCTCTTAAGGTGAAACATTTTCTAAGACCAGGCAACTCTTTAATTAGACGAAGTGATATACTTAATTACTCCTGCCAGACGTAGTGGCAGATAAATAATTATTTTTACAACCCTCTCTCAATGAGCAGTATTTAAGTGTCACCTAAAGGTGACATCAACTGATGGCACGGAGAAGACAGAATGTCCCTACTTTATGATGAGCTGTACAATGGTATCTGGTGATACAAAGATGTTCACGTTGTAATTTGACTGCCTGGGGGCTTAAATAAATAAATAAATCTGCTTGAGCAGAAGTTCTGTACTCTTAGGAAAGGAAGAAGATCTCTTTAGTGTCTATTTATATGGGGGCATATTATCTAGAAGCTTTGGGCATATGTTTTCATTATCCCAAAGAAGATTAACGACGGAGAAGATTAACACGGCTTACGTTTTTTTTCCCCTCTCCGGGTCGATCTCGATGTGGTTTCTTTCTATCTGTTGCTCATTGTGTATTAAGTTAATGTTAGTGGAGTTTTACAGCCGTAAAGATTTCTATCTGATTGATCATTTCTCCTGATTCCGGTCTTTGTTGCACAGTTGATCTGTACTTGCCATCCTCTCTCTCCACCTTTTTAAGGCCTTTCTAAAAACACACCTCTTTAATTAAGTATATGGGTAGCTCCACTGGCTGATGCTATACACCCTCCTACTGTCTCTGTAAATTCTCCCAAATTACCACTTGGAGTGTAAGCTCTTTGGGCAGGGACTGCCTTTCCAATTGTTACTGTCATGTGTGAAGCACTTATTCCCACTACATGTTGTATTATTATGTCACGTGCATTACTGCTGTGAAGCACTATGTACATAAATAGCACGACACGCATGTGCACTTACTTCTAGGGAGTGTGTTGCCCCACATCTACCCAAAACTCCCCATAGCAATGAAAATAGTCAGTTATAAATGTAATTTACACAAGATCCCTTGTAAAAATTCCACTTGTGAGCACATTCACATCTCAGACACGTCTGCAACCCTGCCTTTCGCCATTCTCTCTTGGCATAACAATGCTTCCACTGCAGCCAGGGATTCTGGGTAATGTCATGCAAATAAGCACAGTGTGTGTCACCTTCTTGCTTCTTGTCCATTTTAACATGGAACCCTATAAGTTTATACCTGCCGTAGGTATTACACAGCTTTTTCAGCACAGCCTGGGTTAAAGAAGGGCATATCTAGTAGAACTGGCTAAAAATATGGTATTTGTATTTGCTGTACTGTACATGTACAGTGAAGATTTTCACTATTTTTACTCAACATAACTTATTTTGTATGTGGTTGTTCACATTTATGGTCACAAGGATGCAGAAAGAAAGCCACAAAATGGCGTGCGTGCAAATATATAATTAGGTAGCTGCACCTTCCTTTTTTTTTTTTTTTTTTAAACACACTTCTGATCTTTGCTAAACCGCATCTATCTCTACTTTTCTTACCCACTTAAGATTCTCCAGGGGTGAGTGGCGACTAATGAAAGTAGATTATTAATTCTTAGGCTGCGGCCAGTGTGGCGCTGAGCGTGCAGGCGCTCGTGCGGCGGCGCAAGCAAGCGGCAAATTCAAATTTGCTTGCTTGGCACGCAGCTAAGCGCATGCTCAGGCGCTTGCTCGCGCTGGCCACACACATTGCCACAATGTGTTTCATCACGGCCAGCGTGAGCGTGCCCACTCAGCGGCGCCGAGGCCATAGGCCCTTATTCAGTATGCTGTGACGCTGCTTCTCCATGTCAGAGAAGCCTGTGAGCCCCATTCATTTGAATAGAGATCAGAGCCTACCCCAGTATATTGATCAAGGGAGGAGGGAGCCACGTGTGTGTACGTGTGTGCAGTATATAGTCTACTTTTGTGTATAAGGAAAAAGGTGAATATATGAAGAAGCAAAAGTCTAGGAATTTCACTGCCTCTGAAGTGGGTGATTGATCCTGGTTGAGTTGTAATTTTCAGGTTCTTGTGAGCACGGCCAAGTTGATTTATTATTTTTTTTTTCTCACCCTTCTCGGGCACCAACAAATTACTTTGCAACGAGGGGTGTGCAAACTGGGGGGGGGGGGGGGGGAAGATTTTTCTGGGGGGTGCGGGGTTTTTCTTGGGGGGGCGCGGTGATTGCAGAGGCCCCGCTCTCTTCCCCAAGGCATTAAAATTAAATGCCGGGGGATCGTGTGAGGCCTCTGGAACATCAACTTAGCTTGCCTGCATCTGGAAGCGTCTCCATGACAATGCAGTGTCAAATGGCGCCGCTGGGTCATGAGGCGTGATGTCACACGCGCTTTGCCGTAGCAACGCAACGGCAAGTGACGCTGCGGGTGACGTGACATCACATGACCCCGTGGGGCACGACCACCGGAGGAGGGCAAGAGGCAGGGGGGTGCAGGGGCAAAAGTTTGCGCACCCCTGACAGGATATATAACAAGTGCCTATGAGTAATTATTTGTACATTGCCCTATAAGGAGGAAATAAGACTAGTACAGTACATCACACTGCAAATGATCCTTTTTTTTTATATTATTAAATGCTTCTTTCTTTGCAGATGTCCTTAATTGGTTAACTCTTGGGTGTGGAATTTGTTAAAAAAAAATAAAAGTATAGTTTTTTTTATTCCCAACAGAGAATGAGATCAGCAGAGTTCCTCTTTCCTTAAGCCTCTGTTGAAAATCAGGTCACCATGAAGTGGGAAAATGTAAAGCTGTGCTGGGGATTTGATTTCCTCCACCTAGCAGTTGTAGGGCCAACACTTGACAATGAGCAAGATTGGAGGGATAGAAGCCAGGGCTGCATTAATACTTGCTACTTACAGACACAGTGACAGACTTAAATACAAAGAAAACAAAAGCGCAGACTCACATAGTGATGTATGTAAAATAAATATATATATATTGTTAGGGTAAGATATCTGCGTACATCAGATCAAAAAATATTCCGCATTTCATGTACAATGACCTGGGTTACCCGATGTCACACAGCCACCGCTGGATCGAAGGATCTCCACTTTGCTGCCTTGAGAAAGATCTTTGCCTGGGAGCACACCGCCACGGCACTTGGGGAACACCCTCCGCTCGTGTCCAGGGTCCAGGTAAGGAGTCCTTGCAGGTCAGGGCCGTCGAAACCGCCGCTCCGTCCTGCTTACCGCCGATGGGACGCCCTCAGGGGTCAGAGCTATTGAAACCACCGCCGGGCTGGTTCGTCAAGTGTCCCGTATGTAGTTCACGACCGGCCGCACTTTGCGGCCATCCCCAAGTGCCGTGGCGGTGTGCTCCCAGGCAAAGATCTTTCTAAAGGCAGCAAAGTGGAGATCCTTCGATCCAGCGGTGGCTGTGTGACATCGGGTAACCCAGGTCATTGTACATGAAATGCTGAATATTTTTTGATCTGATGTACGCAGATATCGTACCCTAACAACAATATATATATATATTTATTTTACATACTTCACTATGTGAGTCTGCGCTTTTGTTTTCTTTGTATTTCAGTTGTTCTAGGGGTGTTCCCATCCCTATCATAGCTGCAGACGCCTATCTTCAATATAGAGGTGTTTTTTCAACTATTGTATCACATAGGTGGTTAATGGGTTAACGGAATACTTTACATTAGAGTTATATAGTTGCGCACTTGTATTCGTTTGCATACAGTGACAGACTTGATGCTAATTATGATTTTACATAGTACTGCCATGGTACTCTGTTCTACACCAATTTAGATTATTGTACATTGTTGGCTAAAACTGTCAAATTCTGGGCATTATTCACTTCCCTGCTCTCTGATTGGTTAAAATTCCAGGCATTATCCAATCAGTAATGGCCTGGAATTGTTGGCACCCTGCCAAGTTTTTCAAACAATTGGCTTTTAGTTCTCATTCACAAACAGTGAGATCAGCTCCCCGACAGGGGACAGGAGGCAGCAGCAAGGCACTGACTCCTCCCCACCCTGCCTACAGAGAGCTCCTCACAGGAGAGTGAGGGGAAAGGTCTCTGTGTCTGTTGTGTGTTTTGTTTGTGTAAAGGGGGCCAGATGAGTGTTTTTATTGCGGTGTGTCTTCTGTTTGTGTGTATTTTGTGGGTGTAGAGAGGGGGGGGGGTACTGATGTGTGTGTTGGAGGTTAGAGGGGTGGAGGAGGTGGGCTCGAAGTGTGTTTTGTGGGTGTAGAGAGGAGGGTGGGTGTGGTTGGGTTTTTGTGGGTGTAGGGAGGGTGGGCTGCAGTGTGTTTTGTGGGTGTAGAGGAGGGGGGTCTGCAGTGTGTGTTTTGTGGGTGTAGAGGAGGGTGGGCTGCAGTGTGTTCTGTGGGTTTGTAGAGGAGTGGGGGGGCTGCAGTGTGTTCTGTGGGTGTAGGAGGCGAGTGGGCTTGCAGTGTGGTTTTGCGGTGTGTGGTGTAGAGGAGGGTGGGCGGCTTGTGTGGTGTGTTGTGAGTGTTGAGAGGGAGGGGCGGGGGCTTGCAGTGTGTTGTGTGGGGTGTTGTAGAGGAGAGTGGGCTGCAGTGTGTTTTGTGGGTGTAGAGGAGGGTGGGCTGCAGTGCAGTTGGTTTTGTGGGTTGTTGAGGAGGGTGGGCTTGCAGTGTGTTTTGTGTGGGTGTAGAGGAGAGGGGGCTGCAGTGTGTTTGTGGGTGTAAGGAGGAGTGGGCGAGTGTGTTTGTGGGTGTAGAGGAGGGGGGTGCAGTGTGTTTCTGTGGGTGTGAGGAGGGGGGGGGCAGCCTGCAGGTGTGTTCTGTGGGTTGTAGAGGATGAGTGGGCTGCAGGGTGTTGTTGTGTGTGTGTAGAGGAGGGTGGGCTGTGTGTGTTGGTGTGTTGGAGAGAGGGGCGGGGTTCTGGGGAGTGGTGGGTTGTGGGTTTGTGGTTGTAGAGGAGGGTGGGCTGCATGGTGTGTTTTGGGGTGTAGAGGAGGGTGGGCTGCAGTGTGTTTTGTGGGTGTAGAGGAGGGTGGGCTGCAGTGTGTTTGGTGTGTGTAGGGAGGGTGGGCTGCAGTGTGTTTGTGGGTGTAAGAGGAGGGGGGGCTGCAGTGTGTTTTGTGGGTGTAGGGAGGGGGGCTGGCAGTGTGTTCTGTGGTGTAGAGGAGGGTGGGCTGCAGTGTGGTTTGTGGTGTAGAGGAGGGTGGGCGTGGCAGTGTGGTGTTTTGTGGTGTGTGTAGAGGAGGGGGCTGCAGTGTGTTTTGGGTTTGTAGAGGAGGGTGGGCGGAGTGTGTTTTGTGGGTGTAGAGGAGGGTGGGCTGCAGTGTGTTTTGTGTGTGTAGAGGAGTGGGTGCGAGTGTGTTTTGTGGGTGTAGAGGAGGTGGGGCTGCAGTGTGTTTTGTGGGTTGTAGAGGAGGGTGGGCTTGCAGTGGGTGTTTTGTGGGTGTAGAGGATGGGTGGCTTGCAGTGTGTTTGTGGGTGTAGAGGAGGGTGGGCTGCAGTGTGTGTTTTGTGGGGGTAGAGGAGAGTGGGCTGCAGGTGTGTTTTGTGGGTTGTAGAGGAGGGTGGGCTGCAGTGGTTGTGTTTTGGTGCGGTGTAGAGGAGGTGGCGGCAGTGTGTTTTGTGCGGTAGCTTATAGAGGAGGGTGGGGGGCTCCTGGCCGTGTGTTTTTGGGTTTTTGTAGAGGAGGGTGGGCTGCAGTGTGTTTTGTGGGTGTAGAGGAGGGTGGGCTGCAGTGTGTTTTGTGGGTGTAGAGGAGGGTGGGCTGCAGTGTGTTTTGTGGGTGTAGAGGAGGGTGGGCTGCAGTGTGTTTTGTGGGTGTAGAGGAGGGTGGGCTGCAGTGTGTTTTGTGGGTGTAGAGGAGGGTGGGCTGCAGAGTGTGTAGGGTACTTTTTTATTATAAAAAAAAAACAATTTTACAAATATATCAATACAAAAGCAACAAACAAATTAAAATATACAATTTTACATCTTATTTACACTGTATACAGAAAATGTTTACACACTTAAATCTGAACATCTGCCCATCTTCTCTCCCAGAACTTTATATCCCACCTGTCTCTCTCCTTCTGCTTTATTTTCTTTATCTTCTCTATAACCTGTTCACCTGCACAGGTTACAGGCACAAGAACCTTAGGGGGGGGGGGGGCGGGGGGGGGGGGGGGGGGGGGGGGGGGGGGGGGGGGGGGGGGGGGGGGGGGGGGGGGGGGGGGGGGGTGTATGCTGCAGAGTGTGTGTATATAGAGGGGGCTGTGTGTATGTACAATTTACTTTTAATAAACTTGCAGACAAAGCAAAAGAATGTAGACAATCATGCTGATGAAAATCAATATGACTACAAAAGTCATATTGATTTTTATCGCCTCGGGCCTTCAAACTTCCAGCCAGGGCATTATTGGCCAGTAATGCCCTGTTCTTCGGGGATTATTTCCATTTATAGCAAGTGATTCTTGGCATTGACCGTGCACTATGCATGATGGACCTTACATAACAGATGAAAACAGATGAAAAAATGTATAGAGACCAACATGCTAAAACATTATTACTTAAAAAAAATAACACTCACCCCCCCAATTTTGTTTTGCAGTGTCTTCCAAAAGTAATGTATTTCTTTTATTTTTAAATGATCCTGTAATTTATACAATGTTATCCCTCTTTCCGCATATCGTTACGTTTTATGCAGCTGTTCAACTTGTAAATGAGTGGGTCGCAAACCGTCAGTCCGAGATGTTCTTGATCTCGCATCTATAATATCGTTCCAGTCAATTCCTGTGTATAAAGCATGTGACAGTCAGAAGAGTGCTAACGGGTAAAGTCGGGTGCTTTTCGTCTCTGGCTGTTTCTTGTGATGGATGAGCTTGGGTACTTGTTTAGAAAAAGAGTGATCTAGTGGCGAGAGTTTTGGATTTGATATAGAGATCTCGCTTGGAAATCCCAGTCCTTAGCGACCTCGGGGCATGTGCAACAGGCACCACAAGTTAGATTCAAATAGAATATTTGTTACTTCAGAAATCAGAAAACTATAACTTAATTGTTCCCCCTAAAATTTTTTTTTAATATGATCATATTTATTCTGATAAATATTTGCTCTAAGAGTGAAAAAAAGCTGTTAATGATTTGAAACTATTGTTTTTCAGAATAAACATACAATACTGCATATATTCCAAATTAACTAAGTTATGAAAAATGTAAGGTTTATTAAATTAATTTCATTTACAAAAAATAACACACTTACTGCCCCTTATTCCTGACCATCCGAGATAGGGTTAGTAGTGGGATTAAGAGAAAAGGGGCAAACCAAAGGTAAAGTGATATCTTTGAGGTAGAGGGGTGAAACAGGGGTTGCTGATAACAGCATCTCCTGTTCAGATCTCCCTTTTATTTAATCTTTATGTGTTTTAAAGTGCATGGCACACGCTGTCACTAAAATGTCAATGATATCCAAGACTGAATGATTATAATATCACAGTAATACAATTTTTCAATATTGACTTGCTGTCATTCTAATGTCATAGTCTTACTATAGCATACCACAGCATTATCGTTCTCAGGGCTCTGGATTGCAAGATCAGGCCGTGGAAGGAAGTGGCTCATATTCTGCATGTCTGCGTAATCACTCTTACATTCTTGGGTCCCCTCCCTACCTTCTCCTCCCTCTGCCCCCAATCACAACTTGGTTCTGTAAACACCACATCTCCTCTAACTTCCTTGTTCCGCCACCATCCTTCTCACTTTCTTAGGTCATTCTATCTGTTCCCAATTTTCCCCTCCCTTACCAGCATCTGTTTTTCATCCCTACAGTCCACAAGTGTGTCTCTGATTCTGCTACCCACCTCCCTGTAATTCCTTTTTATTGAACCCATCCTTTTTTTCACACCTACATTTCTAAGCAGTTTGGTCACGGAATGGGACATTTGGTCGTGGCTACTTCGCCGCGACCAAATGTCCGCCGGCGATTCACCGCGTATCACTCTGCAGCCGATCCACTTCTAAGGTAGTTTTATTACTGTTTAGGCTAGGGAGCTAATTTAAGGGGTTTTAGCACTTGGGGTAGGGGTTTAATTTAAGGGTTTTAGCGGTTACGGTAGGGGGGTTGATTTAAGGGGTTTTAGTGTTAGGGTAAGGGGCTTTAGGATAATTGATTGGGGTAGCGGGTTTTTAGGGTAAGGCACTTCGCACTGAAGTGGCTGGCGGCGTACGCTTCCGCCGGCGGGGTGAGTCGTGGCGAAGCGCCGGCGGCCATTTGGTCATGACAAAACGGCCATAATCAAATGTTCCCAGGTCGGCTTGGTTCTTCTGTATATACAGGAGGGCCCAAGTGATGCAGCGGGTTTCATTCTAAGGACCCGCCGCAAAGCGGAAATCGGCGGAAAGTGGAACCAGCGATTTTCGTTATGTGCGCATGCGGAGACCGGCAATGCGCCGTCTACGCATGTGCAACATCGGCAAAAAAAACATTCTGCGCATGCGCTACCCCGGACTGGCCCGTTCTGTGCATGCGCAGACATGGCGGCCCCTTTCTCGGTACCGGCGAATCGCCGAGAAGCGGGGCCTTACTGTAGTGTTAAGCATTGTTAAAGGCAATAGGTTGCTCATATGAAAAATACAAAGGTTTGTTTAACCCAGTCACTTGGAACATAGACCTAATAACTTGGAATGTAACTTTGCATTAAAAAAAACTATGTCTTTGAAAATGTTGCTTATCTTTTATAGGATATATCTTTGTAACAAAGAGAATGTATAATAGCGGGCACATAGCGTCCTTTTTATCCTCTGAGTAGAAATTACTTAATTGTTCTCTGAAAGGATTTGCACAACTTCTGTATCACTGAAGAATGAGAACAAAAAAAATAAGTTATTCTTTATTCATCACAAGCTGTTTTTAAGCAGCATTTAAGGTTGCAAAGAGAAGTTTTTGGCATTATCTCTATTAATAATGCTAAATAGTTTTCTTTGGCTAAAGCACCTTCAATGCTGTGGGGGTTGGTATGCAACATCTAAAAGAGATTGATAAACTTGGCATCTTGTATATATGTAAAATGTTCCCAAATGTGTGTGTTCTAGATACCGTTGTGTGTTGTTGACAATGGTCTCTTCTTTATTGTTTTGTCTAGCTGTACCAGTATAACCTGTGTATTTAAATTTCCTAAACAAAAGTTTATTTTGTATTTTACTTGGTAATATTGATGAGAAGTTTGATTTAGCCAAAAATGCCATTTAGATGTATTTCCAGAATTATGTGCGTCTTTCCTAATGTTGCCCTTATCTTCACTTCATCCCGCAGCTCTTGGTGCGGTTGGAGACAGGATATTGGCCCCCACTGATGTTTTGGTCTCTCTGGTGCTGGGGGAATTTCTGGGTTTAAGCTGCTGTACATTTTGTCTGTGCGGAGAGTACCCTTTCTGAAAGGGATTCTGATCAAATGGAAAATGCTGTGACTCATGCAAATTTCTTCTTGATCTGTTTGCTACAGGATGACTGGAATGAAATTGATGCAGTGAAAAAAAGAGATCCGCACAGTATAAATGGAGAAGATAAGACTGAAAATGTGGAGACCCTCCCTCCAGGTACAGATTTCAAAGACCAGACTGATGTGACACCATTGGCTCAATAAGATTGTTTAATATTGTATTGAGGTTTATGAATGCTTCTGAATTGTAACAACTATGGGGCTTATTCTATATATCTGTCAAAGCGGCCGATTGAGACTTTTTCGCCCGACATTCTCCTGATTGGCCGTGTTGCCGGATATAGAATAAACCCATTAGTCAAAAGCTCCAGTTCTGCCAAAGTTAGGTCTTGTGTTCCCATTCCAGCTGGAAACTTCCTATGCTCTTAGATGTAAAACATTCAAGCCTTTAAACATATATGTTTATTATGTAACTTGTATGTATTGGTTTCAACTGACAGACTGGTGTGTGTGTGTGTGTGTGTGTGTGTGTGTGTGTGTGTGTGTGGCTGTGTGTGTGTGTGTGTGTGTGTTTGTGTTTTTTTTTTTAAATATAGGTTATTTTAAATATTTTTTTTACATTTTATCCTGACAATGTTTTTACCTGAAGTTTGAGCCTTTATTTTTGCTTTTTTGCCTCCCCCTTTTTTTTATTTGTTCTCCACAACCGAGAGAAAGTGTCTATAAATATGATTATCTTGTCACTGAGGTGGAACAAATACTCGCACTCATTCAGAGTCCCTACTGAAAGTTAAAATGAGATTTTTATGCTTTAAAAAAAAATAGTTTATGCAATATTACCTGTTCAGAGGGCTACAGTTTTCACCAACACAAACCACCATGTACTACATGTGCGTCTTCACTCAAATCACACGCCAAAATGCTATGTTTGAATATAAATAGAGTAGCTAGCTTTAAATTAATGACTAGACATATTAATGCACAACAAGTACATAACCGTGTCCTACCCACAATGCAGGACACTCGTATATTAGTTTGCATAGCTGCTTTTTTTTAATGCTGCGGATACGCCCAATATCTCCACATATAATGCTTCCTCTGCAGCCAGGGATTCTGGGTAGTGACATGCAAATGAGCAATACGTGTCACTTTTTGCTTTTTACAAATTTATATATACACACATTTCTTTCATGCCATCTTGATCCATTGTTGTCAATATTTCAGTTTCCACCAAATTATTCTATAATATATCTAAACAAAAGTTTTATAAATGCTATACCATAAAGTTATACAAACGATATTCAATCTATGTGTCACGCCTGTATGCCCGCAGACCAAGCTAGACCCCAGTACTGAGGTGGGAACGGTATGATACCACACACCCACAGCAGTGGGAGCAAGCTCGGAGTGTGGTATAGCGTTGCTGGGCCTGTTGGAAGAGTTGTTAGCATATACTTGCAACGCTTGGGGAATGTCCGTGAGAATAGTCGTGTCCGTTTGCCAATGTTCAGGGATCCAGAGGGTAGAGTCGTCAGAGGGCAAGCCAGGTCCTAGGAAGCCAGAGGTCAGCGGAGTCGTATGCGGAGCAGGGTTCAGAGGGATACCAGTGAGCAGAGTAGGAAGGAAATTGGAAACCGCGGTCACAGCAACTCCACCAGCCAACGTATTGAAAAAAGTAAAAAAAACTTTATTGAACCATAGCAGTGAGCATCAGTACTATACACTCTGACGCGTTTCGTCCAATGCTGGAGATAAAGCATTCCTTGACGTCATTTCCGGACGGAGCACGCCGACACCACGAGCAGCGGGGATAGTAGCTGCAGCATATTCAGCGTTTATCGCATGTAAACGGAGTCGTGAGTAGATGACAAGTTGATTTTCTTGTTGTTGCAGTACACGAGGGTGGGGGTGAGGCTGCTAGGTACCGGACCGTGATTTACCTTGAGGTGTCTCTTCAGGAGATATCTCTCTGTACCTCTACCGGATTAATACCCAGCCCACCACCCAGAAGTGTTTCTGTATTGGCTTATACAGCCTTATATCTCTAATACGTTCATTATGGTGTCTCCCTTCAAGACTCAAGGAAAGTAATTGTTTTTGCATTGGTAGTAGCCTCGGTATATTCATGGGTTAATACCCATATTTTTTCCAGTTAGCAGAGTAGTCCAGGGTAAGCAGGGGTCAAAGCCCGGGAAATCCAAAGTAACACAGGAGCAGGTAATCACAGGAGCACAGAGGGAGCACAGCATAGGTCAGGTACACACAGGGAAACAGGAACTATGCAGAGCGAGGAAGAGGTGGACAGACAGGGATTATAAATGAAGGTGCACCAATAACAGAGAGGGGAGGAGTAGAGAGAGAATTGGGTCTATTTTGGTCTGGTTCAAAACTGATTGGCCGGCAAAGCCGGCCAATTCAGTTGAACAGCAATTCTACTTGTTGCCAAGTAGAACAAAGAAAAACCAGTCAAACAAATATATAAATGAAACCAACAAGTGCACTGTAAAAAGTGCACTTAAAACAGAAGGGTTAATTCAAAAGAACCCACGAAGGGGGATACCGAGCAGAGCACCCCGCCTAACGCCCACTGCGAGGCAAACTCTGAAACCGTCCCAGTGGACTCGGCGTACGAATACTCTGCCCGAATACGGGAGTGCACCAGCGCCCGGAACATTTCCACGATGTTTGTTGGGACCCCCCCCTCCAAACACTGCTTCCAGGTTCTACAAATGGCTACCTTAGCCAATGCCAGGAGCAGGTTGACTTGGAGATCCCTAGGCTTATTGTCTCGGGACACTGGGCACCCAAAAATAAAAAGATGAGGGGAAAAATGCAGCCAGAACTGCAGGAGAAGGCTCCTCAAGGTGGATAAGAGGGGCTGCAGTCTGGCGCAGTTCAAATAAATGTGATACACGGACTCCCGCTCGCCACAGAAGGGACAGGCGGCGGGGGAGTCCGTGAAATGTGCCAAATACTCTCCTGTGCTCAGTGCACCGTGGAGGACCCTGCAACTCAAATCCCCGGCGGGACGGGGAACCAAACCTGAATAGAGTTCCTTCCACCGGGGTCTCTCGCCCTCGTTCGCAGGAAATCCCTGCCTCCATATAGTATCAGGGCGGGTGACAAGGGCGAGGTAGTGCACTATATGGAGCACTAGAGAATACAGGACTTTCCTCGGCATGCCGCGGAAACATGTCGGGGACATATCCCCCAACCTGCTGAGGTTGGGGGAAAGAGGAGCCCGAGGGGGTTGCCGTGGCTTTGGTTCCACGCAAAGATCCGGAGAGCTGAAGTTGATAGGTTGACAAGGCTCTCCGGTCTGCAATACCTCAATGTTAAGGTGCAGGTGAGTCAGTGGTGGATGATAATCTCCCGGATCAAACGATGGGGCGCGGCAGTAGCAGACCCATACGGGGCGCGAGCACCTCTGCCCTTACCCAGTCTCGCTGCTCATAGTCCAGGAGATCCCGGACTCTGGTCACCTGCCACCAGGATTAGCGCCGGCAAATAGGAGGGTGAATCCAACATCCGAGCCCCCCCTGCCGATTATACAGCAGGGGCTCGGCGAGGAAATCAACCCCCACCTCCTGTTCCTTCCTGGTCTGTGGAGACCAGTTTTCCAGGCCTTAAGTAAGTCCCGATAGTATTGCCGCAGCTCGAGAGGTCTCTAACTCAACCCTAGGCCTGGGATAAAACGTGACGGTCATACTCATATTGCGCAGCTGGCGAAAGAAACTGGTTGCCAGCTGGCACCACTGCGGAGACGATCTGCGAATAAGTATCTCTGCAGGTATTGGAGCGGAAAGTGTGAACTGGGAGCGGACACACCACTCCCGTCCACCCTCCTCCAAAGGAAGACACGCAACTCCCCAGCAGAGACCCAATGCTTCCCCATCCAGAGAAATCATAACCTCCTCGCGATCTTGTTGATAAATTCGGGGGTCGGACCCATGGCTATCAGCCGGTGCCATAGCTGCCAACTGGCCACCAGTGGGTTGATCACCAGGGTTATTCCCATGAGGGAAAGCATTCTTGACAGTACACCCAAGACCCCAGACGAGCAATGACTCGTTCCTCAAGATCACTGAAGTTTTCTGGGCCGGGTTCTCCGCAGCAGACAGGTAGACTCCCGATATTTGAGAGTATCGCTCCACCACAGGACATACGAAAGGGGGGGCAAAGAGGCTCCAGTAAGGGACCCACCAAAATGCGGAGCACTTGGACCAGTTGATCCGAGCAGAGAGCTGCGGTGTTGAAGCCTCTTGGCAGCTTGCGCCCGTCCTAGATCATCTAGGTCCTGGGCCACGAGACACGTCACGCATAAGCCGACAGGACTACCCGCATGTCGGGCTCCCGCAGCACCAGCCCGGTGAGCCTACCTCAGTAGGCAAGGAAGGGCTCAAGGCCAGCGGTACGATGCCAGACAGGGGGACCCTTGAACGTACTCCCGACCAAACACCAAAGGTGCCGTCAGGGACCAATGATCTGCACCAGACACTCTGCAGAGGCGTACAGCATCTGGAGAAAGCTCACAAATTGTGGGCCAAAAGCCAAACTCCCGCAGGGTTCTGCATGAGGTAACTGTGATCCACCCTGTCAAACGCTCTCCTGATCTAGGGACAGAGGGCGAGTGAAGACCAGTCCTCTGCGCGTGATTGTTAGCAGGTCCCGGACCAGAAAAATGTTATCATGAATACTCCGGCCCGGGGACAGTATAGGACTGGTCGGGGTGAATCACCTCTGCCAGCACTGACTTGAGCCTCAGCCGAGCGTGCTTTGGCTACGATCTTATATGTCCGTGCTGAGGCAGTGAGACCGGTTGCCAGTTAGAGATCAGGCGGAGATCCCCCTTCTTCGGCAAGCAAGACAGTATGCTCGCCGACACGAAAGGCGGCATCTCACGTTCTAGGGCTTCGGCAGGACCTCGTGTGAAATCAGGTCCCAGCATATCCCAAAAAAACCGGAAGAACTCCAAGTCAGCCCGTCTGCCCCGGCGTTTTTCCGCGGGACATGGAAGCTGAGGGTCAGAGAGCTCGCCAGAGTCAAAGGGAACTCAAGCCGCTTCCTTCCACCCTCGCCGACCGTGGGAAGCCCCTCCCATAAGACCCTGCATGCGTGGGCTGGATGGACTCCGGAGAGAAAAGGTCTACGTAGAATCTCCGGGTCTGTCCCGGATGTCTCCGGTCAGTCAGAGGCGTACCATTTCTGCTAGCAAGCAGGTGATTGTTTACAGTTTCCGTCTTTTTCTCCAGTGCGTAGAAGAGGCGCGACACGCGACCCATCTCCCGAAGGAAGTTGATGCGGGATCGCACATACGCCCCGAAGCTCTCCGATCTTCCAAGTCCCGGAGAGCGCACTTCCTCCACGTACGCACACTGCAGGTATTGGTCTCCTGCCACAAACAGACGCTTCTCGAGATCGAGCACCTCTTCCCTAAGGGCTCGATCTCAGCATCGCGCGCCTGCTGGCACCTTTGGTGTACTCCTGACAACGAGGGCAGATGAACTTTGCCAACGTCCCACCACTGCTCTAACATGGCAAAGTCGATCTGCAACACTTCCAGGCCATCCAAAAGTCCGGACCGACGTCGCAAACCCCTGTCTTCCAACAACGTATTGTTGAAGTGCCAATAGGCGGCCGAGGGCGCTGCTGGTAGTAGCGCCCCACCGTCATGGACGCACAATTGTGGTCCGAAAACGGCGCCAGCCTAATGGTACTGGACTGGGCTCGAGGACAGACTGTGGCTGGATATATACAGCCTGTCGATCCGGGACCAGGACATCCGTTCACCCCTAAACACCCTAACATGGGTGAACTCAGTGGATGCCTCAGGATGGTTGTTCTCGCCAGACGTCTACCAAGGAGTAGAGGGTGATGACCTCCCGCAAGGCCGACGCAGAACATGGGTGTGGCTCCGGGCCATTCCGGTCTTTCAGAGGCTCGAGGGTGCAGTTGAAATTCACCACGAGCACCAAGTGTCGTCTGCGTCGACTGTCTCCAGGTATTCAGACATTCTGGCTAAGAACTGCCTTCTCAGGGGTCCGGTGGCAGGAGCATACACGTTCAAGAAATTAAACGTGTAGTCCTCGTGCCGGACCCTGAGATGCAACAGGCGACCTGGAACAACAATTTTGGCAAGCAGTAGCTCTGGTTGAAAGGACTCAGAGAACAGTGTCACCACCCCACTAGATGACGAAGTGAGGTGGCTGAAAAAGACCTTGCCTCGCCACTCCAAATGCCAGCTTGCTTCAGCCTCTGGAGTGGTATGGGTTTCCTGCAGGAAGCTCACAGAATACTTTCCCTTCTGTAAAAAGGAGAGTACCTGGAACCTGCGAAACCCGTCCTTACAGCCATTCACGTTAAGTGTACGGATGCTCAAAGCCATTGGTAGTCAAGAGTTTTGCTTTCCACAGGCGCCCAGGGTGCTACACCCCGGGAAGCCTTTATGTTGTCTCGCATCAATTTATGAAATTTCAGGACACGAAGATGGATAGGCCCAGAGATTTTGGCCTTGTGGTTAGCCCTGATGTATACTAATTGAAAGTGGAGAATGACCGAGGCATCCTTCCACCTTCCAAGGGCCAACTGCACCTTCGTGGTTCCGTGTTTGCAGAGGGTATCCTCCAGGAAACCATCTAGCTCCTGGGCAGGGATAACGGGGGTCAAAGAGTCCACCGCCTCCGCGGTGCCAGAGGACTCCTCACTGAGCCCCAACTCCCCGAGCTCCTCTTGACTGAAAAACTCAAGACCCCCGCCCTTCCCTGCGGGGGCCTTTCTCAGCCTTAGAGTGGGTCCCCTCCTCAGTGTTTCCACGAGGGGGTCCACTATATCCTCCACATCCAACCCCGGGGTGGGATGTTCAGGGGTAGCTGGTGGCGGTATGGCAGAGGTAGCGGTCTCCCTAGTGTCCTCGGGGGCCAACGAGGCACACAGTGCCCTCCTGGCCTCCTCTACCACCATGCGCACAAACGGGATGCCACGGGCGTTCGCATTAATCGCGGGAGGGCACTTTTCAGCAAGTACCCTATAGGGAGGGTCCAGCTCAGCAGTCGCCTCCAACAAAGTGCCCGACCAAAACTCCTCACCAGGAGAGCTCACATCTGACATCTCCCAGATGCAAAGTGAAGTACTCGCTAAAACACCCTCACTCACACCTGCCTCCCCCGCTCCATCCTCCAAACCCCCAACCACGGGGGTCAGCCCTAGCCCATCCCCTTCTTCCGGTGACACATTCCGGGGCTCAGCCTCAGGTGTGCCACCCGAAGGCGGCACAGCCGGAGGGGGATCCTGGCCGACCTCCAAGTCCCCGAAGACAACTGCGTCCGGGGCGGCAGATTCACCGAAACACAGGTCCCCGGGGCATGTTCTCCAACTGGGAGGGGTGTTGGAAGGCTCTCCAACGTCCATTTCTAGGGGCAAAGCCTCATGTTGTTGAGCACTTTGATCTTCCACCCCAGGGACGCCGGGTACCTCCTCCTGTATTCCCTCCAGATCTTCGAGGGGGGGGGCTGCATATTTATGGGGCCCGGCTCACACTGGCTAATCCTAACCTGTGGGCCGGACAGGGCCACCCTGTGCGGAATTGATGTTGTATTCCTCTTCGGAGACTTCTGAGGGTGAACGTAATACGGTTCACCCTCCTCGCCTTCCTCAATCACCCTCTTATTAGTTTTAGATTTCTTCTTCCTGGGGATTGGTTCCCCAAAAAAAGGTACCGCTACCTCCTCAGCAGGAGAACACCCGTCGCACTGAGACTAACGATTCATCCACTGAATGGGAGGGTTCCACTAGTGATCTAGAACACGAAAAGGGCACTGAACCTGGACCCTCTACCACAACCCCCAAACCTGTCACTACCAATACCAATTTTTTAGAATTAGAAGGGCCCTCCTACCTCAGCAACATAGGAGGAAAACCAGGAGGGGATCAGGGAGACTATTTAAGGGACAGAAAAATCTGGGGATACAAGGACACAGAGCGCAGAGGCACCAACAAGAGAAAAAACAAACAGAAACACAGGTCATAAATTTATCTTCTACAGAACTGAACAAACACCATTTGGGGGTTCTCTCTAAAGGACTGTCTTTCTGCCCAACTAGCAGAATGAACCTGTTCGAAACAGTCAAAGACCTTAACCTTTTCTCTAGGAAACTCTTGCTGCACAAATTTTTCGCAAGGAGGAAACAACGTGATATACTTAACACATCCCTGGAATTTCTAAATCCCATGGACTTAGAGAACTTAGACACCCTAGAGGAACTCCTGGCTGAGAGCAATAGACCTCCAGGGGAGGGCCCCTTTACTCAATTGAGAGCTAAGTCCAACTTTACACCACCGTCTGAGAGTAGCGCTCAAGTGAAGGTATTCACGGAATGCGTGACTCATGATTTAGAGCAACTTAGCAATAGGACTAGCAAATTTAACCTCACTATTCAGGAGTATGCTGCCCTGAAGGAAATTAGGGACGACGATACAGTGATCGTCAAACCCTCAGACAAGGGGGGAAATGTGGTACTGATGGATAGATCCATGTATGCGACAGAATGTCTGAGATTACTTTCAGACAGGAATTGCTACCGTATTCTGGACAGTGACCCTACTGTAGTCTTCCAGAAGGAATTATTGAATATCTTGGAGACTGGGAAATCGAATAAAGTAATAACACAAAAAGAAATAGACTTCCTATTCATTAAGAGACCCAGGATCTCTACTTTCTACCATCTACCCAAGATACATAAAGGGAAGATCCCACCTCCTGGAAGACCAATAGTGTCTGGCATTGGGAATTTGACTTCCAATGCCAGCATCTATGTGGACCAACTACTCCGCCCATTTGTCAGTGAATTGCCCTCCTATCTCTGTGATACAAAGGATGCGCTCCGCAAACTAGATGATGTCACAACAGACCCCAATACACTTCTGGTTAGTCTAGATGTTGAGGGCCTCTACACGAGCATCCCCCATGAGGTAGGGATGCGAGCAGTGGCACACTTCCTGAGATCTAGAGGCCCAGACTTAACCAAACACAATGATTTCATCCTCCAGTTACTGGACCTTACCCTGACTAAGAACTACTTTTTATTCAATAATAAGTTCTACCATCAGATCCAGGGCACCGCGATGGGGACCACATGTGCCCCCACCTACGCCAATCTATACCTAGGCTGGTGGGAGGAAACAGTGGTCTTCACCGATGCCCTGGACAGATACACTCAGTTTATTGAATTATGGGTAAGGTTCATTGACGATATCATGGTCCTCTGGACAGGTACACTGGCATATTTGAAAGAGTTTGTGAACCTATTGAATTCTAATCCGCACAATCTCAAACTCACTCTGGTTTCGAGTGAGTCTAGACTCGACTTCCTTGATATTACAATTACCAAAGATACCAATGGTAAATTGGACACCACAATCTTTAGGAAGTTGACGGCCACCAATAGCTTACTGAGGGCAGACAGCCAGCACCCCAAACATGTGGTTAAAGCCATCCCAACAGGCCAATATCTACGCCTTAGGCGTAACTGCTCTACCCTTAGTGAATACAAGGATTAAGCCAAAGACATGACCCAACGATTTTTGGAACGTGGACATTCGAAGTCGATTGTTAAAAAAGCCTATAAACGTGCAATTGAGACTAATAGGACACAACTCCTAGCTGACACCTCACACATAGACAACAGTAATGAATACAAACCTATTCGCTTTATCGGTACTTTCAGTGATCAGTGGGGTTCCATCTTCAGGATATTCAATAAGTATTGGCATATACTACTTGATGACACTGATCTACGATCGGCCTTATCACCAACACCTAAACTTACTAGCAGAAGAAGCCGGAACTTAAAGGATATCTTGGTCAAAAGCCACTACCAGGCCAAAGCATATACAACCTGGCTTGATAAGAAACCTACTGGTTCATTTGCATGCGGCCGATGTAAGGCCTGCAGGTATGTACCGAAAAGACTTAACTTTATGGATTCCAACAAAACAAGGACATTTAGGATTAATGAATTCATCAACTGTGTCACTGAGGGTGTGATCTACTTGCTGGTTTGCGGATGTGGCAAACTGTATGTAGGCAAAACATTCAGACAGTTCAAACAGAGAATCCTGGAACATCTGGGCTCCATCCGAAATGCCCTAGATACTCCGGTAGCACGCCATGTAATTAATGAACACAACGGCAACAGTGATCAATTGATTTTTATTGGTATTCAACATATTCCGTGGGGGCAACGTAAGGGCGACTGGGACAAGATCTTGTTACAGACCGAGTGTAAATGGATCTACACACTGAACACACTGAGCCCCACTGGCCTCAATGAAGGGTTTATTTACAAATCATACCTATAATTGTACACAAAAAATGGGGGATCCAGGTATATAGCTAAATTTAGAGTTCATTTTGACCTACGGGGCGGACACCACAGGTTAGTACAATCCTACATCTCTACATTGACCGATACTTACCTGCTTGCGGTCCTAATATCATTGGCCTTTGATACCTGTACCCTTCACAATATTTAGGAATTGACCCCTAGGCTACACAGACACAGGAGTTTATGCTGACTCTCACCTGATAACTGTTTATCTATAATGGCATACTACACATCACGCCACTATATGCATCTAGGGAGACCTAGATCCCCATTTACTATTATTGGGTCCCTGTCTTCAAGATACCACCCTGCACATCATCCACCAGGGGTATACATCCGATTGAGACACGACATCTACTTTGCATTAAGGGGTTAATAGCTGTATATAGATCCATCTGTATATACCGCCCCGCAGTGCCACTACTGGTTACACATCCATTCCATCCATCTACCGTATCACCCTATCTGTAATATGAGACTTTATGGACCATCATCTCTCACCTCATTAACTTACATTTAGGTTTGCCATATACGTTATTCTGACCACCATCTGTCAGGGATTAATTCACAGACATTTCTTTCATACCCCTCGAGCGCTGCTACTCGCAGTATAAACTGCCAATCACTCAACTGGAGTGCGATTGGAGCGACCCCACGCGCCGCCCACACAATTTCATACATAAACGTCACAGTATGACTCACTAGGGACCTCCCTACCTTGAGAAAGCGCCAGCCTCCGAGCGCGAAACGTACGTCGGGATGACGTCATCGCGTTGACGTCGGAGGTCACGGGTGAGATCGCTCTAGTAGTGGGGAGGGAGGGAACGCATTGGTGTATCGGAGGCTAAGGCGATTCTGGCGATCCAGCCACCTATGGGGCATTACACAGGCAATTGCTGCTATAAATCGTGAGCATACTAGCTATTGCTGCACTTGACATACATGGTGAGACTGTTATTATACTAATACTGCCACAGCAGCAGCTACACTGACTACAGCACGACTTGTATTATCTATGATTGTGACGCCTGACACTGCCTGATCTATACACTCTGAGCAACAGTTATACTCCCAACACACCCCTCCCTACATTTAGGTGGTATATCTTGCTTGCTTATTAGCGAGTACTATCAGCTCTAGTGACTATACCAGTTACTACCACCTTTACTATATATCCTCTCCACCTTGCGACTCTACCAGGAGGGTTTATCAATATATTTGTATTATAGTTATCCACTGCATACGCACCTCCTACATACACCCGTACCTGTGTTTTAGTTGTTTTTACTATTCATTCTTGCGCCGTTATATTGTGTGTATATATAGATGTTTAATAAAAGTTTATTGTTTTGCCCATTAGGCAGTTTTAGGTAATTGTTTACTCCTAGCACTGGGTGCGATTACCAGGGTCTCCCCTATTGCTCACTCCCTATTCCTTCAAGAAGTACCCATTCCTTGCTATATACTCCACTAGCCAGACTGTGCAGTGACAAAAGGGATCTGTGGGAGATCACTCTGTTGTCCCCTTTTCTACTTCATATGATCTTCCCCACAGAACTTTGTCATAATAATATGCATATGCGTTCCACTGACTGCAGAATACTCCTCTGCAGTCATTTAGTGAACCCCCAAGCCAAATCTTTGCCGATCGATCACAAGAGAACGGATCCATTGGCAACTTGGCTAATTACTTATAATTGTGTGGATTGCATTGATGCACATATTAAAGGGAAAACAATGGCAACTTGGACTGCTGCTTTAAGAGCAAAAATAGACGAGTACAAAACATTTGTTGGGTGCAAAGAAAAAACTCACCACCGCTCATCAAACGGTATATGTCCAATGGGTTGCTATCACAAGATTGAGCAATAAACCAATCTTCCAACGTTTAACCTTGACAAAGGTCCATTATGAGATCGAAACATTGGGAGATTGTGCAATAAACCAGCCTTTTGATCGCAACCCTGGTGTACATACTCTTTTTGGACAATCTATGGAAGGACCACATATGGCTCTTGTTCCTAAGGCCGAGTCCCTGGTGATCACGGCGGCGCGTGCGGGCCACACACCACAGCACAGCCCTCTATGGGCCAGGCCCCAGTGGCAGTGTGTGTGTGTGGGTGCGCAAAGAGCTGTGACGTGTACTCTGGCAGGGAAGACAAGAATTTTGTCTTCCCGTGTCGCGACGCTGTCACGTGGCCGCGCGCAGCCAATGACAGAGCGGATATGCCCCATCATGGCCGCGGCCCCGTGATGGCCCGCTCTTGCGCTCTCCTTAGATCTCCCTACAGACTGCCGATCGCGGCTGTAGTCGCTGCATGCGCCGCCATGCTGCCAGGCGTGCGTGCAGCAGGGAGGACTGGGGCCGTAGCCGGTGGCTTGTTTTATAGTTCTTGCTGCGCGTGGGGGCACGCAGCTGGCTTTGTGTGTGGCGTCCTCGTTTAGTTTGTAGGCTGCAAGAGGTGACGCGTGCGGTTAGCGGGTGTGACTCTGACGTCACAGCGTTAGGCCGTGCTGTGATTTGCGGCGTGGCAGCAGCGCAAAAATACAATATTATTGTAATTTCCCTGGTCTGCCGCGCCACCGCTTACGGCCGTGTGCGCGCACGTCCCTTGTATAGAAACGTCTGGCTAAACACAACCAATTCTAATTGACGCACACGCCACTATTTTACAGGCCTAAGGTTGCCTCTGACAATCTTATGTCTTGGGCTCGTAATATACTGTGTGTGGCTGTGCGCACGTGCGTGCCGCACACTTTTTGTGTGTATAGAGTCCGTGCTGCCGGGAGCGACATGCTGGGAGGGTAGTGTGTATGTGTGTGTGTGTGTGTATGTGTGTGTGTGTGTGTGTGTGTGTGTGTATATATATATATTCATTACTTTCCTCATCTTCCCCCCTGTCGGCCAGTTCCACGCTCACTGCAGTGCGCGCGCAGCCCTATTATAGAAAGGCTGACTAACTTCAGCCAACTATAACTGCCGCGCGCACAGCGCAGCAAGCGCACGCAGTATAGAACAGCCCTTAAGCTGGTGGCCTTCTTGTATTTAATCATGTTTTTTGTTTGTTTTTCATCATACTTAATCAGAGATGAAATGTAAAGCTACCAGCGGTGCCTTTTTGTTGGTGTTAGTTAACAGTTGCTGTTTTTCTGTGCAAGTTGCAAGACAAATTTGTACCCCAATACAAAAAAAAAACTATCTTGCTGATGCTTAGAAGGGACCAAAGTTGTATATTATTTCTTAACCTCCGAAACAAAATCAAAATAGATTTTCAACTTTCAATTTCACATTACAAAAGAAAAGCAATAGCCCATGCACTCAAGTCCTATTTGTTTTGTGTGTGTCAGCCTGTGCCCTCAGGCAGACTACTTTTATCCACTCTTAAGGGGTTAGCAGTGATGCTGCTGTTATGTTTTACAAAAGGACATTTCCGCGGTGCCGATTAACAAATCCTTTGTGCAAAAACAGCTTTCTGCCTTGGGGCAAAAAAAAACCTAAATACTTCTCTCAAAGTGTAGTCTTCCAATATCCATTAACGATAAAAACCTGTGCAATTGCAGCCTATTTGGAGGTTATATGTAACAAAGCAGGTGCTTATTTGGACAGGCACCTATAGCATCAAATACTTTTATTGGTACCTACTGTCACCTTTTACTGTCGTTTTTTTTTGGGGGGGGGGGACAAATAGTTTGTTATATTGAATATTATTTTTGGTCTTTTCCTTTTCATTATTAACTGGTAAGCTGGTGTAATAATATTCCAATATTTTTTTTTTTTATGTAGATGTAGCAGGTTGATTTTGGTATACTTGATATAAGTGAGCACAAGTGGCTCTGTGATGTATTTATATGATTGTGGCCCTGTGATTGGCTGATACAGAGGATGATAGTATCAGAGCATTCTTGTGCCTCCATGGAAAGTGTGGATGGAACCTTCTGACTTGCACATGCTCTTCCCTGCATTAAATTCGATCACACCTCACCTATGACATTCTACTCTCTGTCGAATGTTCAATCATGATGCCATTCACAACTGTTTTAGTCCTGGTGCTTACTATTTGACTTCAACTCAGGGTGAGCAGAAACATATTTTTAGAATATTTTACAATTCTGCTTCAGAGGTTCTCATGGAGCCATCCCTGGGGTGAGATTCTAGCAGCACATTTGTTTGCTCTGCTCTCCTTGGCAGCCTTCAATAAGGGGAAAGCCACAATGATCTACCCATTTACAAGAGCGGAAGCTTGAGCACAGGTAGAAAAAGTCACTTGTGCAAGTTCACATATTGAATAGGGCTAGAATGAAAACAATACTTGTCTATCAGAGTGAAAACCGTAACATTAGTGATTTAAACTTGCTGGTTTTGCATATACAAAGTATACATTCTCTCTTTTTTACATATTTCAGGAGTTTTTAAGACAGCAGTTCCTTCATTGTCAATGCTCTCGTTCTCACTGTTTCACGCATTCCATACACAGGCTCATCACTTCCTTACGAGGGCATATGTGTTGCAATACATTCACACAGACTACCTGTTATTAACTTATCATGCAGTGCTAGTTGGGATGTTGATGTTCTTTTTGCTCCTTTCAGGAAAGGTACGGTGGCAAGACTTTGACCAGGAAGCGTACGTTGGAGTCACTGTAGTTCGGCCTGGGCAAGATCCTTATGCTCGGAACAAATTCAATCAGGTGGAAAGCGACAAATTGCGAATGGACAGGAGTGTTCCGGACACCAGACATGATCAGTAAGTATGAAAGCGCAGAGGAAGCACACAAAGTCAAGTTCTAGAGTGCCCTTCTGTATGTGTTTAAACCCTCTGTAAACCTTCATAAAAAAGTACAGAGAGATTATAAATAAATTCAACTTGGGTTTTGGATATGCAGCGAAAAAGAAACACCCAGACACTGTATTTCCATTTGTGCTTTAAATATCCGTATACTTAACGAGATTTTTTTGAAGGCAGAAACACTGACGGTAACACCTTCGTTAAAAATAACATTAAACAAAGCAGAGGATTCACTAGTCTCAAACACACCCTGCAGATTTTTGCGACCAACAGTGTAGTGTCCCTTCCTCCGAGCAGTTAATCGCATCTCCCAATGTTCTTCATGTAAGTAGCCAAAAACAGAAATTGCATAAAATAGATATAACTCCATAAACAAGCAATACTATGATCAAACATCACGTTAGTCAAAAATAATCCAATAATCATCTCATGAGGGATATAGGTTCAATACATGTCTAATGAAAAGATGCATAAAATGCATCGGGAATAGTTTGGAGGCAGTTTTATCCCCCTCCTGCACATTACTTGGTTTTTAATTTAATTTTACTTGTTCGTATATCTGGACAATCTGCTTGTTTACTGTGATTTGCTTGTCCAAATAGTACTTGAAGCTTATTAGCCTTTTAGACTCTATCTCCATAATTTAGTTTTGCATTCTGGGCACTGGACTTTTTATTTTACTGTGGAAAATGGAGTATAGCAGAAGCAACGAGAGTAATGAATGGAATGGGCATCTTGGCCTATTTAACACTTCACTGGTCCCCCTCTAAATGTCTTGTGTCGTTTTTAAATCTGAGCCACGTTTACTGTAAGATTAGTATTTTGAAACTACTGCTATTTATAAATCTATTGAACCACTACAGCTAAGCCTTAACAAACCATATAATGGATTTTTGGGGGTTAATTTTAATTCCATTTCATTTGCACAGACTGTAGATACTTCCATTTCATGCACCATTGCTATATAAATATTAAAGATTACTTAAGCTCTTCTTGTCAGATGCTAATCCAGGATGTGATAAACTCTCAATGCACCTGCTTTATCCCTTGCTGCATTTTTGTGTTTAATTTGCAAAGGTCTTAACCTTCGCATTGTGCATCAGCAGTATTTGGATTAGGGAGTAGTAGAACTAAGCAAAGAATTAAAATATACTGCTGATCTGATTCACAGCTTAATTCTGAATGTATTTATCACATTTGCTGAAATGAAAAACTCAGGGTCCATCTTTTTTTTTTTTTTTCAACTTGTACCAGTATTTTATTATTTTGGCAAAACATAAAAATAGGGAGGGGGGTGCATAACACAAAAGGATGGGGGGGGGGGGGGGGGGGTAGGGGGTTGCATCCACTTGGACGCCAAGCAGAGAGCATACAGTCATTCGTATACATAAATAGATCCATGTTAGTGTCTTTTCAGTCTGTGTGGGTAGTGGTCAGGTTGGGTTTTACACCATTCATAAGTCTCCCAGGGGTCCCAAATTGTTAGAAATCTGTTGTACCTGTCATAAACTAGGCTAGTAAGTCTCTCCATGGTCATTATATGGTTCAATTTGTGCTTTACTGCTGTAGTGGGAGGGGGATTGTTCTTTTTCCAATAGTTTGTGATCAGTACCTTAGCTGCTGAGAGAATTTGTGTTGTTAAATAATCCATATTCCTCTCCAAGCTCTCTGTTGGTTTAAAGAGAAGCACGGTTTCCATGTCCCATGGCAGATCTAATCCTAATACCCCTTTTATTCTTCTAATCTGCGGTCCATATTTTTCTGTTTTATTCCCAAATACTTTAGTAATGTCTGAAATAACAGAATCTTTCTAGACCTGAACAATAATATGCTAATAAATAATGCAATTATATGTCTAAAATATGTTTGACGTTTAAAATGTTAACATGTGTAAAATACACCTAGTATGGACAATAATTGAGTGATGTATTAATGGCACCTTGTTGACTGTCTCAGCAGCCAGGATTGCAGTGTGTGTGCTGCATACACTAAATGATGAGATATACTGTACTAAGTATTGTACAACATACTGACACAAAGAATCCTTGCATGGTAGAGCTTACTTGCAGTCTGTTCAATGCACAGATGGATCAAGTGACTTTGCCCAAGGTCACCCACAGTTAACCATAAGCAGGTCTTGTAAAACCCTTTTTCCTGGAATGGGAAAAAGGAGGGGTGATGTGCAAGTAGTGGCCCGCAATGCCTTGCATAGCACTACTCAAGGCATTGTGGGGAGTGACTTCAGGAAGCAGAGCAGGGATTGACAGCTGTTCTAACGCTGTTCTTCTGTGCATGTGGTGGACTAGTGACTTTTTTTTCTTGATTTGGTGAACCACAATGGAATCAAGATTTCTCCTATTGTGGTCTTACTACCGCCCGATTCGTTAGAGGGTGCTAATCGTAGCACACCTTCACTGACATTCAATTTTTAATTGTCGTTAAGGTGTGCTGTAGCTTAGCACTCTAGTGAATCTCTACCCATGATAGAAGTAGAACTTTTAGAACATAGTGGCTAATCTAAATGAATCGAATTTTTACAATGTCTTCTGTTTGTTGTAGAACAAATTCTAGCATAAAAACCGCCTATAATGTACACTAAGCCAAAAAGCAAAAACTATTTCTAAGCTTATCCGCGTAATTTTCTTTTAAAGTAAACCTCATTAAAGTTGTCAATGCGTTTGCTTCCATATTATGAACAAGGACAGCAACTTTATCACTCACACTCTACTGCTATTAGGTATTGATTGTATCACTAGGAAAGGGAGATACTTTTAGAGGACATAATCAAATCAGACAAGCTATTGTATATTACAAAAATGTTCTGTCGATAGTGAGGTGATAAAGGCAGTGTCAAATCTCCCTACCATCAAATACAGAATAAAGTATGTCCCCATAAGACGACATATTGGACTTGCAATAAAGTGAAGTCACTTATACTTGCAGGTGTTACGCCTAATCCAACATTGTGAGTTAAGAATTCTGTAGTGATTGCTTCAGTTTAATGATGTGGGCTGCTGGCTATATGTGTTTCCTGTTCGTTACATCAATATTTCTCGGCAATTTAAAATTTCTGGAAGGTCTGGCATAATAAGTATGTTATAGGGATAAAAGCGTAAGAGTAAAAAGGTAATTTTTTTTAAAGTGGTAAGAAGATGGATAAGGTTTAGCAGGCTCATGTTTGAATATGAATAAGTGTTATATGCCTTTCTTGGGCTAACATTTTAGCCGATGTTTGTTAAGGCCACTTTTGTGTTTGGATATAATTGTAAAATGCCAACTGAGACTTACAAAAGTTTACAATCTTGATCATGAGACTCCTCTTGGCATAAGCCTCTGGTCGTTCATAATGTAGACTGGGGGCATCATATGCACAGTCTTTAATACTGAAGAGTGCCCTCTCTGTGGCTTACAAGGAGAACAGTGGTATGTTTATGGTATTTAATATTGAATACAGTAGCTTGTGAGTTAAAAAATTCAGGTCCTCCCATGACAAATAAAATCAATTTTGATTTGTAGACACAATAGCACATACACGGGAGACCAGGCAATTACACCTTTATACCAGGATCATATCACTGAGCAAAACAAAGCAGTAAAACAAATGGTCATTTATTCCATTGAAACAGACGTACACACAGTGGATTACAATAAACATGAGAAAACACACTTGCTCACTGCTTAAAAAACGTTAGAGAAACGTAGAAACTGAAAATCTGAGCTGCGTAAGGGTTTTTTAAAACCTCTCAATTTCATTCACAGAAACCTACTGCCCAATCAAAAGCGTGAGAAATTTCTCAGTAGCCAATCAGAGCAGGGCTCACCTGGATGATGATGTCAGAGGCAGGGGGCGTGTTGAGCCATCTTGAAAAAAACCGTGTGGGCTGGAAATATGAATCAACCAATGGGAAATATTGCCACAAGCAGCAACTTCCCCCCAGCTAACCCCTTGCCAGCTCCGCTAAGTCTGGTGTCACAATCAGGGCCCCAATGGGCTGCCCTCTGTTCTCTAGAACTGACACCTGGCCTTTTCCTGCTCACCAAATGGTTCTCCCACCTCCACATCCTGGATTTCCTTTCAAGCCAGAAGGCTAGGTATAGACATCATGTCTCCTGTGCAGGGATTTTTATACAAACAGTATAACACCCTCTGAACCTTACTTTAATAAAGTATAAACCTTGGGGACGCCTATAAACAGGTCAGGTTTTAGTATACTTTACGAGGGACTTCCATAACCCACAACCCAATACCGGTTCTGTGACACCGTGGCACAAACTGAGGTACCCCTATGTTACCTAGGGATCCCCGCAGCTACAGGAACACTTTCCATCCCTGTGCCTCATGTTTCTGTGCACAAAGCATACATGTACTTAAAACACTTTGTGTAATAAAATATACCTTACACTTTTATGCTGCTAAAATGTCTAAGTCTTTTTGGTGATGAGGGATAGAATGAGAACTTGTACTTTTTAGTCCCACTAGCCATATTCCTAACACTCTACAAATCCTGACTTTAGACTTTAATAAAACCTCACAGTCTTATATATAACTGGAGCACCCCATGAACCCCTATACTGGGTTCAGGGTGATCTGGACATTAACCCCCCTTCTACTAGGAGCCCCTTGACTGGTTCAGTGACACCTCACACCCCTATGCCCCTTTTACGTTTCTGGGTTGTGCTGAAGCAGGGAACTTAGTGGTGAGTCACACCCTATACAGCTACTGGGTGACCTGGACGTTAAATGAGTACCCCCCTTAACCTAGGGACCACTTGACTGTGTCAGGGACACCTCACATCCCTATGCCCCTTTTATCTTTCTGGTCTGTGCTGAAGCAGGGAACTTGGCGGTGAGTCGCGTAACTGTTTTCAAGGGAGGATTTTGACCAGAGGTCTATGCCTATATGTCCCCATGGAATCTGACTTGATTCCCGGATACATTTTTGGGGTTGGCCAGCAACTCTGGGCCCCGTCTAACTAGACATTATGTGACAACACTTTTACCACAAAACCCCCCTTGAAACTCATAGTCTGTGAAATTCTTTATTGGTGCACAATCACATAAATTTCATGTACAAGCAATGGGTCCAAGAGCTGGCAATCTAAACCCACAAATATGGTTCAGAGGTAACCAGCTGGGCATAATACCTTTATTGATGGCCTGGTTACCCCTTCACTGTCTCAAGGGTCCCATTATACGTGAACATATTCCGTAGATTCAGGAGTTTCCATTGCCCCCTCTCCCCTCCCCCCCCCCCCCCCCGTGTTATCGGCCCTGCGAGCCCCCCCTGTATTTTGCACTTCCTCACTCTGTTCTATTCACCCCTCTTTCCTCATGTGTTTCTCTCCCCCCTCTTACACCCTCTCCCTCACTACTCCCTTTTTCGTCTTACACTCTCTACCCCAATCCACAATCAATTCAGCTCCCTCAATCCACTCCACCCCTTGGCATCACACATATTAGGCTGCGGTCCCAGTCACTGCCACAGCGGCACCGCCCCTCAATGGGGAAGGGCCCAGTACGCACCTTCACGCTGAACGTGCAGCCGCGCCGTACTGCAAGGTTTTTTAAACTCAATGAAATTGAGTTTAAAGCTTGCGACGGAGGCGTTGCCACGCCCCCACCGGCGGCTCACCCAATGAGGGCGAACCAGCCGCGTGACGTAATAGCCACGCCCCCGCAAATCCCCAACCACGACCCCTCCCGTCATAAGCTCCCTCTCTCCCCTCAGACCGCAGATCGCGGTTAGCGCTGTGCATGCGCCGCCCCCCCCGCCGGGCGCGCGTGTCACAGACATGACTGGGACCGCAGCCTTAGACTAACCACCTACACGCACACTACAATACCTCCCTCCCCGCCCCCCCCAACACACACACAAGTGGTTGAAAAACACTGGTGTACAGTACTGTATACTGCACAGTAACATCTTTTAATACAGTTAACTATAGACAATTGTGTAAAGAATGTCACAACTATTTAAAAAATGCTCCAATAAAAAGATTGTCATGTTACCTCAATTGCTTGCACTCACAGCACACTGACAGAGCAAACTAACTGAAAAATTTACACACAAACACCCAGTATACTGACACACTGAAGCACATTGACAGACTGAAACACACACATGAAATTGGCACACAAACACACACAAACAACCAAGTGACATACAAATACACACACATACCTTCCCACAGCAGCACATGGTAACTCCTCCCGCTGATGTCACTGAGAGCAGAGGCGGGCAGAGCTCTGCAGCTTTCTGCCTCCGTTCCACGCCCGCCCCTGCTGCCTGCTCTCTGCAACCCCCCCCCCCCCCCTCACAGCTCCAGCTGGCAAGTTGCTGTTAAGGAGCCCGGAGGAAGAAGGGGGTCCTGACATGGGGCCATCGGCTAGACTACTGGGCCAAATGTCTTGCCTCTGTCGGCGACCCTGAGCGGGCCCCCCCTCCCCGAGAGCACGGGCCCCCGTGCTTAGCCCGGGCTATAGCTACGCCCAAGAGCACATATTAACTAAGTGGTGTTGTGCCAAAAAGCACCTTCTGGTGCCAGAAACCACCTAATGGTCCTTTCAGTTGAATGTGACGGTGTGTTGTGTAGGACCTGTTAACTGTGTCCACCTTCTTATTGTTCCGTGACACGCAGGAGATTTAAACATCCATCCTTCCTGCCCCCCTGGAGGGGATGCCACCGGTGCGACCTTCAGTGAAAAGTACCTCTGGAAACAGTGGTGCGCGTAGCGGAGATGAATGCGGCTCAGCTCCAGGGTCCCTCTGCTTCTCATTCCCGTAGGGGTAAAACAGGAGAGGGCTGGGGCAGTCAAAATGAAAATAAACAAAGTAGGGGGAACTGCACCTTTAAGGGCCCATTTAAGTGGATGGGCTGTAAGGAATGCAAAGGCTAGCAATGTTTAGTATATCTGAGACAAAATACATTATACAGTATGTCTGTATTTTATTTCTTATTTTAATTAAGTTGGTAAAAATATACTGCACCGACACACTTTATTCGAGCAAATACCCAGTATGTACCTGGCAGATACCTGGAATGCGCCGCTCCTCACCTCTGACAAGTCCCATTGCGTTTGCCTTCCCAGCCTGGGTTCATGCCTGGCTGATGGGCGGCTGATCTGTTAAATGATAATGATTAGGATTTAATAGGCTGCAATGCTTCGCGTGTCTACCAGATGGCATAAATTCATGAATTGTAATGCAGTATATATATATATACTGTGCAGTATTGCAGCCAGCGGGAATAAAAAAAGGCTTAATACGGCATGGAAAATACTCAATGGCACTCGGGCAGAAAACAGTCACAAACTCAATACACCGGGTGTAACCCGAATTTGTGGGGACTAGCCAAGCTCGAATAAAGTGTGTCGCCAGTGTAGTTGTCGGTCAACAAACACACAGGTACCCAGCAAGCTCTCAGAAACCCCCCCAAATTACCACAACACGTGTGTGTGTGTGTGTGTGTGTGTGTGTGTGTGTGTGGTGTGTCCTAAGGAGTGCTACTGGGTGTGGTTATTGTATAAAACAAGAAACAAAAGTCCAGAGCAACATCCATGTGACAAAAAATACACAGTGAAATACCTATATATCTCTGAAAAAGGGTCATTTAGTTAATCTTTGGCAAAGCGTATAAGCCTGCGAGCCACTTTCAAGGCATGACCATAATATCGCAGCTCCTAACACTAATGTTAAAATGCTTATTTACCCCTATACTTATAGGAGGATGGTCCTGGCATTGAAACCTGTCAAACTGTTGCAACCAGCTGCAGATGAAAAAAAACCTGCTTACATGGACAGTAGGGTTGGGCGAGCTCTTAAACCGGGTGGGAGGGCCCAGTAGCACTCCTTAATATGATATAATATAATATAAGAGATATAATATACACACACACACACACACACACACACACACACTGTTCGACAAACCTATACATTTGCACGCCCCGGGCGAGTGGATTTAACATCGTGGCGACCTCCTACTGTGTTTTTGTTAACTTTGTCCAGCTGCTCTGGGCACCGTCTAACTTGACACAATGGAACAACACTTTTACCACAAAACCCCCCTTGAAACTCATAGCCTGTGAATCTCCACTGGTTAGCACTCCTGGAAAGGTAAAACACACACAAATTCTTTATTGTTGCACAATCACATACATTTCATGTACAACCAATGGGTCCAAGAGCTGCCACTCTAAACCCACAAATATGGTTCAGAGGTAACTAGTCTGTCATAATACATGTATTGATGGCCTGGTTTACCCCTTCACCTTCACAATATCAATGCAAAACCATGCAGCAAAGATGCTGGAAGAATACAATTCATTTTGGTTGACTTGTTTTCATAAAATTGTAGCTATGTGCTAAATTTGTTAAAAGAATAAACCTCATCTCTTCATACAAGCAATATGTATTACAGCATTTTAACATCCAGTATACAATATTTTCTATCCAAAGGAAAAGCAAGAAAAAGAATCATGCCTTTTTTCAATTCGCCAACACGATGATTACATACCATATTGGTATTTTTTTATCTGAGAAAGGGGAGTGCTTATTGCCTGAGCTGAAAATATTTTTTCCCCCAATATAGTGAAGAAAAAAAATATATATATCTATATCTCAGGCTTTCAAATGTAATGTTGACATGGACATTACATAGTAGGTTGATAAGACATATGTCCATCCTATGTTAAACATAGACAGATACTTATCCTTGGAGTTACCATATTTTGATCCAGAGGAAGGCAAACACAAAAATATGATGGCATGGGCTGCCCATAAGACGTCTTCCAGTGCGGTTTAGTCAATATGTCCCTTTATGCCCTATTCACTTGAATGGGTAAGGTGTCGTGTAGCAGGAAAGGTATCTTATGAAACAGCCCACAGTGTTTTCACATCACTTTATCTGTGATATGCAGAAGCTTCGCCTTTTAATACTGCGATTAGGCTCCTAATTGTTTGTTTGTTTTTGTTATTTAGTCTTTTCACAACTACAGCCCAGATAATTGGCTTAGGCTGTTTATTTTACATCACAATATTTCCTTTATTTCTTGTCCTTCTGTAATTTAGTTATCCGATTATATCAAAGGTTTTTCCTGCTTTGCTTCAGGTTTCTATTACCTCTTTGTCTCGGGGGTAGAAAGGAATTTATGCCCAGGTTAAAGGTAAAAAAACAGTGTAAAGAATCAATTCAATTAGCATCACAAGAAAATAGTGATGTGGGATGTTTGAATTTTATATTTCTAAATCGAGTATGTCCTTGCACTCATTAAAATGACAGTAGATTATTATTTTTTTTGAATGAGAATATTATGCTATTTTATCTTCCTTGTTATATTTAAACTTTTTAATTAAAACTGACTAGGTTGCAACACATAAGCCTTACCCCACCCCAAAAATGGATTTCTATACTAGTTTGAAGTCAATGGGTACAAAAAAAAGATGGCTGCCCCCAGTCTATGAAACAGATCTTTAAACATCGAAAAATAGGCAAAAAATGTACAGATGATAAATACAGTTAGGTCCGGAAATAATTGGACACTGATGCAAGTTTTGTTATTTCGGCTGTGTACCAAAATAAATTCAAGTTACAGTTTAATAATGAATATGGGCTTAATGTGCAGTCTATCAGCTTTGATTTGAGGGTATTCACATCCAAATTGGACAATTGACTCAAAAGCTGTGGGCTATTCCGTCGTTATTTCATCATCAATTAAGCAGGTAAAAGGTCTGGAGTTGATTCCAGGTGTGGCATTCACATTTGGAAGCTGTTGCTGTGAACCCACAACATGCGGTCAAAGGAGCTCTCAATGCAAGTGAAACAGGACATCCTTAGGCTGCAAAAAAAAAAAGAAAATCTATCAGAGAGATAGCAGGAACATTAGGAGTGGCCAAATAACAGTTTGGTACATTCTGAGAAAAAAAGAACGCACTGTTGAACTCTGCAACACAAAAAGGCCTGGACATCCACGGAAGACGACAGTGGTGGATGATCGTAGGATCCTTTCCTTGGTAAAGAAAAACCCCTTCACAACCTCCAGCCAAGTGAAGAACACTCTCCAGGAGGTAGGCATATCATTATCCGTGTCTACCATAAAGAGAAGACTTCACGAGAGCAATTACAGAGGGTTCACCACAAGGTGCAAACCATTCATAAGCCTCAAGAATAGAAAGGCCAGATTAGACTTTGCCAAACAATATCTAAAAAAGCCAGCCCAGTTCTGGAACAACATTCTTTTGACAGACGAAACGAAGATCAACCTGTACCAGAATGATTTGAAGAAAAAAGTATGGAGAAGGCTTGGAACGACTCACGATCCGAAAGCATACCACATCATCTGTAAAACACGGTGGAGGCATTGTGATGGCATGGGCATGCATGGCTTATAATGGCACTGGGTCACTAGTGTTTATTGATGTGACAGAAGACAGTAGCAGCCGGATGAATTCTGAAGTGTATAGGGATATATTGTCTGCTCAGATTCAGCCAAATTCAGTGAAGTTGATTGGACGGCGCTTCACTTTACAGATGGACAATGACCCAAAACATACTGCGAAAGCAACCCAGGAGTTTTTTAAGGCAAAGAAGTGGAATATTCTGCAATGGCCGAGTCAATCACCTGATCTCATCCCGATCGAGCATGCATTTCACTTGCTGAAGACAAAACTTAAGGCAGATAAAACCACGAACAAACAACAACTGAAGACAGCTGCAGTAAAGGCCTGGCAAAGCATCACAAAGGAAGAAACCCAGCGTTTGGTGATGTCCATGCGTTTCAGACTTCAAGCAGTCATTGCCTGCAAAGGATTCTCGACAAATTATTAAAAATTAACATTTTATTTATGATTGTGTAATTTGTCCAATTACATTTGAGCCCCTGAAATAAGGGGACTGTGTATGAAAATGGTTGCAATTCCTAAACGTTTCATCCAATATTTTTGTTCAACCCCTTGAATTAAAGGTGAAAGTCTGCACTTCTATTGCATCTCAGTTGTTTCATTTCAAATCCATTGTGGTGGCGTACAGAGCCAAAATTCTGAAAATTGTGTCAGTGTCAAATTATTTCCGGACCTAACTATATATTCTGTCGCTAAAATGCACAGAGACCCAAATCCTTTGCAAGGCTTGAAAGTGAAATACAAGCAGAGAGAGTGCAACCTCCATAGTGTAATATTTGAATATAACGTTGGCGTCGTATGTGATTCTCCTTTTTTATATTAAAATACTACTCTCTGCTTGTATCATATTGGTAGTTAGTAAGGCTTGATTGGAATGCATGGATGGTAATTTGTTGTAAATATTGGGTGCCGTTAATGAGGTCTTTCAGTTTTCAGACTCCAGACTGTGGGATTGCACCTATAATCCTTCAAAGTCAGCCAGTTTAATTTCTTGGGGGCCTCTGAATGGGGAAGTGTTTGTCAGTTAAGTGATTTCTTTACCTTTATCCCCCACCACCCTGTCCTTATCAGTGAGCCAATAAAGATATGGGGAGGGGAGTCTGTGTGTTCAGCAAGTTCCTGTACAGCCAGCTAGTGACATCTCACAAAGGGGAGCAACCAGAAGAAATCCAACCACTCTCAAATGTAACTTTAATAAATCATTAAACATACTTTTAGTTGTCAGATTTGAGTAACAAATATGTATCAATTACCTAGGTGAGACCTCTTAAACATATCACTGGAATTAGTTCACTTTGATCCTAGGAGGAATTGCATTTCAGAGATGGCAAATGTATAACAATAAAATGCTTTCTTAATATAAAGTTAATGCGCTTGATCTTTTTCTTACCACAAGCACACACTGTTCGGCAAAACAGAAGATGTTTGAGTTTGCATCAAGAATTTTAATTCTGTTGAGCCAAGACTTGGCAAACACATTCAAAGTCTTGTGATGGAGTATACACAACCCTGCGCTATATCCACAGGATGATGTACATAAACAAATAATGTCCCAATACAATTGAAAAATTACACCTTTACGTGTTCGAAGTCTTGCAGCCTGGTTGACTCACGGATTGTCCAAAAATCCTTCTTGTAGCAGTGTTGAAGAAAAGCCCTTCTTGGCGCTGGTCCTCAGTGTGGTGTGTTGAATGGTGATGGGAATATTTTGTTGTTTTTCCTATCAGGGGTGGACACTACGGTTGGAGGGCGCGGTGGAGCAACGGCCGTGCGCGGCCTATATTGTATGTGGGTTAATGTCTATATGTAATATAATTTTCAATTGGTCTAGATAATTGTTTAAAGTTACGCTGTTCGTTTCTTGTATAAAATGTCTATATCTAGTTGTAAACACAAAAAACAAAACTGTGCGCTACTACCTAACTACCTATAAAGTTTAAATGTATAAATATATACAGTGCAGTGACTATACCATCAATTTAGTGATAAAGAATTTATAAAAAATTAAACCACAACTCCCACAGTGAGATAATTATACATTAAATAATAAGTGCCACATAACCGTGTTGGGGATAATGGCGTCTGCAGCTGTAAACGCAGGGGTGGCTCAGCACCCCACACACACTAAGAGAATGGAAACAAAAGAAAACAGCGCACAACGCCAAATAGTGAAGCAAATTCAACAATATATTATAGAATTAAAAAGGGGGTAATATATCTGCGTACATGAAAAAAGTTGGTAAAAGGCATGTAGTGTGTATCACACTGTTTACCACTCGGCAGCTGTTAGCTGTAGATTCAGGTGCTTGCTTCCCTCTGCTGCTGCAGCTCAGTTGATTCTGGGGCAGGACGTCAGTCTTTTCACTCCCAAGGGGATTTCCCTTCATGCAGCCAGGTTCAATTTGCTTCACTATTTGGCGTTGTGCGCTGTTTTCTTTTGTTTCCTATATCTAGTTGTACCTGTGTTTAGTAAACTGTTATTAAATAAGTGTGTGATCTTATTGCACTGGGTCCTGTGAAGGGGTTATCCGGCGCTGTCAGGATCCCTCACAGGTGGAGGCGCTGCCACCTGATGGATCAGGTACGCCCCGGGCTCCCAGCAGCGGAGGTTCAGGCCTCCTGTGAGCCACAGGTAAAGCACCACACACTCAGTAGCCGCCACATTTCCCATAGAGTGGGGGGAAAAGCGCTACACAAGGTTGCACTTTAATTCCCCTATATCTACTATATATTTCTCAAAGTGTCCTATGTGTCGTTGCCTGTCTGTCTGTATGTGTCTCCCTGTGTCCCTCCCTGTGTCCCTAGCGGCAATCAGATTGGACCTTGGGCCAGGCCAATGAGATTGTTCCCTTGGCCCGCCCGCCCCCGCACACCTCTCATTGGCCTGAGGCGGAGTGACGACACACACACACACCGGGACCCGCGCGCACCTCCTCCTCTCCCCGGGTCTCCTGCTTTCCCGTGCTTTCCCCCCCCCCCCCCCCCCCCCCCCCATCGCCTCTACAGTCAGCGGGGAGCGAGCGCCCGGGACACAGCGGGGACTCTCACCTCCCCACGGCTCTCACCACCCATAGGCCACTCCTCAGCCCACTCACCCTCGCTCACCACCACCCCCCCCGCTATCCCCCCCCAGCTCACCCCCCCCACTCACCCGCCCCCCCCCACACACATAGCACGCGCTCGCCCTCACACAGGCCGCTCCTCCGGCTGTCTCCGCCTCTCCTCGCGGGAGGCACATCACCTCCTCACCGGAGCGTCTCAGCCTCTCCGCGGAGGAGCCCGAGGTGGAGGAGGAGGAGGGCGGCCGGTACCCGGAGGAAGAGGAGGAGCGCGGCCGTGTGCAAGGTGAGGAAACGCAGGGGAATGTGTTATTTAGCGCGTCCAACACTCACCCTGCCCTTTGCCCCCCCCATACCATCCCTGCCCTCCCTCCCAATGCCCTTTGCCCCCCCCCCCTGCCCTCCCTCCCAATGCCCTTTGCCCCCCCTGCCCTCCCTCCCAATGTCCTTTGCCCCCCTGCCCTCCCTCCCAATGCCCTTTGCCCCACCTGCCCTCCCTCCCAATGCCCTTTGCCCCCTGCCCTCTCTCCCAATGCCCTTTGCCCCCTGCCCTCCCTCCCCCTGACCTTTGCCCCCTGCCCTCCCTCCCCCTGACGCTTTTCCCCGCTCTCCCTCGCCCCTGACGTTGCTTCCCTGCCCTCTTGCCCCCCTGACCTTTGCCCGCCCCCCTGCCCCTTTTAACCCTTGCCCTTTGCCCCCTGCCCTCTTGCCCCCCCTCCCTGCCCTCTTGCCCCCTTCCTTCCCTGCCCTCTAGCCCCCCTGCCCTTTCCCCCCTCCCTCCCTGCCCTCTTCCCCCCCCTGCCCTTTGCCCCCCCCCTCCCTGCCCTCTTGCCTCCCCTGCCCTCTGCCCCCCTCCCTCCCTCCCTGCCCCCCTCTCTCTCCTGCCCCCCTCCCTCCCTGCCCTCTTGCCCCCCCTGCCTCCTGCCCTGTGCCCCTCCCTGCCCTTGCCCCCCCCCCCCACCCCCCCGCCTTAGCCCCCCCCGCCCCTCCCTGCCCTTTGAACCCCTGCCCTTTGGCCTCCCTGCCCTTTGGCCTCCCCGCCCCTCCCTGCCCTTTGGCCTTTTGCCCCCCTCCCTCCTGCCCTCTTGCCCCCCTCCCTGCCCTCTTGCCCCCCCTGCTCTTTGCCCCCCTCCATCCCTGCCCTCTTGCCCCCCCCCTCCCTGCCCTCTTTGCCCCCCCCTGCCCTTTGCCCCCCTCCCTCCCTGCCCTCTTGCCTCCCCTGCCCTCTGTGCCCCCCCTGCCCTTTGCCCCCCTCCCTGCCCCCCTCCCTCCCCTCCCCTCCCTGCCCCCCAGTTCGCCTCCTCCCTGGCCGGACCCCCCTTCCCTCCCCTGCCCTCCCGTTGACCCTTGACCACTGCCTGCCCCTCCCTGCACTTAGAGCCCCCCGCCCCGGCGCATCCTCCCTGGCCCTTTGCCCCCCCCCCGCCCCTCCCGGCCCTTAGAACCTAGCCCCCCCCCTCCCCCCTGGCCTGCATGTTGACAACCTCCCCGCCTCCTCCCCCCCCCCCACCTTTTCTCACAGCCGTATTCCTCCCTCCCCTCGGGGTTTGCTCCCACCCCTCCTTTCCTCCCCCCCCACTGGCATGCCCCCCGCACACCATACCTACCGACCCCTCACATCCCGCGTTGCACTTTGACAAGAACGCTCCCAGACTGCCCCTCCTTTCCCCTTCCCTTTATGTTGTAAAAAAGATGCATCCGCCTATTCCTATCGTCTTCTTTCGGTTCTTTGCGCCCCCTCCCCTTACCCTGCACGCGTGGTCTCCCCCAGAACGGCCCCCTGGTCCGCCTTAGTGCCTTGGGTGGATATCGGCATGCCTTTTTTTGCCGGGAGGGTGTGGCCCGCGATCCGAAACACTCCCCCCCGTTCGCCGTCTATGGGGCCGTTTCGCCCCGTAGACCACCTGAGTGTGGAGCGCCAGGCGTAGTGGGCGTAGTTTCCCCCATAAGAGACCCGCCCCCTCCCGCCGGATTGCCCTGCCCTGTGCTTCGTGGTCGTCCGGCCGCGACGCTCCCTTCCCCGTGCCCCGGACACTCGACGCCGACGAGGGATTGCCCCCCGCCCGCGACCTGTGAGTACGCCGCTTGGAGGGATATGCCCCGCAGGCGGCACAGTCGAAATGAGCGGGAGCTACAGCTGGGGAGGGGGGCGACTGTGGCAGGGTAATCCGAGGGTAGAATAGTAAGAGCATCGTACCACAATGGGGAGGTGGTGGGTCCGGAAGACAGAATAATGACTCCCTTAAGCGCGGTGCACGGGCAGCAGAAACGTATTGGGCGGCGTGGGTGCGGGAGCCCGGAAGTGTAAATTAGGGTGGGAGGGTGGATGGGGGAATTGTGACCCTTGTCCGCCTCTCGAACCCCTTGACGCCCTTCCACTGTTCGCCCGTTAGTCCCCTCCCTCGGCCCTCACCTGCCCATTTGCCCCCCCTTCCCCTCACCTGCCCTTTTGCCCCCCCAGCCCCTCCGTGCCCTTTGCCCGCCTGCCCCTTTACCTTCCCCCCCTTCACCCCCTTGCCCCCCCCCCGCCCTTCCACTCCATGCCCCTGCCCTTCCACGCCCGGGCAACGCCGGGTATATCAGCTAGTTCACTAATATTTGTGAAAGAGTTTCACTGGGCATTAGATCCTGTTCTATTCTGTATTCTGGTGCTGTTTTATTATATTCACGCACAAGTGGTGTTATTGATTATAGAAGGTTTACACCATTTTATTTTGTTGTTTTTCTTATCACCATCAACACACCACACTGAGGAACAGCGCCAAGGAGGACTTTTCTTCCACACATTCAATGTCTTGTATTACTAAACATTAAAATTATGTTGACGTTTCATTTTTCACCATTACAATAAAACGTCCCATATCCCATCTTCCCTTTACATACGTATCCAACATATGTTAAGTTTGTAATGTGACACACATACACCTGTTTTTACCATTATCACTTAGCATACAGTGCTTCCACTGCAGCAAGGGATTCTGGGAAATTACATGCAAATGAGCACACAGTGCCACCTTTTGTCTTAAATCCATTATTACATTGAACAAATAAGCCAATGCTCGCTGTTTTAAACACAGCTTTTAAACACAGCCTGGGATCAGAAGCAAAGCCAGTGAACCCACTCAAAGACAGCTGGTTCAACCTTTTATATTGTCGCCAGGAGTGCTCCTTTAACCAAGATGCACACATTGTAAGCCAAGAGAGGGAATGTTTAAGATTCCGGTGACCCCCTTCTTCCCAAAATACTTACCTTGGATGCCGGTGTCTGCTCAGCTTAAATGTCCCTTTTCACGTGGGCCAATAGGAAGCCGCAACAGATGGCGTGACTGCTTCCTACTGACCCACAGGACATGGGACATTTAAAACTGCGATATTGAAACCTCTCAACTAGCCCTGTCTGGGCTGCTACCGCCAACTCTTCCGAAAGAAGTATCTCTCATAGCCGGGGGTCCCCAGAGCTAAAATCGGCTCCGGTACTCCCTGCTTCAAACCTATTAAAGGAGTGCCTCTAAATCCTTAATTGAAACATTTCTTGTACTGCATTGCAGAGTGCAATCTTGAATTTCCTGCACGTCAGAGTTTTGTATAAATCTACTGCCCGTGGTACAAAGCGACCGTATTCTTACACAGTGGAAACGTTCAACAAATGCACTATTCAATTTATCTTTTAATGATGTAAAATTCCTGTAGAAATAAGGAAGTGTTAGTAGCGAGAAAAAGTTTGTGAACCAATTAGGATTGTCACATATTTCTAACCTAAAATGTTATTAGATCTTAATCCAAGTCCTAATAATAGATGAAGATAACCTGATCAAACAAATGACACAAAAACATCATACTTTTCAACATTGATTTATCCACAAGTAATTCAATATCCCATGTGTGAAAAAGTATGTGAACCTTTAGATTCAGTACCTGGTTGCACCCCCGTGAGCAGCAATTACTTCATCTAAGTGTTTCCTGTAACTGGTGGTCAGTCTCTCACATCGGTTTGAGGCATTGTGGCCCATTCCTCCTTACAGAACTGCTTCAACTTAGTGACATTTGAGGGCTTCCTTACACAACATTTCAATGGGGGTTAGGTCCGAACTAAAACTTGGAATTCCTTTTTCTGCAACCATTCTTTTGTAGATCTGCTTCTATGTTTAGGATCATTGTCTTGATGTATGATACACTTTCGCTTTAGCTTCCGCTCGCGGACCGATGGCCTGACATTCTCCTGTAGAATTTTCTGATACAATGCAGAATTCACTGTGTCTATGATGGCAAGCCGTTCAGGTCCTGAGGTAGCAAAGCAGCCCCAAACCATCACACTCCACCACCATGCTTGACAGTTGGAATGAGGTTCTTCTGTTCGAACGCAGTGTTTGGTTTTTGTCAAACATAACGTTTCTCATTGAGTCCAACATTTTCCTTCTTTGACTTGTCTGTATATATATATATATATATATATATATTATTTTTTTTACTGTGTATTTCTGTCATGTTGGATGTAGCATTGGGCTTCTCTGTCGTCTGTTGTATACATATGCCACGCTCAATAGCACTCCATTTTGACACATATACATATATATATTTTGTGGGGGCTCAGGGGTTCCCAAAAAAGAGCTTACTGGGGTTCTGTGTTTTGTTAACCCATTCTCAGCTGTTCCAGCTGGTGGAGGTTAGTGGCTCCTCCAGGATTTTTTAACCGCCCCTCCCCCATTCCTAGTTTGCAAGTGTCTCATTCTGCGGATATAGATCCACTGTGGTCTTTCTCCCTCCTAAGAGGTAAGAATGAGAATGTAATCCTAATAGAGGTATATTAGTGTTTTATCTGGTAGTGTTAGGACTTGCGAACAGGTGTCTGCCTTGACGTGGCTCGCAAGCTTACAACGCTTTGGCCAAAGGGTTAAACTAAATGACCCTATTTCAAGAGAATATATAAGTATTTTACTGTGTATTTCTGTCATGTTGGATGTAGCATTGGGCTTCTCTGTCGTCTGTTGTATACATATGCCACGCTCAATAGCACTCCATTTTGACACATATATATATTTTGTGGGGGCTCAGGGGTTCCCAAAAAAGAGCTTACTGGGGTTCTGTGTTTTGTTGACTTGTCTGTCCAAAGAACAATGTTCCAGAAGTGTTGTGGATCAGATCTATGTTCTCTTGCGCGTACTTCAGATGAGCAGCAATGTTCTTTTTAGAGAGCAGTGGTTTCCTCTTGGCTATCCTTCCATGAACACCAATCTTGTTCAGTCTATTTCTGATAGTTAAATCATAAATTCTCAAGCCAAGGTGAGAGTAGCCTGCAGATCCTTGGATGTTACTCTGGGGTTATTTGTTACTTCCTGGATGATTTCCCGGTTTGTTCTTGGAGAGATTTTGGTAGGACGACCGCTCCTGGGTTGAGTGACTGTGGTCTTGAACTATGTCCATTTGTAGACTATCTGTCTGACAGTGGATTGGTGGAGCCCCAAATCCTTAGAAATTGTTTTGTAACCGTTTCTAGACCGATGAGCATCAATAACTGCTTTTCTGAGGTCCTCCAAGATTTCTTTTGATCGTAGCATGACATTTTTTCACACACCTGTATGGTGAAGACTAAACTCACATAGTTTCTGATCTTTATATAGGTGGGGCCTCCCAAACTCACACCTGAAGATCTACCTAATAATTTAAACACCTGATTCTAATTATCCCCTTTAATTTAGCTGCTAAAACCCGGGTTTCACTTGCTTTTTCCATATACCCTGACTGCTAATTACTCATTGTTTGTCTAATTAAATTTAACATAGGTTTAACTTGATGGGCGCATATCCTTTTCAACCTCATCTACTATGTGACTGTGACTATTTAACTATGTAGTTCATACAGTGCATCATTTTGTTTCAAAAGACATGGAATTGGTTAATATAAACCTTATTGAATGAAAAGCTAACTAAAAACATACAACAAGCGCTTGACCTAAATAATCCAAACCAATGTGACCAGTGCATAAAGCACAAAAAACTAAGGATACTAAAATTACCAATGTCCATAAGGTGTCAAATGGAAAAAAGTCCCAATGATTCCATCGAATGTTGAAGTCCTGAAATATCTTTTTCAATGGTTGTCCTCCTATTGTGTGGAAAAAAGAGAACAAACCATTGCGCAGTAGCCAGAATCTGTAGACACTTTTTCTGCACAGATAAAAATGCCTACTTACAGGATATTCTGTTGATACATGTGGTGGATGCAAGCTGTGCTTTAACCAGCGACTTCTCTCCTGGACCCACAAACCCCACGTGGTGCTTCAGCTGTCTCCAACACACTTTATCAGGTGAGTCCATACACCAGATGATTTTGCCCCAAGGTAAAATAGAGAAAACAATGGTGCAATACTGCAAAGACACTTTAATAAAAATATATACACTGAGACAAATCGCACTTAGTGTGTCATGACTTTTCTGTGGTTACAAAGTTGCTGTCCGCAGCATGAAGCACTAACTCGGCATTCAGCAGTGTTAGGTCGGCATCTCTCCTCTCTCCTTCACTCCTCGCTGCCCCGGTTGTTCAACACCTTCCCTGATGGCGACACTGCTTAGTCCGAGTCATCTCCACACTGGCAGGTAACGTGATTAGACTCCTCCCTACGCGTTTCATGACGCAGATTGTCACTTACTCAGGGGATTTGGAACCTGTCGTAGTTGCTATTTACACCTTTGAAAAGTCAATTAACCCTCTCACTGGTATAACGAGCGAATAGAGTACACAATATAAAAACAATACTAATTGTATCTATACCATTTAAGGAACCAAAAGAGTTACTATAATGCAGATGTTGGAAAAATATTGCTGAATATAAAAGCACTAATATCTCTCATAGTAAATGGAGGTACATTGATTGGCTTATCACCTCCATTGGTTTAAACATAACTCTCTTGGCAAATCTCAGTAGGATATCAAATATACAAGAATTAATAACAGTTAAGTATAAAAAACACTTTAGTAAAAACAGTTTAGTATAAAAAAATACATATAATTTATACAAGATATTGGGGCAGAGTACTAATTGATTTAATTATGCAAAAAGGATGCTAAATCGAATTCGATATTTAAACCATCTGGTGCTCGCGTTTTTAGTGTGTATATCCAGAAACGTTCGCGTCTGGATATCACATTTAACCTGTCGCCTCCTCTCCAATTGACTTTAGGGCAGTCAATACCTTTACAGATTAATCCTTCTGGATTTTGACCATGTTTTATTTTAAAGTCATTAGGACACTATGTGTCTACAAACCTTTTTTAATATTGTAGATGTGTTCCGCAAAACATCTCTTAAGCGGTCTCCCTGTTCTTCCAATATATTGCAGCCCACATGGCATTCGAGCAGATACTGTAAACAGAGAACTTGGTTTTACAGTTTATGAATGACTCACGGTCATAGGATTTTCCAGTGACGTTGGATCTGAATTTCTTACATTTGACTTTTGTCCATTTGACACCTTATGGACAGAAGCACTTTTAGTATCCTTAATATTATTATTAATAATATTGCATGTATTGCGCCGGGGACTGCATTTCCCTTTTGCTGAAACCTTAATGAATATTTAAGAAAAGACTGGTTTTGGTTCAAGACGGTTATCATGGGAAAACTATGGCATTTCTGTAATTATCATTGGGGTTCACAAACTTTTTCTCGACACTGTAATTCATTTAGTTTTGGTAATTGAAAAGCAGTATTCTATCTCGGTTTGTGTTTTGTTTCATAGTTCCTCAGACAATTAACCCTTGCGCATCCCAAGTGCGACCTGACATGCAACCAACTGCTCTTTTTTGGCTGGGACCTACAAAGCTTCAGTATGACTTGCCGCAGCTCGATTCTGTGTTAGCTGCAATTCAGTTCAATGCCAGTTACTATATAATGTTAAATAATTACGCCTGGTAGCACTTTTATACTGGAGGACAGACATGGATTCTATTAATATCATACTGCATTATTATAATTTGTAATGCCCCAGCATATTCTGTAGTGCAATGCAATAGTGTGTGAAGACCACTGTAAAAGTAAAACATTAACCTGCACTCATGCAAATAGGTAAGGAGCTCCTATTCTAAAATGCGTACAGCCTGAAATATCTCGTTTTATCCTTGGAAAGCATCTTCTAAGGAATCAGCAGACTGTGTCTATATACCATGGAACAAATTAAAACGTAATTAAACACTTACAAACTTGTAGACTTTAGCTACAATAAGGAACAAAATCTCAGAAGTGTTACATATAATCATTCTAAATATACTTGTTTTCAAATACATTTTTACCTCTGCATAATTGCTTACATTATGTTGTTGGTGTTGAAAATATAGTACGGTTGATAATCATTGCCTTAGTGAGAGAATTAACTACATAACTTCTGTAAGTGTGTATACATGCACACGTGCGCACACAGATAAGTGCTTGTATACACACACCACTCCCCCACCCCCCCTCCCCCCTGAGGCTGGATATCTCTCCTGTGAGTGGAATGTAAATTTATATAGCACCAACAGTGTGCACAGATCTTGTAGGCATTGATCATTTAATAAGATGCTACTTTTAAGAGGTGAATTTTCAGCTGGGCTGTGGAAAGGGAAGGTGCCTCGGGAATATTAAGTGGAAAAGAGTATCATAGATATGGGATGAGTCGAGTTGGGGAGTAATGAGAGATCGGAGTTGAGATATATGGAGGTGCAGAGGAGTGTGGAGCCTTAAAGGAAAGGAGGATCATTTTGTAGTTTATACAGAGATTTAATAGGAAGCCAGCAGAGAGAGATTAAATGGTCAGAAGCAGATACAAGGCTAGAAAAGCAGGCTAGGATTTGAGCAGCAGCATTTGGAATAAAATGTTAGTGAGAGAGGCCGGGAAGCCATTTAAAAAGATTGTTGCAGTAATCAGTGAGGGAGAGAACAAGGACATGCATTAGTGATGTACAGTAGCAGTCCAGGAACAGAGGAGGGGTGTATCTGCTATGTTATGGAGGAAGAAACGGCAAGAATTAGTAATAGTTTATATGAGGGTTAGCAAGTAATAGTTTGAGGGTAAGCAAGATTGGGAGGAGCCAAATGTAACTCCAGGGCAACATAACTGCACGACTCGGTAGATATTAGTGTTATTGACTGTAGTGGAGAATGGAACAATGGACCCTGCTTTGAGAGGGGGTGATTTATGACTGGGCTGCAGGTGTAATATCAGGTGCAGATAGATTTAGTTGTGTGTCATGAGCATAGAGATAGCTGAAGCCACGTGAGTTCATTAGGGCACCAAGCTAGAGCGTCTTTAGGGTAAGGATCAGTGTAGCTGGGGGCTATTGCCCCTAAATTTACATGGCTCAGTCAATAATTTGAGGCTACTTCTATTCTCAAGACAAAGTGATCTTCTAGACTGTGACTGCAGGTACTATAAATGAAAGTAAAGGGAAGCAGTTTTACTTTTAGAAGTGGGATTTCTGCTAAGGATATAAAATTCTGTTTTACCAGAATACTTTTACAAGAAACAACTTAATATAATGGCCAAATGTTGAAATCAAGGATGTATGTTCTATAATGGACACAGTACTCAAAGTTCCGTCAAGCTATGAAGCACCAGGAATTGAAATTTTTTATAGTTTATTACCAGCTTGTATAAAAACTAGGGTTTTATTGGGAGATTATTGAGCTGAAATAATGCAGTATAGAAGCTCAATTACAATATATGCTCAATTACCTTTCAAGCAAAAAATGCTTTGAGAGATAATTTTATGAGTTTCGGAAAGTCTATGTGTCTGTGTAAATTTGATTAGCACCATAAGAGTTCTGATCTGCTGTGATTTATACCTTTTTCAAACAGCTGTTTTCTCCTGGATTAACTAGCTGTAAAATGTAAACTGTTCTACCTTTTTCATGCTTTGCAACATGGCATCAAACTGCCATTTTTTCCCCCTGGTCAGGTTGACCTTTATTTCTTATTTTAATGGCCTGAAATTTTTCCTGATTAACCTAGTCAGTGCTGCAGTGCGTAGTACGTACCTGAGCAAAATTACACAGGTCTGTAATGTCCAGAGTTATGGTTTCCTTCACCGAGCGCCTATAATTTGAAAACACCAGGGTCATTCTTGGATGCCATCAGAGCTGGACCATGTAGTGCTGTTTGACCTAATTAGCATGTGACTGGAAGACAACAACCATTATGGGATTGTTTAAAGTGCAAAGACAAACAGTAGTAGCATCATTACCTAGCTGTCTGAGGGGCTATAATGACGGTCACTGTGTGTCCTAATGACGTTCCGTACACGGGAAACCAGGCATTTACACCTTTTTACCAGGATCATGCATTGAGCAAAACAGGTAAAGTGAAATAAATTGTAAATTGTACATTTATTCGCTGGAAAAGGCAAACACACAATGATACACAAACTACATAAGAAGAGACACACTTATTTGGAAACTGGGGTAAACTAGATTTTCCTAGATAATGGCACTTAAAACAAGAGTCTTTAGTTGACCTGGATTTAGCCTGAAATGTCCTGGAACCCAAATCTGCATGCAATTCCAGACGCCACCGCACCCGTCTCTCCGGAGGACATTATTTTGCTTGACCGGGACTTAGCTCCAAACGTCCTGGAACTAAAATTGGCTTGAAATCCCAGCTGCGAACGCTACGTTCAATTCTCAGAACTTGGTCTCAAAAAGCAGGACTTGGAAAATATTCTGGGTTGGTTTTCCTGAAGCCGGTGCTCTGGTATTCGTGCAGAGGCATCTTTTTTACACATTTAAAAACCCTGCTGCTGTTTTGGCGCTTGAGAATCTCCCGGTTGATTGGCTGAGAGGTTTCTTATTGTGTTTTGGAGTTCATTCACAAAATACTACAGCCAATCACTGCATGGGAACTTTCTTACCAGCCAATCAGAGCGATGCCAGTCCTATGAAGCCGAGCAAGCGGGGATTCTGAATCTGCCATGGGACATGCGCAAGCTGGCCACCTAGTAACTTGCTATTCAGATGCCACCCGCTGTGTCAGACTCCTCCAAGTCTGGTGGGACAAATGGTAGTTCAGAGGACTTCCATTCATCCCAGGACGTGGGTACTTGAACCCTTCCCTCCTGCCCAAATGGAATTAACACCTCAGGCATCCTCTGTGGCTTTCATGTCCGATGTCTGAGCAGAATCACTGGCACCAAGTTGGTAGCCCGGTGGCCTGTCGGAACATTGGTCCTGAAAGCCCCAGCTCATAATACCGTACAGAAGAGTACATTTTATACCAAATGTTAATAAAAATAATCTTTTACATGTCTTAAGTCTCTGGTTATGGGGAATAGAATAAAAAGCTGCACTTTATTTTCTATTAGCCTATATTCCCCACACACTATCAAATAGACTTGGACGGGACTTTAATAATCGTCTCAACCTTATCTATGGTTGGAGAACCCATAAACCCCTATATAGGTTCTGGGTGACCTGGGCAGTAACTGGGTGTCCCCCTTAACTTAGGGACCCCTTATAGTTACAAGGACACTTTTCATCCCTTTGTAACATTTACCTTTCTGGGCTGTGCTGAAGCAGGGAGCCCTAGCGGTGAGTCGTGCAATCGTTTTTAAGGGGAGATATTGCCGGGACAATGTGCCTATATGTATTTGGGAATCAAGCATGATTCTCGGGTACATTTTTGTGGTATCCAGCAACTCTGGATCCAGACTACCTAGGCATTCTGACAACACTTTCTCTGCAAACCCCTCCTTGAAACTCATACCCTAGCAATCCCTGCTTGCTGGCACTCCTGGAAAGGCAAAAACAGAAAAATTCTTTGTCTCACATTTACAGTTTATGCAAGTACAACTGTTAGGCTCAAGAACTGACACTCTGAAACCCCAAAACATGGATCAGAGGTAACCCAACGGGCTTCACCTTTATTTGAGAGCCTGGTTACCCCCTCACCGTCACACACGTCATTACTATTCTGTTCGTTTTCTAGGGTAGGTTACGTTCACCGCTCCATGTGATGTGAATGAAAGAGGAGGGTCCTAATCCTCTGTTCAGGTCACTGCAATTAGGATCGTGTGGGTTCTAAAAAAGGCAGAAATTAAGCGATCCAGAAGTCTTGATATTCATTGCTTAAAAATATATCCAAGACGACTTGAAATATTATTTACAATACTTGAATGATAGTCTTAAGTAATGGCATTATTTTATGCCGATGGAAGCTGTGAAAATTGTTGGGGCTTCCAGGGCCGACGACCACTTTCCCAGGGCTCAGGACTAGAGTTTCCTCCCACCCCCCGCCCCCCATGTTTAATTGCAATTTTGCAAGACTCCCCTCATTCTCTTCACTCCCCCTTCTCACACACCTCACTCTTGCTGCATTCTCCCACTGCCACCTCTCATCCTCCCCCATGTACTGTATTTCTTTCCCCTTCTGTCTCACTCCCCCCTTTTATCCTGGAACTTACACCCCCACCTCTTCCCCTCCTATACCTCCCCACACAGTCTCACTCCCTCCTCCCCTCACTCAATAACCCAACTTCCCCTCCCCACACCTTATAACACCCTGCCTTCCCACCCCATGCAATAGCCCCGCCTACCCTACCCACACCGCAGTAAATAAGACCCCCTCCTCACACTCAATAGCGCCCCACATCCCCCAATACACATACCTTAGCTTACATTGGGGGAGGCCTCCGGTGCCGCACTGATCTCCCAGGCAAATGCATAAGTTCTACTCTTCGACTTCGGGCCCAACTTCCGGCACAAAACTATGGAGAGCTGGTCCCCACAGTCACCGGGCTCAGAACATATGTCTCGGCTCTCACCACCCCCTCTTGTCGGCAGCCATGGACACTCCTGTTTTTCATTGAGTTGGGTTTCCTGCTTTCAGTCCCACATAGCATTCAAAAAAATGCTATTTCTTAAACAAATCACCTAGAACTATTTAGTTACCCTTGGAGATTTTTTTTTTTTAAATGTACAACCGGCCTTGCAATCCGCTGTTGGATAACGCATCGACTTATTGCGGATCCATGTTTATCGGCTGCGGTGACCGTCAGAGAAGTGGGTCCGGCGTCGGATAATGCGTCCAGAGGAAAACGGACTGTCTGATACCAAGGACCACCTGAATGTTTCCTGTGAAAAAATTAAGGCACTAAAAGTTTCAGAATAATTTTAAAATATTTGCTTCCCCCCCCCCCCTTTTTTTTAATGTGTATGTAATTATGTAGTTACATTATTAAGCTATACTGTAGGTCACTTTAGTCCTAGGTGAAACAGCGCCTTTAAGCTTGTTATCCGTGTGTATGTATGTGTGTTGGGGTGTGTTGTGTGGACTATATATAGATGGGTTTTTTTGGGTTTGTGTGTGTGTGTGGTGGGGGCTGGGTGTGGTGTGGGTGTGGTGTGTGTGTGTGTGGTGTGTGTGTGTGTGTGGGTGTGTGTGTGTGTATATATATCTTGGATATATATATATAATGTGTGTGTGTGCGCTCGTGTGTGTGTGTGTGTGTGTGTGTGATATATTAGTGTGTGTGTTGTGTGTGTGTGTGTATCTAATATATTATATAGATATATATAATAGATAATATTAAACAGATACATATATATATATATATGTGTGTGTGTCTGTATGTACAATGAATGAATGAATGAATGAATGAATGAATTTACCAGATGTAGATCCGGAAAATAGAGACAGCACACAGCCAGGGAAGTCCAAAAACACTGTATTCATGAGAAATACATGGCACTGCATCCAACGTTTCGGTCATCCAAATGGGACCTTCCTCAGGGACGTGCAACAAGAAACCTCCACCATATAGCAAAAAAAAAAAATCATTTGTGAGCACATTCACATGTCTTAGATGTGTGCTCATTTGCATGTGGTTTCCCAGAATCCCTTGCTGCAGCCGAAGTACTGTATGCTAGGAGATAATGGTGAAAGGCAGGGTTGCTGACCTGTCTAAGATATGTAAATGTGCTCACAAGTGATCTTTTTATTTGCTATATATGTATATATGTAGTTCCCTTTCCCTGTGCCTAAGGGAAACAACGCGGGCTGCTATACCTGTTGCTCACAGGAGGCAAAAGCCTCCGCCGCTGGGAGCCTGGGGTGAGCTTTTTCTCCTTTAGTGCAGCGCCTCCACCTATGAGGGATCCCAGGGTTGGTATATAACAAAGGTTTACTGACACACGCACATATAATAACAATGCCCCAATGTACTAAGGTGAGCGTCCCTATCTGGGGCCTTCCCTACAATATTGTACTGTTTGGAGGGATTGGGGCCTTTGGGGTGAGTCCTGGCCTTGTCCAGAGAAGCACTGCTTCCTGGATACTACCTGTCTCCTTGCTGTCCCCCGTCCGACTCGCGCACGTGGGGTTTGCGCGCCAAACTATGCCCTGCCTCCTCGAGCCCTACTGGTTCATACATCTGATGTGGTGTCTACCTTCCTAAGCACTATGGTACATGTAGTCCCGCGCGGCTCTTGTAGAGCCACCTAAGATGGCCATCGCAACTCTGCACACACTGTGCATGCAAGATGGCCGTATTACACATGCGCGACATCTCAAGATGGCCACCGCCTGCACTGTAGCGCTCCCCTTTTGCGCGGGGCTCCGGCACCTAGCCGCCATCTTCCCCGCGCCTGCGGTAGAGGAAAAGCGGACTTGGATATATGTATGTGTGGAAACACTGTATGCTGGGTGATAATGGTGAAAGGCTTGATTATTAAGCTCTGCTAACAAGGTACAGATACCTCTTAATCAAAATATGGGAGATTCCACATTGTACCGCACTCAAATGAAGCTAAAAGATTTACTGAAAAAACAGGCACAACTAGACAGTGATATCATCTTCCTCAGCAAATGCAAAAAGGAGCATCTGATCCCAAAAGGACTTGTCTTCAAAAACCCATTTGCGAACACATACAACACAAAATTCTCCCAACAACTGTGCACCAGGAACTCAGAAAGATTAAGGAATCATCTGCTTAGCATCTGTTACAGCAACAGGAGAAAGACAAAGGGACAATAGACAGCATCCTGGACACAAGAAATATACACACCGACACATGGAGAGGACTCCAAACATTCCATGAAAAATTCCTGAATGGTCTAATTAGCAATAAGGAAAAGAAACTGCACAGACTGAGGCTAAGAATGAGATACTCTGCAGCAGCCATCACAACCACAAATAATACAAACATTCACAATCACAAACAGCAGGACTGCACTGTTAACATCTCAGACTACACACCAAATCAAAGGGTATTATCAAAGGGTCTCACATTCTGTCCTGCCAAGCCCATGATCAAGAGGAGAGCCATAGAATCGCTAAAGGCCAACCGCAACATAACAATCAAACCTGCGGACAAGGGAGGTGCAGTGGTCATAATGAACACCACAGACTACCTACGGCAAGCGCACAGACAACTCTGATGCAAAGTATTACACCAAACTGCATGAGGATCCTACAAAAAAAATACATGTGACAATTCAACAGGATCATTAAAACACAAGAGAACAAGAGATCCACACAAGAGAACAAATTCTGGACCTGATACCACCTAACCGAAAACCTGGCATATTCTACATGCTCCCTAAAATTCACAGAGGGTAACTCTTGGTGCCCTATTATCTCTGGATCTGGCACACGAACTGAGAATGTCTGGCTGGGTGGAAGGCATTCAAAAACCACTTGTCCGGAACACACCCAGCTATAGCCAAGACACCACCGACTTGCTTAACAAGCTTAATGCCATTGGCCCCCTCCCAACAGGAACACTACTAGCTGCCATGGATGTAGAATCACTTTACACAAACATCTCCCACAGAGATGGGATTTCAGCCTGCAGATACTTTCTGGGACCGCAGGAGCCACTCACAGAGATAGTGACTAAGTGCATCAAATTTATTCTGACCCATAACTACTTCACATTTGGAAATGACACATACCTCCAGACAACGGGGACCGCTAAGAGCACTCGGATGGTGCCACAGTATGCCAATTTGTTCTGCGCAAAACTGGAAAGGGACTTTCCACCTATCACTTGAAACCCCTTACATACCTTTGGTACATCTATGACATCCTCCTGATTTGGACCTCTGGTGTACAGGACCTCCTGCAGTTCCATGAGGACTTCAATACGTTCTACCCGACCATCAACCTCAAACTCACCCATTCCCCGGACGAAGTAGATTTCCTAGACACCACCATTACTATAAAAACAACCTTCTACAGACTTCTGTATACCGCAAACCTACAGACAAAGCTAGCTATTTGAAGGACAACTGCTTCCACCCCACACACACTAAGCATGCAACCATCTAAAGTCAAGCCATACGATACAACCGGATATGCTCTGACACAGCAGACAGAAGCCAGTAGATTACAGTCCTGAGATTGGATTTCATGAACTGTGGATATAACCACAGAATTGTAGACCAGCAAATCCACAAAGCCATCAGAATGCCAAGAAGTGATCTCCTTGAATACAGACAGAAAGAGACAAGCGACAGGGTACATTTGGTGGTCACATATAACCCACACCTAGAAGCCCTACGTAAGATTGCCAGGGAACTTTAACCCATTCTCCAGGAAGATACATGACTGCAACAGGTCTTCCCTGAAACACCCTTATTATCATACAGACAACCTCATCATAGTCTCAAGAAAATGATGGTGAGGAGTAAAGTATTCAACAGTACAACTGAATGCGGGACAAGACCATGCCAGGACCCAAGATGCAAAACCTGCGCAATGCTCTACACAGCGGACACAATACAAATACCACACAGGAATCGGGAATACAAAATCAGAGGAAGGTTCACCTGTTCCTCCACCAATATTGTGTAGCATATCATGTGCATGAAATGCCCAGGGGGCTGCTACTACATAGGTGAGACAGGACAGGTGCTAAACAAGAGAATGAATCTGCATCGCCACAGCATCACACGCGGAACAAGAGTCTTGTCGGCGAACATTTCTCTGACTCTCGCCATAAGATGAATGATCTGAAGGTGGCCATACTCAAAGGTAATCTTAGAACACGGAAAGAAAGACTGTTGCATGAAGATAAATTTATGCAACTGTTCGGGACACTTAGCAGTGGCCTAAACAGAGACTGCAGTTTCATGAGTCACTACTGACACTAGGACACTCTTCCCATGAGTCTTAAATCGCATACAGCACAGACGGGAGGGATAGGTTTCAGTCACAGATAAAATTCCAAGATGCACTGTTTTTAAGTTAAACCTTTCTTGCTTTATCCATTGTAACATCGCTGGAAGAAGAGATCAGTGTATCTCGAAAGCTCACACAAATAAAAGCATTTCGTTAGCCACAGAACGGTATAGTCTGTTCGTTTTTGATTTTTAAAAAAAATATATATAGATCTATATATATATTTCATGTACTGTAATTAGGATTTAAGAGTGATTTATTTAATTTAAAAAATTTAAATACTTGAAAATGTATGGGGTGGTGTTGTAAATATTAATGACTTATTTTGCATTCATTATTTTTTCCAATTACAACATGTCCGTTTAGGAGCAGCAAAAATTACAACAAAATGTTAATCTATTGTAATGAGATTTTCACCCTGATTTAATTCCCCATGTACTGTATCCCTAAGGCCTCTTAAACATTTGGAGATCTGTGTGTCCTCGCATGTAAGACTTGCCTAAATGAAACAGACGGAATCCAAGAAGGGATTTGATGTATTAATTGGGGCACTTTTTACTATTCGCGTTGGCCAGATTAGTTGTGCTGCAACCCATTGCCCTTCAGAAGATGCTTATCCCCTTGCTCGTTGAAAAGTTGGCCGAGGCAAACAAAATAATTGCAAAAATAACCCTATTAACAAATTGAGTTGTTTATTTAATTTTTAGCTGACTTTAATAAAAATAATAATAATTTACAATTACAGTACTTTTTTTTTCAGTGAGGGAAATGATTAACCAGGTAACAAATAAAGCACATTTCCTTTTCTATATTCTTTGACACTGAAAGTTAGGAGACATAGGGGCAGATTCACAAAGGTCCGCCTCGTCCAGGGTTCCGCGGGCGTGCTGAGGAGTCAGGGGGGGTGTCGGGGGCGGGCCGGGGATGGGCCAGTGACGTCACGGAGCTGGTTCGCCCTCATTGGGCGAACCGCTCACGTGACCGGCCCTGTCTCCGGCAAGCGCGTGATTAAAAAAATTACCTAAGACCTACACTTCCATTTAGAAAGTTCCACTTCCACCTTTGAAACAGGCTCTGACACACCTCTCTGAGCTCTGCCCTTTGGAACACAGCAATATATCTGTTTGCGATACTTTGTTGTCAAACCACAGACTGTCTATTGCTCTGAAAGCTGTAACAATAATGTGTTACACTTACCTGTAGTAATATAATGTTACATATTAGCTGCAGCATTTCACAGACTGCACCATAGGCTGAAGGCAGCCATTTCGTAAGGTAGGGGGGGCGCAAATTTTAGGTGCTGCGCTCTCTTACACTGCTCGTGCCTCCCTGCCTGCTCTCCCACACTGCTCGTGCACTCCCTGCCTGCTCTCCCACACTGCTCGTGCCTCCCTGCCTGCTCTCCCACACTGCTCGTGCCTCCCTGCCTGCTCTCCCACACTGCTCCCAACCCCCTTTACCTTTGTTCCAGCAACAAATGACACCACGGGGTTGTGATGTCCAGACATGTGACCCCACGGTGTAATTTGATGCCGCGTCGCCGAAGCCAAGGTGAGTTACAGAGGCTTTGGGGAAGAGCGCGGGGCCTCTGTAGCCGCCACGCCCCCGCCAAAAAAAATCTTGCGACCCCTAGCACCCCTGTCATAAGGCACAAAATCAGCATTTTTACAGGCACACCAAACGATTGCAAGTTTTGGTAAGAATGTAGATCGTCACATGCTTCACATATAAAAAAGACAGAGAAGAGGAGGCAAGCAGTATTGCTGCTTTAATTATAAACCCCATAAGCCCTTATTCAATCTTGTGTGTAATGGGGCAATGCATAGTTATTGATGCAGTAACTGCCATTTAAGAGAATGGCAGGTACTTAATTATTACGGTGCTTTATAAGGGCAATCACCCCAGAAACCTATGTGAGTTTAACTCTGATAATGTTCATATCTTGCCCCCTGAGTTTTGGTGTTAAAGGTAATTGTTTTCTTAATCTCTAGCGTCTGATGCTACCATGGTAACTTTCAAACTCCTCTGGGGTTTGGGGGCATCCACTTTTAACTTCCCTGACACCTTCAAATTTAAAATGCTTATATCTCTTGAACTGAGCATCAGATTAAAAAATAAATAAAATCAACAATCCCCTGAAAAGTCGAGAGGAAAAAATAAATATCAACGACGAAAAATCTGCAGCACTCACTGGGATAGTAAATATGAAGAAATGGATTTATTACATAAGATAAACAATCAGGACAAATAAATTGGTGTAGTGAGGGACGTTTCAGACATCCCGGTCTTTTTATCAAGCTCCTACACCAGCGCACAGCACACTGGTTCTATTTATAGTGCACTGTTTAAGCTGCTTTGGCAATGTGTGAAAAATAACCATCTATACATGAGGTAAAAAGGAGGCCCATAAGTGGAACTAACTGATAATCAGGGACCCCAATCAGGACCCCCAAAAATGATCAAAACACACAGTACTGAGTTGAAAAGTGTCCTTCGGCAGCTGCCACTTACCCTGAGACCGAGGCCCCGCTGCCTCAGTCAGCGCGACCGCACTGCGGTGGTGCGTGGAGAGGCACTTCGGGCTGATTGTTGTCCACAGGGAACATTTTTGCGTGCGGGGGGGGGCATGCCAAAATGGGTCGGGGGGGGGGCGGCCATGTCTCTGTAGCTCCCCGCCCCCCCCCCCCCCAACCTGGTCTTGCAGCTCCTCCGCCTTCACTGTTAACACAGTGTGTGTGTGTGTGTGTGTGTGTGTGTGTGTGTGTGTGTGTGGTGTGTGGGTGTGTTTGTGTGTGTGTGTGTGTTGTGTGTGTCTCGTTGGGAAGAATGACCAAGGCGCAGAAAAAAGAAGGGGGAGGGGGACAAACATAGAGTAGTATGTCTGATAATGTGTCACTTGTGAAGGGTAAGAGATACACTCACAATTAGATGGACTCAATGAGCCTTATTCAAATTGGTTGGATCTGGAACAAACTTTAGTGTTGTCTGTTCTGGAACTGGATTTTTCTTTTCCACACTAGTATCGTGCTGCAGGGTCCACATCGCCCTGCGTGAACTTGCTCTCTGTTTCAAGGGATCACCATATATAGAAAAAGATATTGGGAAACAAACATAGTGTAACACAGTTTATTAAAATAATAAAACCTTATAAACATATAGGTTTTCCACTCACACTTTGTGAGTAGTAAAAAAGCAGTTGGAGAGTTTGTAATCAAACTCTCACACTCTGCTTGTATCCTGATCTGCTAGTGTCCGTTCCAGATAGTGTTGTAACTCGATTTGGAGATTCCCTGGAGACTCTGCTGCTCTGTGTACCGGTGTCTGTTCTCCCTGACAGCCAAACACTTTTGCGTCACGTGTCTTTCTCCGGGTATTGCAAGATCTCGCCTGTGCACTGCTCTGCTTCCAATCCGTTCGCGGTCAGAACTGTCACTCTTCCTTAATCCTCCTGCTGCGTTATCACCAATCACCCTATGCGTTTCACCGATAAGGCTTCTTCAGGGGTTTTTGTTTTTTTTGGGGGGGGGGGCGCGGTTGCGGAGACCCCGCACTCTTCCCCGAGGCATTTAAATTAAATGCCAGGGAATCGCGTGAGGCCTCTGCAACTCACTTACCCGGGTTCAGACGCGTTTCTGTGACGCGTCACCATGGCAAGACGGCGTAAAATTACGCCACGGTGTCATGCAGAGTGACGTCACACGTCAACCTCCATGGCCACGGGGTTACATGACGTCGCGTGACCCCCAGTGGCGTCGTATGACGCCGCCAAACCAAGCAAAGGGGGCCCGAGAGCGAGGAGGATCAGGCATGGGGGCCAATTCCAAAAGTTTACGTTCCCGTAGACTATCATCCTTTTTTTTTTTTTAAATATACATATCTCTCTATCTCTATCTCTCTGTCCTGCATTCCCTTGGAGCTCAGGGCGCGATCCAACCAGTGAGAAAACCGAGGAGGGGGATCCATCCTTTTTTTAATTTCCTCCAAAATGGGTGCTGTGCTGGAGGGGCCATGGCACTCGGGCACCGCGACCCCTCAAAGGGTTCCAGGATTTGAATGTTGGGTACAAGCAATTTATATGACACTTTGGCCTTTATTTGAAATGACAGAGTTTTGTAGGAAAGATTTTCTTTGTAATGTACAACCAAAACTTCAGATGCCTGTAGTACAAGCCTGTCTCACACTCCCTTTAACCCTTTGAGGGTCCCGTGACATATCTACCACACCATGAGGTCTGGCACTCCACGGGCCGCATGACGTAGTAACTACATCATAGGCTTTTTTAAAATTTTAAAGGGCATATTGCGTTCTGCTTTTCTGAGGGGCGCTGAATGCGGAAGAGTAGACTCCTCTTCTGTTTGCGTCATTGCGTCATAAGTTCATAAGTGATGTTGCGATCACATGATTGGACTGCAAGAAGCAGTTTTGGCACTGTTCCTCCGACCCTCAGAGGTTTAAAACCGCTTTCCTCAATGTTTGGCTCAAAAATAGATTTATTTTTCGTGTTTTGGAACTGCTCGTACTACTCTTGAGTAATCTGTTTTCAATATCTTTCTGCCATTTTCCATAAGTGTCAAGTTGAGCCGTGAAAAATAGTGTCTCAGAATAAATAAAAATGGCTGCCAGAAATTTGTCACAGTAAAAAAACGCCAACAACTCATTCATCTTTAGGGAATTAAAAAACAAAAACCACAATGGTTATGTTGGGGAAATCAGGCTGCGTCTTTAATATAAATGTAACTTTAAATGCAATTTTTGAAGGCATTTGTTGTTTCGCTTTTAGTCTCCTTAAAACCCTTTTACTATTTAGCATATCTGGACTGCATATGATTCTATTCTGTTAATTGCTGGTTGTTTCGTTTAATTATATAAATTATTTTTTGTTTTTTGTTTTGTACTTTCCTAGAGTAATTGCTTCCTCACCTTAAAAAAAAAAAAAAAAAAAAAAAAAAAATATTAATATAAGTATTGTCATGAATTCTGAAAAGCATCAGCATCCTATCGTGTCCCACTTGATATTTTTTTGTAAGGGAAAGAAGATTGTTAAATCTAGGGAAACAAAGATCACTGTTAATCTGCACTCAGAAGCCCCACAATTAAATCATAGCAGATTCACATTAACCTGTAATCACCTCAATATAATACTAAACCTCTATTTTAATGGATACAGTTCAGACATAGCATACATGGAAATATAAAAATATTTTAATAGCTAGCTCGGTACTTGGGGAAAGCCAGTATAATTTTAAGAGGTATGCCCTAATCATTGGACTGATGAAAGAAGATGGTTATAAAGGAGACTTTGCTAATTTCCTATAACAGAAATAACAAAAAAATGATACGTTGGGAATTATTCATTAAAGTGCGATACAGCCGACCGCGAACATTGCAGGGAAACTTCCTATGACTTATTTGCAGTTAACATGACCCCCATGTTGTTGCACGTCAACAGCCGACCGCGAACATTGCAGGGAAACTTCCTATGACTTATTTGCAGTTAACATGACCCCCATGTTGTTGCACGTCAGAATGCTGTGTACCAAGTTCCATTGCAGTATTGGCTAAGCCATGTGTAACAGGGGAGTTATCCCTGTTCAGCTAATGTGCCTCTAATCCAGCAGTGTGGTGGTTAACTGCTGGTAGTCAATTAACAAACACCACCTGCCTGATTGCTTAGAAAAGCCTGTCTTTTGAGACAGGAAGTGAGACTCCTTAGCTCACACCTGAGCTGAACTTGGAGACAAAGCAGAGATTGTCCCTTACTCTCACAACTTGTGAGACTGACATGGGGACAGACGTCTTGTGTCTACTATACCAGAAGAGGCTGCTTGCAATACACAGAGGAAACTTCTAAACCTGAATGCTGACAAATCCTGAAGAAATGGTAGCAACCAGGAACAGAGAAGATTTTCCCTCCAAACCACAAGGAACAGATAAGACTTTCATTTATAAGACTTTTTTATATCTATTCATTTCATGCTATATGTTTGGGTCTGGGAGACATGCTTATCTAAAGGAAGTGGTGGATTGCATAGTATTTCACTAGAAATACTCCCAAGTGAAAATAAGCTTTGTTTACCCCTTGTTTGGATGGTTTCCTGATGTTAAGGAAACAGGCGCAATATAAAAGCCTTATTTAATTTCACTATAACCAGACTCCCTTGCATACCTCTGTGAGCGTCCGCCTACACCATGGATGTGCAAAATGGGGGCGCTCAAGATTTTCTGGGGGGTGGCAGTTATAGAGGTCCCGCTCTCCCCCAAGGCATTTAAATTAAATGCCGGGGACCGTGCGATGCCTCTATAACACACTAATACATGCATTTGGCTGAGTTCCCGGTGTCGGCGCTGCACGCACCAGCCACGCTGGCGGCACGTGCAGCTGAGATCCCCAGTCTGTGGTGAGCTGCAGGGGGAAATATGAGGGGAGCGTGGCGGGGGGCACGGCCACATCATTGGCTGAACTGCCGGGGGCATGGCCAGCGCTCCACCGCGAGTTGTTACCACAGATTTCCTGTCTTCAGGGAAATCTGTTCGCATAATGTGGCGGGCAAGGTAGTTAGCGGCCCCGGCCCCATTGAGGGGCGGTTCTTGTCCATGCGGCGGGCGCTGCAGCAGGCAGTGGGGACCTAGGGACCTAGCATTACCTTCCAGCGCCGCGTCGTCTTGGTAACGCGGGTCACTTGACGTCACGTTGCCATGGTAACGCATGGTCACTTGCCGTCACGTTGCCATGGTAACGTGATGTCACATGACCTGATGCATCATTTGACACCGGGGCCCAGAGGGGGGTGCGGAAGCCGAAGAGAAGAGCGGGCAGGGGTGCTGGTTTTAGATTGATTTGCCTATGTTTTATATTTATTAAAGCCATGTTAATCATTACACACCGTGAGTCGACTGTCTCTTGTTTAGTCATGAACCTGTCAGCAACCTGCCCTACCAACAAGTTAAAATAGCTTCACATAAATGCTCAAGGCTGTCATCAAGAAATGAATATTTGTAAAATTATCACTTCACTTTACTCTGCAACAGAGTTGTAAGCTGAAGTTATTCGTATTTTCTTCGTATCCTGCATTTTCCATACATGTCTCCCTTTGTTGAACTTACTGTTGGTTTCCATTCATTTTCTTTGGCCCACCACTACTTTGTGTATATTGATATATATTATTGAGTTGAAGTTCAGTAGATTAAAATCAACAAAAAATGAATTTGGAAAACAAAAAAGTTAACATGAGTGATCAGATTGGTATGACTTCATGTTTGTTTTTTTTAGTTGATTGCTGCCCGTACTCGGACTTTCAGTAGTTTTTTAATGACGTTTTCTAGGAAGAAATCTCGTTCACCAGTTCTGTTCGCATAGCTGAGGACTGGAACGATTTGGGTAGAAATTCATGTGGTCTCAAACCCAGAAGACCACCGACATCCAAATGCCGCCAGACTTGCAGCATCAAAAGGGTCATGATCATCTCCATGTCTTAGAACTCTGCATATTGCTTTTTGGCTGTGTTAGTAACAATACTTTGGATGTTTGTGGGGTGCACAAATGCTAATATTTCTAATAGAATTAACTGAAACAGCTTGCCATTGTTGTCTTAACAATACAAAAGTGACATTAGTGGGGAAACATTCCAAAGATGTTCAAGAAAGTTTTGCTTTTTTTTTGTTTGTTTTTTAATTGTTTAAAGACCATACCAAAAAACTAGAAATCTTTTTGAGATTTTAAGCACATTTTAAAATGTAGCTTTCCTGCTACACCCTGAAAATTAATGCTGTCACTATACCGATGCAGCGGCCATTATTCGAACACTTCACACGTCATGTACATCCGATTTGAGACCGTGGGATGAATTCCAGCCTTCCTGCACTAAGATGCGAGTGCAGAAAAACGAATGTTCGTGTTCTGGCTTTTACAAACATGAAATTGACACAGTAGCACAGTAGCACAGTACTGTACACTTTACAATTCAAAAATACAGAACACCTACAAGCTCATATTGAACCCCCAAAATACCCACAACATATATATAAGCATATAAGTGTCACAGAGGAGTGCTACTGAGCATGGCAAGTATTTTAAAACCAGAGACATAACAAAAACCAGACAAAGCTCAGTGCACATCTAGAAAAACTTATATACGGTACAGTGCCTAAATATACTTATAAAATAACTAATAAATAATAAATAACTACTAATATTTATTAGTTATTTATACATGTATATTTAGGCACTGTACCGTATATAAGTTTTTCTAGATGTGCACTGAGCTTTGTCTGTGTTTTATGTTATGTCTCTGGTTTTAACACTTTACAATTCATCCATTTTATTGCAAACGAAGAAACAGAATCCATGCAATTCAAACAAAACATCCGCGATAAGCGCGGGTGCCTGGGGCGATTGGCCTCGTTCATGCTGCGTGGGGAACAGCAGAGAACTCAAAATCGGTGCCGTGATGTGTTCGAATAACGGCCGCTGCATCAGTACAAGGTGTTATTTTCCCAGTGTTTTGACGTTTCCTTTAGAAAACATCACATTCCTAAGCATAAATATTAGATTTTGAAAGTGCAGGATTTTTTTTTTTTTTTTTGTGGAGATCTCCATCTGTTTGTAAATGTTCAGGTCCTGAGGACAGAAAAAATGTCGGTTTGCTTTTTATGAAATAATGGTATTGCTAAACAGAGGTGAAACTAAGGGGGAGCGAGCGGAACAGCTGCCCCGGGCACAGCAGTGTAGGGGGCACAGGTCGGGTGGGTATGAGCAGCGAACGCGGAAGCAGCACGATGGCGGCAGAGAGAGGGAGAGTGATGGCAGAAGATGGGAGCAGTGTATGCCCCAGCTGTCTGACTTGGAAGTCAGTCACAACTTCTGTTTTTTGCCACCGGAACGGTTCCACTCTACTCCACAGGGAAGGGGAGAGAGAGATACTTTGGGAGGTGAGTGAGAGATTTGGGAAGAGGGAGGGGGGGGGGGGTCATGGGATTAAGTCTTGCTGAGGCAGGGGATTAAGCCTTGGGCGGTGGGGAGACTTGGGGATGGAAGGGGGAGGGAGAACATACAAAAGATTCACAACTACAGTTTAACAATGACAGGATGGGTTCTTCAAAAAGTTTATGGAACTTGCCCCGGGTGCAAAAATACCTAGTTCATCCTCTGTTGCTAAGCATTCATTGCATATAGTATTAGTCCTAGAAGAAAAAGTACAATTAGATTGCCAATGTTTTAAGAGTGATTTGTTTCATGTGTTTTAATCCAAATCGTTTTGGAAGAAATTTTGTGTATGGGTATACTGCTACTTTAAATTCTTTTTTTCCCCTTCCTAATGATATGCATTAAACTATATCCTTTCGCAGATTTTAATCCGTAGGTTGCTGAGAAGGCCTTTATGGCAGTCACATATGTTTCTCACAGGGTTAGCAAAGCCTATTTAGACAGTTGTATAGGAGCTGTTGATAGAGTGCTGCTGTTCTGATGAAACAGTAGCCAACAAAGCAAACTAGACACTGTTTATTTTAAGAAGTTCTTTTGTACTTGTGATGATTTAGCTCACTTCGCATTCATGGGAAACAACAATCCTTTGCTTGCTTAAATCATCAAATCGTTAAAAGTAATGTTACCCAAGATATAAAACTACTCAACCCTAGCGTCAGGCTTGTGCCATTTAGAATGCCATTCAAATTCTAAAGCAGATACACCCTGTATTCCAATGTCCCTGTCTGAATCGCGATCAAGAGGACGTTCACCAGGATTAATGATATCGCTTTGCACCTTAGCATTTGTATGATTGATCAACAAGTGCATGACCTTACAGTATCATTACCTGAACTTCTGCCTTAAGCATTTTGTAATTGGAGTGTGGACTTATCTGAGCCAGTGCTGATGAACTTTTGGGCAGATGTAATAGACATTTTATTCACGTCGTGAATTAATGGGAAAAGGACACTAATGCTGCAAGTTTTTGTGATTTATACCATTTATTGTGGCTGTGCCCTCTAAAGCCACAATACCAAAGATGTGTGGGTTTATTGCATAGTTTTTCTCCTTTGCAAACTTGCTTCTGTTACAGATGCAGCAGCCGTTATCTGGACATTTCACGGAGCCGTTTTTGTGAACGCTGCTGTATTCCACGTGGTATTCGCTCGTTATTCTTCCGTGAACGTTGCCGTGAATGCCGCCTATCACACCCGTAATCTTCTACGGTTAGAGGATTTGTGTATGGCCAAGGAGCCTCAGAAAGGACTTCTTTCCCATGTACAGTATACAGTATGAACTCGTAACGTTAATCTTCAAATTACTTAGATTTTAAGACAACATATGACACAAACACTAGTAAACACGGGTCTTAACGCGGGACAGTTTGAAGAAATCATGCGGCACGACCTGGGTATGCCCAGGAATACAAATTGTAACATGTTCGGATAACGGCCGCTGCATCTGTACGTTGCTTCTATTCTACTAGAAGCTGGAAGTTGATGTGAGACCGTTAAATGTTGGATGCAGATCAAGGACGGTTGGCAACACAAGCAGCTGTGTGAAAGTGACTTTGTTTTATGATTTGGTCTGGTCCCGAGGGAGGAGAAAGGTTGCATATATGCCTTAATAACAATGAATTAATAGGTCAATTGATCACAAAACAGAAGCTATTAATTGGGTCACATTGTATGTCAATGAGAACTTCGGGATTGATTTTTGTTATTTAAAGCTCACTATGAAAAACGGATTGAAAAAAAAAAAAAGCAGCAAGGAATTTGACATTTACTAGAGACAAATTGTTTATTTCTTTCAGATTAGATTGCCCATTTCCTTTTTTTTTTGTTCCAAATCAAAGTAAGACACAGGATTTTGTTTGGCCATGCAAAAACACACATTAAAAAAAGACTTACTTAAAACCCCATACAGGTTAAGCATTGTTCAATGAATGCATAACATTTTTGTTTAGGAATTGGCTTTGTCGTCAGAATCTGCCAACCTTTATTACCTGGATAATCCTTAATTCAGACAGACTGATTTATATTTATAGGATCACAACTAGTGTTAATAGAATTAACTTCTATAGAGGAAGAACTAACCCTTTCAAGTATTTTAGGGTCTGCAATGCAATGACTCTGGCTTTTTTTTTTAATGCTATTATAAATCGGAAGGTTCCTTAGCGGTATATATCAGCATAAGCTCTGCAGATAGGAAACCTTTAATTACACTACAAAATTCAAAATGGCTGCTGGTTAGTTCGTCAAACACTAATTCGGTCAGCGGAACATGCCCCGCATTTGGAACTATTCCTAATGTAGTTACTACCCATAATTGACCCACACTTTATAAGGAAGTTTTAGGTGACGACTATTCACCATACACTGGTGATGGGGGAATTTTTCTAAATATATCTTCTACTGGAGGAAAGGGGGGCTTCCACTTTTTTGGGCAAAATGAGAGGAGATTGTACACTGGAAGACCGTTAAAGCAGAAATACGGTCCTTTTTTATATTTTGTACAAAATGTTAATCAGGGGAGACCACCGGAGCTGACCCCTGCTATTTTCAGCTCTTGTTTCCTGTATAATTATCATTTTAATTGCCGGTGGTACTTCCAGCCCAAATTCGCAAGAAACAATGACTGTGGGCACCATCTTTGAAAATCCAGGGAGTAAACCAGCAACTAAAATGATAAATATCTTTTTTGAACCGAGGGGTCCCGGAACTAAAAGTAGCGCAGTTCAACTCCAAAGGACCTTTGGTTTAAATGATTTATAGATGTCCAAAATGGGTGGGATTGCTGATTTAATTCATAATACGTATTTTTATGCCATATAGTTGGTAGAAACTTAAAGAAAGCAATTCACTTTGCTCGATGTCCACAAAATAGGAATCAATTGACTGGTAGCTCTTTCCAAGTTGGAAAGTCAATTTCCAAAGGTGCATGTTAAATTATGAGTTTAGTGGGTATGGTGGCCAATGTGATATCGAGGATCATATAAATCATACTGTAAATTGTACTTGATTAAATGTGTACTTATTCTGTACCTTACTAGGAGAGTTGAAAGCTAAGTTGCCATTCCGTCTCTCTTAAAGGTGTCGTCGGAAACAGTGGAGAATCGATTTGCCAGCAACCAGTGTAGTCATCACATTTCACAATGAGGCCAGGTCTGCTTTACTCCGCACAGTTATCAGGTGGGTACAAAGGAGCCTATATCCTGCCATCAGCCACTCATGTTTAACATGGATGGCAAATATATGTTGCAGACAAAACAGGGAATGTTTCCAAGTGAACATATGCACAGGAAAATTGCTCTAATGTATAATATAGCTAAGCAAGCTTGTAAAACTGCAGGTCACTACGTGTGTTTAGTTATGTCGCAAAACATTGCAGAACGCCTTTATAGACTACAGAGAAACAGCACTAGAATTTAAAATAAGACTAAGCAACTTAAAAATACAAAAAGAACCATAACATTAAGAAATGTGTCGTGGTGTATTCTAACGATCATCAGGACCCAAACCTTTAGTATTACAATTGTGAATCGCTACTTCAAGCTAGTTACAGTGATACATTTACTGCCAGCTTGTGACTCTATAAGGGGGGGGTTTACTAAGCTCTGATAAGGGGTATCACGCGTGATTGAGTGCCGATAATCCTTATCAGAGTTTAGTGAATCCTGGCAAATATCTAAAGGCTTATAACAACTAAAAAATACAGATCATATTCCTACAGTACTTTGTACAGTAATTTCTTTTTTTTCTTTTTACAGCGTATTAAAAAAAAGCCCAGTTCACCTTATCAAGGAAATTATACTTGTTGATGACTACAGTGACAATGGTGAGTTTTAATTGGGCATTCCCTATTTTTAAAAAAATGGTATTCCAGTGGTTATTAAGGGTTATATTTACTATGTCGCAAGGCATCTTATGCCCCATTCACTTTGTGGCTTAGCTTAGAACATGGCTTTAAATTTAGTAGGGTTTATTTTTTAATCAAAAGTGGTGGATAGCTGGGGCAAAAATACTGCAACAGATTTATCAAAGGGGAAGAAAAATCCATCAAAATTAATAACAATTTATATATATATATATATATATATATATATATATATATATATTAGTGTCATTTTTTTGCACCGATATATTGACCATTTAGTTTCATTCCCATGTTATGATTCTTTTATTTTGTTTTTACTCCATTACTTTCCATGAGACTCAATTGTGATGAAAGGTGCAAATAAGTGTAAACAGATAGTTGATGAAGCAATTGACTTTTAATTCTGATGATTTATTGGTACAAGCATAGTGGGCCCACAATGTGTCGTTTTTGAATCAAAGGGATAAAGGTTACTTGCTCAAAGTAAAAGTAACAGTGACGTAGATGGCCCTCGCCAGCTGGACCGTAACACTAATAAAACGTCCACGGTTGTTTGGTAGATTTAAAAATTCTTGATTTCAAAACCGTCACGTGCATAATTTTGACAAGCAGGTCAAGTCTAGAATAAGAACAGAGTAGGTGGCTCTATTTAAAGACATCCAAACAATAGCCATGGAACCTGCAAGAAGGCTCTGAAATTGTTGGACACGAATGCCTCCTGCATGTTGGGCACAAAAATCCCTCTCAACAGACATGTCGATAAAAAGGAAGACATGCTGTTAATTGGAAAAAGTTGTGTACCTTTTGAATATTAACATTTTCAGAGTTTCACCCACTGCCATAAAATGTTTGAGGCCTCTAAGAGGTCAAGGTGTAAACATTTCATTTGCTTTTGATGGATTCACAGTTCTGGTTTGGTTGTTAGCCAAAGTGAGAACAGGAGGACTGTGGGCAGTTGTGAGCAAGGCACGCTGCCTAATAATCAATTTAGATTCCCGTTCTGCCTCTAAAATCTAAATGCAGGCGTTCAGCCTTAACAATTCTGCAGCACTGTTGAAAAATCTAATTTTCTTCCTTTTTCATGCTAACATTCTAGAGATTTTCTTCTTTGCCAAAATGGCCTGTTGCAAATTGCAAACCATTGAAATGAAGGAAAGCAAAGTACTAGAACACATATTCATGACCGTGTTTTTTTCCCCTGCGTAATAATTATGCAGACATAATTATTAGTCGTTTATTACAGGGGTGCCCAAGTCTACACAAAAGGCCAGATTTTCAGGGCAATACATACGTAAGAAAGTTGTCTTTGTGATAATTGAAGCTGGGATAGAAGGTTAAAGATGTGTTAATTAGAGAAATCCTAAAAGTCTGGTCTTGTTGGTAGCCCTTGAGGACGGAACGTAAGCGCCCCTGGTTTATTTCATGTTGCACCTTTTTCCTGAGACCCGTAACCTTTTATTGACCAATGGGTCCGGTATCCTTGTAGGGCAGATTTGGGTGTTTGTTTTGCTCCAGTTTGGAGATTAATGAATTAATGACCTTTAGTCTAAAAATATCCGTGTATATAGGTTTCTGCAGACTTTGTACTGATCGGATTGCCCATATAAGCCAAGTGGTGGTTTATGTTGGTTTTGAAGCTAAATATTGATAGGGGAACTCATATTTACAGTTACCCATTTGGGCAATTAGGTAGTTGATATGTAGTACAAATGTGTGGACTACGTACTTTGGTGACAAAGTTTTGTGAATGGGGTCATCAACACTTAACCTTATTCCTCTGGATATAATTAAATCAACCTGACCTTACACCTGCTGTACAGACCAAAGATTCTGAATGTCTCTCTGGAATATCATCCTGGATGGCCATCCGCTGACTGAAACTTAACATGGCAAAAACAGAGCTCCTTATACTTCCTCCCAAACCTGGCCTTACTACCTCCTTCCACATTACTGTTGGAACTACGATCATTCACCCAGTAGCCCAAGCTCGCTGCCTAGGGGTCACACCCGATTCCTCTCTCACATTCTCCTCTCACATTCAAAGCGTTTCTAAAACTTGTCGCTTTTTCCTCCGCAATATCACAAAGATACGCCCTTTCCTCTGTTACTCGACTGCTCAAACTCTGACTCAGGCCCTCATTCTCTCCCGTCTCGATTACTGCAACCTCCTGCTGTCCGGCCTTCCTGCCTCTCACCTATCTCCCCTACAATCTATCCTAAATGCTGCTGCCAGAATCACTCTACTCTTTCCTTAATCTGTCTCTGCGTCTCCCCTCCTGAAACCCTCTCCTGGCTTCCGATCAAATCCCGCATCTCACACTCAATTCTCCTCTTCACTTTTAAAGCTTTACACTCTTCTGCCCCTCCTTACATCTCAGTCGTAATTTCTCGCTATGCACCATCCTGACTCTTGCGTTCTTCTCAAGGATGTCTTCTTTCTACCCCCTTTGTATCTAAAGCCCTATCCCGCCTTAAACCTTTCTCACTGACTGCCCCTCACCTCTGGAATGCCCTTACCCTCAATACCCGACTAGCACCCTCTCTATCCACCCTTAAGATCCACCTTAATACACATTTGCTTAAAGAAGCATATGAATAGCACTGTGGATAATCCCGGACACATGATACATAAAGCTTGGCCCCCTGCAGACACACACTAGAATTCCCTCCTCCTGTCTCTGTACGTTCTCCCTTCCTACCAATTAGATTGTAAGCTCCTCTTCCTTAATGTTACTTTTATGTCTGAAGTACTTATTCCCATGACCTGTTATTTATATATTATTTGTTATTTATATGATTACAACATTTATTTATTTATATGATTACAACATGAAGCGATATGTACATTTATGGCACTATATAAATAAAGACATACAATACAATACAAATCACAAACAATATTAGAGAATAATAGTTTGGATAGGTGATCTATAACCATGCATGTCCAAGCTTTTTTATTCACATTAGACTGAGACCAATAACATTCACATGTATGTATGTACTGCGTATATGTGTGTGTATGTATGTATATATATATATATAGATTATATATATATCTAATAGATATATATAATATAATATAGATATACATGTTCGACAAAATATACATTTGCTCGGCCCCGGGACGTGGATGTAACCCCGCGTGCGTATAAGTGCCCAAGCACACACACGTTTCCGTACTAGGTGGCAATTTTTTTGTTTCTTGTTTGGCAGTAGATTTTTTGGTGATTGTCACCATGTATATATATTATTTAATAATGTACATAACGGTCATACGTCAGTTATTTTTTATGGAGAGCTTTACTGTTTCCCACAGCTCTGTACAAGATAAGATTTCATCAGTAATAACGCTCATTGGGGTCTACCTAAACGTAGCCATTAATACTTCCTCCCACTAGTGCAGCTAACTTGAGTAACATAACATCTAAAGATGAAAACTCTGTGTGTATAAGTTTACATTTGCAACTTTAACATGGATTTTAATCTGTTTTTTTCATTTTTGTTTGCCAGCTGAGTATGGCGCTCTTGCTTGGGAAATCGAAAAAGTTCCAGATACTTAGAAATGATCGAGAGAAGGTTGCTCTTGAACATTTCTTTTTTATTAACGTGATAGAAGCGCATTGTTAGTTTTTAATTATAATTATTCAGTCACATGTCATACATTGAACCCATTAAATACTTTAAGCAGGCAATCTGCTATGTAAAAAGCATCGCCCTGGGTGGTCCCCCGAAAGTCCACCTGAAACTCATAGTCGGCCTCGAAGTCCAGATTCCCACAATTGTAGTTCTGGTGTTTCTTCCTAGAATATAACTTTTGGGTGATCTAGAGTATGTCCACTACATCATCGACCTTTCCAGGGTCCCATGACATACTCGTAGTATCATGCTTTTTACTTGACCGCTCTTTCAGGGGAGATAGTGTGTTGCGCTCTGATCTCGATCTGAAACAGAAGAGGAGGAGGAGTGGTGGGTTAGTTTACCGTTCCGGAATGCTGTATGCCGCAATCAGTGATTAGGCAGACGCTGGAGGTTGCTGTAGCACCCGGTGCAGCAGAGTCCCGAACCTCCCGGCCCCACCACCAGGGTTTGTTAAACGGTTTTGTTCCAATAGAATGCTGTTACGCCATGCCCCAGATATGTGGTGCCTCTTGCCCACAGGCCAAAAAGATTTGGTAGCCATGTTAATTCCCTAATTGAGGAAATACTGGAAATAGATTACCAGAAATATCTCCCGAAACAAAGAGATCCTCAAAGCTTTATTAAAGTAATGAAACAAGAGCATAGAAGTCTAAAAGGGGCCCAAAGTTTTAGCAAAAAAACAACACTAAAAAGGGAGTTCATTAACAAAAATGATTGTACAAGAGATTTCCGATAGACAAATCTCTATCCAATTAGAAAAATATCACATAGCACAAAGAGATGTGATTCATGCACACTACCCAAATTAATCCCATTCCTACAAAACCAATTAGACAATTTACAAGCTAATAATCAAAGGAAAATAATTATCCACACAATCAAAATGCTTTGACAATACACTGGAAAGTATATCTTGAATAGCATTTTTATTCTTATCTGTCAAAAACCTTAATTCGTTTGTATAATAACGCCAGAAACTGTTTTCATATTTAGCACCCTTTCCCCAGGTATACCCAGCGTTGGCAATTAGCGTCGCAGACAGATTCTAGGGGCCAGGACTAAGTTTGCAAACCGGGGCCCCCCTGTGTCGGGTTTGCTAGCACCCCCATTTCATAACTCGCGAGCACCCTCTATTTCCCCATCTCTACCCCTGTTAATTTCTTCCCTACTCCGTCTCAACTTACCACCTCTTCGTCCCCTCACCGCTTTCCCCCACCTCACCACCTCGGTTACAACACAACGGCTACGTCAAACATCGCTCCCCCCTCCACATACACCACTGCAAACTCAATCCGCGCCTGCAGGCAAATACCCGCTCCAAGTCCCTCGCCCCTCACACTCACCCCCCCCCACAGAATAGTAACCAGAAAAAAACACCCCCCAAGACAAAAACACCCAACCCCCCCAAGACAGGACACACCCCACCCTGCATACAAGACCCGCAACACCTACGACTCCCAATATACGACCCCCCAAACCAAAACATACCAGACACACCCATCCCCAAAATACAATAAACAACAACCCTCAATACATCAATCCCCAAATACTGTACATGACATACAAAAAACACCCTCAAATCATACAATCCCCCAAATACATCAAACAAAAAACACCCTCAAGCAAATCAAAAGCCCTTCCCCAATAAGAAAAACAAATCAAAGTACGATCACACCAACCGCCCCAATCCATTGCTCTCCGCCCCTTGAAAACATCTTGTGCGACTCAGCGCGTGTGGCCTGCTAGGATTCCCCTGCTTGAGCACAGACCGGAGAAAGTAAATAGGGCATAGGTTGGGTGGTATCCCTGAAACGGTAACAGGGGTTCCCTCTGTAAGTGGGGATGCCCACTATATGCCTGATCACCCCCGAGCCTGTATAGGTTCTGGGGGTACTTCCACCATAGATAATGGTTGTGTGAGGGTTTAAAAGTCCAGCTCCGGTTTCAGTGTTGTGGGATAGGATGGTGAAAATGAACCTGCTCGTTATTCAATTCTAATTCTATTCAGCATAACCAAAGCTTAGACAAAATATGTAAAGTAACATTTATTAAAGTTGTATAAAAACTACATATGCTTGTGCACGGTTTTATCTGCAGCTGGGGACTTCAAGGTCCACGGTTCCGAAGACGATGCTTTTCTACCAAGCTTGGTGCCATCATGTACTGCTCGTGGTCACAACGTGAAATACAAGCCGCAGAGGTTACCAGGTGTGGACAGTTTATTGGGTCAGAGGCGCGAGCACGCACAGAGGCGCGAGCCCGCACAGAGGCGAGAGGCCAGCCACAGATAGGCGGCGAGCCGCACAGAAGAGAGAGAGTGCGCCGCCGCGCACAGAGCGAGGAGGCGCGCAGCAACACCACAGGAGAGAGAGGCGGCGAGCACACAGAGAGAGACGAGCAGCTGAGAGAGGCGCGCGCACACAGAAGAGAGATAGAGAGAAAGAGCGCGCGCACCACAGAGAGAGATAGAGAGAAAGGCGCGCGCCCACAAGAGAGATAGAGACGAGAGAGAGGGAGCAGGCAAATCTGGCCAGAGAAAAACAGAGAGAGAGAGAGGAACGACAGGCGCGAAAGAGAGAGAGAGAGACCAGAGGCAGGGAGGATGGTGAGGAGAAAGGCGAGAGAGAGAGAGAGGCGCGCGCACACGAGAGAGGCGCGCGCCCACATGAGAGAGGCGCGCGGGAACAAGAAGAGAGGCACGCGCGCACAAGAGAGAGGCGCGCGCGCGCACACAGAGAGGCGCGCGGCGCACACAAACAGAGAGAGACGGCGAGCGCACACAGAGAGGGCGCACGCACACACACACAGAGACATACACACAGAGACACGCCAAGCACACACACAGAGACAATCACACACAGAGACAATCACACACAGAGACAATCACACACAGAGACACGCAACACAGACTCACACAGACACAGAGACACGCACACACACAGAGACACGCACACACACAGAGACAGCACACACACAGAGCCAAGCCAACACAGAGAGACACGCACACACAGAAGACACGCACACAAACCCACACACACTACACACCACAACAGAGACACGCACAACCACAGGACACGCACAAGCACACACACACACACACAGAGACAACCACAAGGCACACACACACAGACACGCACAAGCACAACACACCGAGACACGAACGCCACACACAGAGACACGCACACACAACAGGACATGCCGCACACGCACACACGCACACACACACACAGACACACACACACACACACACAGAGACACAGACACACACACACACACAGCAGAGAGACACCACACAGGACACACACACACACACACAACAAAACACAGATACACGCAACATGCACACCACACAACGAGACACCACACACACACACCGAGACACAACACACACGACACGACACCACAACACCAACACAGACACAACACACAGAGATTTTGCACGCAAGACCCACCCACCCACAAAGAATCACACACACACAAACAGGACCAGACACGGCACACAGACACACACCACACAGGGCACCAACCCCACACACACACACACACACACACACACACCCACACACACACACACACAAAGAACAGACACACACACACACACAGACACAGACACACACAGATACGACGCACACAGAGACCACCCACACGAACACAGAGGACACACAGGAGCACACACGCAAACAGAGACACACACGCACACAGAGACACACACCACCACGAAAAGAGGAAACACCACGCACACAGGCACACAGCAACACCCCACCCCCACCATTTCCACGCTACCTAGACAACACCCTTCTCCAAGCCCATCAATATCACTCGCGCTCCAAAAATCTCATTCTATAGAACCCCCACACACCCTCCGCAATACTACCCCCATTATCCTCATCCCCCCATTCCCCCCACTTCACAAGAGACTTCCCATATCACCCCCCAAAACCTCCAAAAAACCACCCCCATCAACCAACCTCCACACCACACCAACCGAGACCAACACCCCAAAAGACATCCCTCAACATCCCACATCATTACACACACCACCGAGCTCCGTCACGCACCCAAACAGAACACCCACCGAGTATCCTAACTCAAACAACACACTCGGCTCCGAACAGACCAACAAATCCCTACGCCCACATCCCCCATTTCCCCACCCCCTCCAACACGCCTACCCTCCCCAATCAATTCACCCCTAAAAATACCTGCAATTAACCCTTCCCTAAAGTCAGCCAAAAAAAATCCCACACCTAACAACCAAATCTTCCCAGACCCACTTTTTTTTTTAGAGACACACACGCACCAAGAGACACACACGCCACCAGATGACGCACACAGAGACACACACGCACACAAGACACAACGCAACACCGAGACCACACACGCACACGCACTTACGACACGCACCACACAACGCACACACACAGACACGCACACGCACACACACAGGACACGCACACACACAGACACGCACACACACAGACAACGCACAACACCACAGACACGCACACACACAGACCGCACACACACACAGACACGCACACACACACAGACACACACACACAGACACACCGACCACAAACAGACACCCACACGACACCACACACACACAGACACCACACACACACACCACACACACACACACACACACAGACACACACAGACAAACACCGACATTCACACCAGACACCACAGGGCACACACAGACACACAGACCACACACCCCTAACACACACAGAAACACACAGACACACACACACCGACCACACACAAATACACACACACACCCATCCCACACACACCACACAAAACACACACTACCACACACACACACACACACACACACACACACACACACACATTTGTGTGAAAAAGAAAGTACACCCTCTTTGAATTCTATGGTTTTACATATTAGGGCATAATAACAATTATCTGTTCCTTAGCAGGTCTTAAAATTAGCTAAATACAACCTCAGATGAACAACAACACATGACATATTAACCGTGTCATGATTTATTTAACAAAAATAAATCCAAAATGGAGAAGCTGTGTGTGAAAAAGTAAGTACACCCTTACTGCTTCCATAGGAATTAATATGCTAAGTAGCAGACAGGTGCTGCTAATCAAATGCCCTTGATTAATTAATCATCAGCAAGTGTGACCACCTATATAAAAGCCGAAGTTTTTGCAGTTTGCTGGTCTGGAGCATTCAGGTGTGTGTTAACACAATGCCAAGGAGGAAAGACATCAGCAATGATCTTAGAGACACAATTGTTGCTGCCCATCAATCTGAGAAGGGTTTAAGGCCATTTCCAAACAATTTAAAGTCCATCATTCTACAGTGCGAAAGATTATTCAAAAGTGGAAAATATATAAGACAGTTGCCAATCTTCCCAGGAGTGGACGTCCCAGCAAATTCACCCAAAGGTCAAGACCGTGCAATGCTCAGAGAAATTGCTAAAAACCCAAGAGTTACATCTCAGACTCTACAAGCATCAGTTAGCATGTTTATGTTGAAGTTCATGACGGTACAATTAGAAAAGGACTGAACAAGTATGGTTTGTTTGGAAGGGTTGCCAGGAGAAAGCCTCTTCTCTCTAAAAAGAACATGGCAGCATGGCTTATGTTTGCAAAGTTGCATCTGAACAAACCACAAGACTTCTGGAACAATGTCCTTTGGACAGACGAGACCAAAGTGGATATGTTTGGCCATAATGCACAGCACCAAGTTTGGCGAAAACCAAACACAGCATATCAGCACAAACACCTCATACCAACTGTCAAGAACGGTGGTGGAGGGGTGGAGGGGTGATGATTTGGGCTTGGTTTGCAGCCACAGGACATGGGAACCTTGCAGTCATTAAGTCGACAATTGTTAGGTCCAATACTTTATCACACTAGGAGTGCGCCTGTTTTTTCTTCTTGTTTTCTGCAGATATCCTTGGGATTTGGTGATCCTTATATACGGGCAGCAAAACTCCACTGGACTAAGTACATTTTTTGAAATTTCAACTGACATCTGGTTTTTATTTTATTTTTTATGTTTCATATTTTTTATTTTTGCTATAGATTTCAGTTGTTTTTATCACAAATTCGCCCTTTTGGGGATTCTTTGGTCAATGGCCTTGTTAACTCTATCTGATTTACACAGCTGATTTATCCTTATCAAGCTTCCTAGGCGCTACTCCAATTTTTGTTACACCAATATTATATATATTATATAATATATATAAAATTCATATATATATAATATAATATATATTATATACCCGTAATTATATAATTCCACACGAAGCCAGTCAGCCACTATCTAAAGCAAGGCAGATGCTCGCCATAGAAATCCACAACATCGAACTGGCCCAGAGACCATAAGCGAGACAGCAAACTGCAAGGGTTAATCCAAAAGTAAGTTGTATTAAAAAACAATAGTTACACGTATGCACCTGTTTCGTCCCACCAAGAAGACCTTAACCTTGTTGGACGAAACGTTGGCTATCAGTGTAAATTGGTTTTACTAGCTTCTTTTGGATAACCCTCTGCATTTGCTGTCTCTCTTACTGGTTGTGGGCCCGGTTCCAAGTGTTGTATGTTATTGCAATGTATATATACCATGATGTTATTATCATGCAAATAGCATACAGGTAATATTCATTGCTAGATATATATATTTATTGTAACATCGCCAGAAGAAGAGAGATACCGGTGTATCTCGAAAGACAACAGTCGCACAATAAAAGATTCGTTAGCACAGAACGGTTACATCAATTTATTTTTGATTTTATATATTATATATATATACTATATATATATATATATATATATATATAATATCTATATATATAGATATATAGATATATATCTATACAAATATACTGTATGCTCATGCATGTCTAGGCAGGTCTGCAAACCCCGCCTTTACCCCATTATCACCCCAACTACAGCACTTCAAGCCAGCAAGGGATTCTGGGAAATGACCTGCAAATGGAGCAACACAAGGTCACTTTTTTGCCTCGAATAACCAGCACATCGTTTGGCATTCCCAGTAAAATCAACGCCCACACTCAGTGAGACCACATCAACGGTCGAACAGCTGTCTGATGGTGGGTTTTCTGGGTATAGCACCTGTAACCCTGGTGTGCCTCTGAAGCTATGACCATGCAGCAAGTCTATTGAGAGCCTTAAGGAACCTGATTGAAAAATGGTTATTGAGGCCAAAAGTGACACTGTGCTCATTTGTGCATGCATTTCCCGAATCACCTTGTGCAGTGGAAGTGCGGTTATGCTGGTGATAATGGGAAAGGCGGGTGGGTTGGCAGAACCGCCACATGACATCAGATAGAGCATACAGCTACTATTGCATGATTTGCTTTCCTGTGGACGGGATTATTGTGTCACTTTTTTTATCAACCATACGAACTTAACTCATTAGATATAATAGTATACTATTAGTTATATATATATAGATATATATAGATACATATATATATAAAATATATATATATATATATATATATCTATATATATGCAAATGGAAATATTACTGTATGCTCATTTGCATGTCTTAGACAGGTCTGCAACTCCGCCTTTCACCATTATCACACAGCACTTCCACTGCAGCAAGGGATTCTGGGAAATGACATGCAAACGAGCACACAGTGCCACCTTTTTTGTCTCAAGCTCACATTACATGAACAACCCTTAAACCAATGCATGCTGCTTTAAACACAGCTTTTAAACATAGCCTGGGATGAGATGCAAAGCCAGTAAACCCGCTCACAGACAGTTTCGACCTTGTGGGTCTCTTCAGTGTGAGGTTGGTTGTACTGGCTCTGCTTGTTTGAAACTAAGTGTAGGTCTTCACCACACATTATTAAGGTTATGGTGGGTAAAAAAAAAGTGACAAAAAACCTCCACATTAAAGCATATAGCAAATGGAAATATTACTGTATGCTCATTTGCATGTCTTAGACAGGCCTGCAACACTGCCTTTCACCATTATCACCCAGCACACAGCACTTCCACTACAGCAAGGGAGGGAGAGAGAGAGAGATAAAAAAAAATATGTATGTATGTATGCATAGGCAGTCCTCGGTTATCCAACGGAATCCGTTCTGGAAGTAACATTGGATAGTGAAACAGTTGTAAAGTGAGTCCCATGTTAATCAGTGGCGGTGAGCGTTGGATAATGCTCATTCAGGCGTCTGATGACGCATTCCGATGTTGAAAAACGGCCCATGGGGTTGCATTGTAAAGCTTGGATTTGACATTCATTGTAAAGTGAAACATTGGATAGCGAGGACTACCTGTACATGGAATGAAAAATCCCTGGCACTTACAGTAGTTGAACGGACGCCTAAAATTTCACATCTGGCACCTATGATGCGATGCGTGCAGTACTGACTGACATGTTAGTCTCTGCCGTGCAACAGTCACATGTCCATATCAATCAAGCCTTTGAGCTCCTTTCAAATGAATGGTGCGCAGCGCCCTCTTGATGTGGAGAATCATCACTGAAGGGGACTGTGTATCATCCAAAATGTGACCTATCTGTGCTGACACTTACCTGGGTGTGCATTTCATAAAGGACTTTGCCAAAACCATGTTCTGTTAGGGGGCTTCTTTTACCAAACTATCTGAGAAAATAATTCTGCTATTCAAAATTTATAGTAATTAGGACGGAGATATCAAACCGTTTAAACTATATCACACTATACTATACCTGTAGTCCATTATGTTTTTTGTTTTTATTTTAGCAAAATGGAAAATTACCGTGTTGTTTCACATTAAATTGTGTAATGAGAATGAAAATGATTGGCAGCTTGTACAGAACCAGATAAGGGAGGACTAGTCCTTTAAGACAAACTTGCAGCCCACTTCTACTTACCTTGATCAGCCACCTTGCAGATAGAGACGAGAACAAGCACGTCAAGACATGTATAACATAATGTACAGGGGGGACAGGATTGTGTGTGTGTATGTAATATACATGGGATAGTGGCTGTGTGTATAATGTTTGTAAAAGGGTGGTGTTAGCGTTTATTCTGATCTGGAGCTCATTTATTGGAAGCTTTACAGATTTAGCCTTGGTCCCAAATACCTTTGTTAGTCTTGTCAGTGTTTAAAAACTGTTTGCTTTGGGAAATCCAATTTTCAAGTCTCAAAAAGTTAGATTGAAGTACTTGTACATGTTGTGATCTACCTGATCGGTAGGAATGAAACCAGTTTCAAGCATGCTTCCCTATTCCAGAGCACTGGCGTTTGTTTAGCAAGATAACATGATCAACAGTATCAGAAACCTTTGTAAATTCTAGGAATATTGGTCCAGTAAATTGTCCCAGTTCCATTCCACACTGGTTCTCATTGCAAACTTTTAGCAGGATAGTTACCGTGGAGTGTTTGGGGCGAAAGCCAGATTGGAATTGGCTAGGGAAATCTGTCTTTGTATAGTAATCGCTTAATTGGGAGTGAACACATTTTTTCATGACTTTGGATAGAATTGGGAGAAGAGAGATTGTCCTGTAGTCTGAGACAGTGTTTTTGTCCCCACTTTTTTGAAGATTGGGACAACTCTGGCAGTTTTCCAGGTCTTAGGGATATGGCCTGCAGACAGAATAGAGTTGACTAGGGAAGCAAGCGGTTTGGCAATAGCTGGGGCACCAAGTCGTAGGAACTTAGATTGCAATAAATCATTTCCACATTGGCTGCTAAGTTTTAATTTGAGGAGCTCTTTTGTAATCTCTTCAGATACTGGGACAAATTGAAAATTGTGGGCAGTGTTGGGGGGTACTCAGAATGAGGTTCATGTTTGTAGTTCGGGTTGCGTTTCGCTTATAAGTTAGTAGCACACCCCACAAAGTATTCATTGAATGCATTTGCAATGTCGGTGGGATTTGTCAGAGTAATATCCTCCTTAATGATATTACATGGTTGTTGATGTCTAGAAGGCAGGAATATATTGTTGACTTTCCAGAAGTTGGCTGGATTTGATGTTTTCTGGTGAAGATTGTCAAGTAATTTTGTGCTTTTGCGTGTCTTGTTTGAGGGGGTTGGCCTATGTGCATATATGTAGCCCTCCCTGCGTGGCTTATAGGGAGATTACATCTCATACTGTGTTTGGCTACTCGCCATGGGTTATCTTGACTCTGAGTGCTGAATTCAGGCGGCTGGGTGATGAAGCAGCATGGATGGAAAGTAATGGGCACTTTTATTTGTGTCCCCATGCAGGGGACCGCTCACACTCGCATAACAATGTTGTACTGTTTTTCATGGTTATTCATTAATACTGTGCTTCCATGGGTGACCGCACTTAACACTCCGAGAGAGTTATGCCCTCTTAGTTGCTTAACCTGTATGGGATCCGGCCCCCCTTTTGTTGCTTCGGAATAATCATCTGTATTACTCCAGTTACATTAGGCCCATTGCCAACAGTGCCTTTTTATGAGCCGTCACTTCCATACAGACATAGACGAGTATTAGTGCAAGTCCGCGGTTATAGTGGATTGAAAGACACTCGGGAGCCCTCTTTTTTGAGGCCCTCTGTGGCGTACCGTTTCCCCATCTCTTGAACCTGTTGGACTCCTTCTTCTGAGATCCTAACTTAAAAAGCACTGTCCCTCTCTACAATAATAATAATATAAATACAGGGGGGCCTAGTCTGTACTACTTTGTCGATCTCCATCTCCTCTCCCCGAGGCTCCTCTCCTCAAGTCCTCCAAGAATCTAACCTTCTCGACTCTTCTCTATCCCCTAAATACTCTTCCATGACGTCCGAATCCCCATAGCAACATAGGGAGGGACCCAGCAGATTCCAACCTGATAGTGACCCTTGAGATGAGTGGTTACATATATATATATAGTGTACAGTGGGGGGGTCGGGGGGTGGTGTGTGTGTGTGTGTGTGTGTGTGTGTGTGTGTGTGTGTGTGTGTGTGTGTGTGTGTGTGTGTGTGTTCGCGTGTGTTCGCGTGTGTTCGCGTGTGTTCGCGTGCACATAAAATTTACAAAAACTTAAAAGTGATAGAAAATGCATATAGAATATAAACCCCTTTGCTACTGCAGACCTAAATCAGCTGAGGTGCAATTGAATTGTTTGAAAATGTACAAAATGAATTAAATGGTTTTAGCTTGTGTGTAATCAAAGGGGGTTTGACTTGTAGATCATTTCCCTCAGGTATATTAAGACTTTCAACCTGCAACTCACATGATGATCCAACAAAGTAACCATGAAGAACAAGGAGCTTTCTAAACAAGTCAGGGATAAAGTGATAGGCACAGAGTAGGATAAGGGTACAAGAAAATTTCAACGGCACTGATTATCCCTCTCGGCACAGTGAAGTCCATCATTAAGAAGTGGAAGGTGCATGATACCATCCAGATACTTCCCAGATCAAGGTGAAAGAATAGGAACATAATCTCCTATGCAAGGCTCACAAGGAATGTCCATGTAGAGATTTATGACATAATTGTTTTTCCACAAATACACAGCATATTTAAATTCAGACCTTCCATATCACTTGTAACCCTTGAAGGCCACTCTATGTGGACTCCCACTAACCTGTGAAGACAGGTATATTTTGTATGGGTGTCACTGGCTGGAGGTACAGTGGTGCAATAAAGGAGAAAAATAAGAATGAACTCACAAATTGCTGGAGGTCCAGGTGCTGTGGGGCGTGCTCCTACCGAGGAGATGCAATGCAGAAAGTTCGTGGGTGGCGGTGCAGCTGCCTTGGAAGAAAGCGTGGGACCAAAATTGCAAAATACTGGGTACAAAAAAGGTTTATTGGCACATAAAAAACAGCACAACAGGTACTCGGACGCGTTTCAGCCGCAACGGGCCTTTGTCATAGAGTGAAGTATACAGGACAAAACATCTAGTTTAAATACCCACGGTTCCCCCCTACTGGTATGCTGGTAGGTATGCTGTTTAGCAGAACAGCACATACAGTAACATACACGCAGCACATCATTCTACAGCAAATAGCAACATACAGTATGGTGATGCCTCACAGACAGTAAGTAGCTAGCGGCTCATGCAATCGTAAAATATTTAAACAGCATATTTATGTATGTCGCGTGTAGGAAGTTAGGGAGAACACCCAACCCCGACCTACAACCAGGACCTACCAAAAGCAAACATATCGGGGAACGACGAGGAAGGCCAACAAAGGGCGAGCAACATGAACGTTAGCAGGAAAGCCAGGATATTAGGGTTTGCTTCCATATGCAATGAACTGGAATTTCTGCGTGATGTACTGTACATATTAAAAACACCTGGAAGTCCCAGCTCATTATACCGTGCACAAGCATATACACACTTTAAACATACTGTTTAATAAAATATATACTTTTCTAAGTCTTATGGTTTTGGGGAATAGAATACAAATCTTACACGTTTATTCCTACTAGCCATATTCCCCACACACTATACCGGACTTAGACTTTTAAAACTCCTTGCAACCTCATGTATGGTTGGAGTACCCCCAGAACCCCTAAACTGGATTCTGGGTGACCTGAGCATTAACTGAGCATCCCCTCTTAAACTAGGGACCTCTTTACCGTTCTGGGGATACCACACATCCCTATGCCCCATTTACCTTTCTGGTCTGTGCTGAAGCAGGGAATCCTAGCGGTGAATCGCACAAACATTTTCAAGGGGAGATTTTGCCGGAGCAATGTGTCTCAATGTATCCAAGAATCCAGCCTGATTCCCGGGTACATTTTTGGGGTATCCAGCAACTCTGGAACACAGCTAGCTAGACACATTCTGACAAGATTTTCTCCGTAGCCCTCCCCCCCCCCCCCCCCCCCCTTTTTTATGTGCCAATAAACCTTTTTTGTACCCAGTATTTTGCAATTCTGGTCCCACGCTTTCTTCCAAGGCAGCTGCACCGCCACCCACGAACTTTCTGCATTACTTCCCAGATCAGGTTGCCCTCCCAACCTGAGCAGCCAGGAAAGCAGAAAACAAAGTTCTGTGTATGAGATGAGTCAGTGTTCACACATCAATAATAAGCCAGTCCCCTACACAAGAAAAAAGCCATTACTCAAAAATATTCATCTTAAATCATGTATGGAATTTGTGGAGGGGGGAGGGAAACGCACAGGTTATACTTCATACATGTGAGAAAAGTTTTTGTGGTCAAAAATAGATTTTTTTTTTTTTTTTTTTAAATCTAAATGCCAAGTGTTGCGTCTGGCACAAACCCAAAACTGCACATCACAAAGACAATACCATCCCAACTGTCAAGCATAGTGGTGGCAACACCATGTTATGGGGATGTTTCTCTTCGGCAGGGACTGGGATGCCTGTCAGGATAGAGGGGGGAATGGATGGTGCAAAATACATGCAAATCCTTGAGGACATCTTAATTAGCCAAAACTCTGAAAGTGGGGAGGAAAATCATATTTTAGCAGGATAAGGACCCAAAGAACAAAGCTAAATCCACACTGGAGTGGTTGAGCAAAAAGAGAATTAATATTTTTGACTGGCCCAAAGTCCTGACTTGAACCCATTTGAACATATATGGCGAGACGTGAAGATTGCAGTTCATCGAGGCGGAGGGTCTGTGTGTGTATATATAATGTATAGGAGGGGGAGGGTCTCTCCTCTTTCATCTGCACTCTGTCCCCCCCCCCCTCCCTCCCCACTACAGCCACCTGCCTCTGTCTGTCGGCCAGGATGGAAAGTGCTACCATTGCAATGTCGTTACCGCACATTTCCGGCTTTCCGCATGGCCGGGGGTGGGGGAGGGGATATTTTGTCCTGATTGAGATATGTTTGGTGGATGCATTCCTACATGCCCGCACCACGGCCGCCAACCTCTTCACCTGTAGTCCTGTTGTGGTCCACTGCCTCCCTGCTCCCAAACCCTCACTCCCCCCTCCTTCTGTCGATGGTCACTCGCCTGATGTAAATTGCCATTCACCATAGGCTGATTTTAAATATTCAGTTTTCCCTCCCCTCCCCCCCCCAATTGGTTGTGGGGGAGGGGGATGTGCACCTAGGGAACGCTCCGATAATGGAGGTTCCGCGCAGAGGGAGCCGCCATGTTAGGTTGGCGCCAGCGCAGACTTGGTCCGGCCGGAGGTTGTGCATGCGCAGGGCAGGGACAAAAGCCCACGAAGGAGGAGAGCTCGGGGAGGAGGGGAGTTAGGTGACTAAGGGTCTTAGCAGCCCCCGCGTTTCCCCCGTGGCGCGCCAGAACCAATCAGGTACGAGATTAGGGAGGAAAAGGAAGTGGTGGGGTGCACGAGGGGTCAGAGATAGCTGTCGGAGGAAAGAGAAGGAGCTCCGGTGTAGGGAGGCAGCCGCCCCTACCTAGGCCGCATACCCCAAGGCCAAGTTAGACCCTGAGCCCCAGTAGCGTGCAGCGGAGCTAGGGACTGGCCATAGTCAGGTTCCGGATTCCCCCCTACTGTGCTACGAATTCTACCAGGACAGTGCTAACTCCGCGGGAGGCCTGGGACCAGGCCCCGCTACTCAGTCGCAGCGTGTCTGGGTGGGATCGCCCCGGACACCTACGGGTGACGCCATCAACGCCCTCGCCGATCCTTTGTGAAGATAGTTGCAGAACCGGGTACAGGAGTGCCCGGCAGGTAAACGTCAAGTGCACCAACGGTAATATTCCTACTCCGGGACACAGTGGCTGCGCAGTCACACACTTATACATCCACTGACTCACTTGAGGGGGGTGGGGAGCGGATTCTAAGAGGGGACTGGACACGGGGTGGGATCACCCGGTGGAGGGAGAGGGAGAGGGAGCGTTTAAGGACGCTGGTAGTAGTGTCTCCTCTAGAGGGGCACCTGTGATTACGTTGCTGGTTGCTATAAGTAAAACATATTGGTTACGGTATTGCTGTGTGTGTGTGTGTTCATGTACATAAGTTCCGGCGAAGACCCACTTCCCCTAGGGCGGAAGCTATCGCAGGTGGAGGCGCTGCACCAAGTCATAAGTATTGTGAGCACCCCAGGCTCTCCGTGGCAGAGGCTTTGGCCCTGTGAGCCTACCGGTTATATAGCACATGGTAGTGGTCTGTGTTTGATAGGAAGCAGGACTACATTTGGAGGCGAGCTGCTGAAATCCAGAACAGGACAGGCTTTCAGCAAGGCTGAGCGGGAAGAGTGAAGTGCACCTTCCGTGCAAGTACTGGAGAGAGTAGGGCATGTAATACCAGGGGTAGTCAGGGGAGCGTGGATTCCCACACAGTACGCCCTGGGTGCCCTAAGAAGGTGTTGTAAGATGGGTGTATGGCTATTGGTGTCCTAGTCCCTTGAGGCAGATAGTGTGAGGCAACTGGGGGGGTTAGCCTGTTAACTTGTCCAGGGACCATGGACTATGAGTGGCCAAAAGTAGGAGACGCCCGTACTTAGGGAGATGCCCGGTACACTAGCCAGCACCCACATAAAACACACCACAGAGTACTTGTAGGAACCATCAGCGAGTGCGGTGCACAGAGAAGGAGTTCTGCCTAGCCTGGGGTATGCCACATCATATCAGTGGGTAAAGCACAGAGAGATAGTATGCAGAGAGCATCAGAGAGTGGCAGTGAGTACAGTCGGTGTCCAGGAACGAGTTTTGCACTAGACACTGAGAATAGCGGTGACATACATTTGGTGGGCTCATCAAAGATGGCGGCCGTCACTACATGTGCTCCACGGAGCAAGAAATAGTCCAAAATGGCGACAGCAGCGCCATCCACGGCCCAGCAGTTAGCAGTCGAGCTAAAATGACGATTCCCGCCAATCCTGGAGCGCGCACGTGAATCGTGCAAAGAGACTGTGAGAGAAATGTGGAGGGAGATGTGCAGGGGTTTGGCGCCAAACCCAGATCCCCTGGAAAAGGAGCGGCGCGAAAGCCGAAAGCCCACCCACCTGTGCTGTGACTGGCCAACAGACAAGGCCACGTCACACTGAAAGAAGGAGTGCCCCTCTTGTTTCTACCAGAGGGAGGGGGCACAAGGAGAGCCAATCAGGAGCGTCCACCCCTGCGAAGGGAGGGACAGGAAGTGAGAGCGAAGAACTTCACTTTTGCCTGACTGTTGAAGAGCAAGGAGCTGAAACACTGAACTGTTACACTCCTGAAGTAAAAATGTCAGAGCTAAGCATGACCACGTTCCAGTTCCCAGGAGGCTTCCTGGTAGTGGAACTCGACGGCCAAGAGTACTTCCGGTCCCTGTGCATACACTGCAGGACACCCAGACCGGCCCCAAGCACGAAGGCACGATGCTCTCAATGTGGCACGTTCTACTTGTGGCCTACTGAACCGTGGCCCATGATCAAGACCCCTCGGGGTACCTCTCCGGGAACACTAACGGAGGTGGCAGAGACGACCGACGAGGCTGCCCTAGTTCCCTGCACCCCTGCCGAGGTGGGAACCAAGGCCCAGTCAACTACAGAGCCGAGCGGAGATCCGGCGGAGAAGAGCGCGACCGCAGTGCAGGTACCAGAGCGGGCCCGTTTCGTACAACTACCCACTGGCGGTGCCGCAAAAGACCCAGGTGACTCCCTAGCGGAAGATCCGACCAAGTGGTCTTCGGAGGAAGAAGATGGCGTCTCATCGGTGGCGATGCGCCTACCGGCGAACCACCCCAGCTGTAACAAAGATGGCAGTCCACTTACCGAAGAAAGGGAGCAGACGAGTCCGGACACCTCCCAACGGCGAGCGCTGGTGCGGCCTGAGACGGCGTCGGAGGCGGATCCAGAGGGACCCGAGTACATCAGCCTGCAGCGGAGCGGTAAGGAGACTCCACCACCCCCTTACTCCCGCCAGACGAAGACGGCCCCTGCAGAGGACGAGAAGGAGAGGCGTGCGGCCGACTTACCCGTCCGCGGACCGGATGATAGACCACCGCCCTTCCGGTCCTCGACGCACTTCCGGTGCGTGACCACGGAGCGGATGGGGATTCTGCGGGTGACCATGATGACATCACTTCCGGGTCCGACTGGAAGAGAGGCCCGGGACCGTTGTTCTCCCCAAGGAGAGCAGCTATGGCCGCTGCCATGGCCACCCTGCGTAGCCAAGGTCCTTCCAGAGGATCGCGGGGCTCAGCAGAGAGGGCAAGCAAGAAACTGCCCACTGGTCACGGGATTACCCGCTTGCTGGACATGGGACTGGACATTGCCCCAGCCTCTAGCGCCCTTGCCCCGGCCACTGCCCCTGCCCCGTCACGAGTATTACCACCGGGACCTAGCGGGGATAAGTTAACAAAATACCCCAAGTACTCCAAGGACTTGCGGGATTGGGAGTTAAGCGATGAAGGATCTGATGGGGAGATACCGTATGCAAATGTAATTCGTATACCTAACGCTGTACCATTTTCTCCTGTATCTAGAGGGAGGGCCCGAGGGTCCTGTACTACTGCTGAGGTCGAGACTGTAAGCACAGTGGTCAACAAAATGAACCCTACTAGGTACTTCAACGCCAAAGGGAGAAGAGTTTGCTCGCGCTCTACAGAGGCGGGTACGTCCGGTGTCTCATCACAGGTGGAGTCGGAGGTAGATACTGGTAGCCCCTTATCAGAGTACGAGCACCGTGACAAGTGGTGGGCACCCCTGTTCACTGGGTACCACGCAGGTATGGACCGCACCAGGTTCCTGTTAATCAGGAACAACATAGTTGATCATTGGTGGGCGGTAGGTGCCTATACTCAGGAGGTGGCGGATGAATTAGAACACCGGTACCAGGAGATAGAGCAGAAGGTTATTCTTCCAAAAGGGCCTAGTATTCTGTATGACGATATTGCTCCGGTAGAACCAGAGTTTTGGGTACTCCCAAGCAGGGCGGGCCATAAGAAAATGACCAAGTTTAGCCGGGCAGACAGAGCCATAGTGTTCCGGTATAGACAGTCCCACGGTATGAGTATCCTTATGTGCCTGAACCCATAATGAGAGAAATTGAAGAGAACCGAGACAGTTGGCTCAGGGAGGCTGTACAAGAATACTTAAGAACAAAGTTTGGTAAGGGGGGTTTCCACAACGAGGACCGAATCAGTGAGGTGGTCCAGGTCTGGAGTATAGGACGGTGCATATACATGCACAGTGTAATCTACCGGCCAGAGTCTGGGTCGGTACAGCCCTATTATATAACTGTAACTGACCATAATGGGAGAAAGGCCAGGAAGCCTGACCCAAAGCACTATTACTAGTTGGTTCTCCCCATTGGGAGTACCCGGCTACTGTTACTGTTACGCCACCTGGTGGGTGGCTCAATAGATAACCTGTCTTGCACTGTGTTTGTTTCCCAGGTTTGTTCTCCGCAGGATGGTGCTGCTAAATCTAGGTCCAAGTGGGGACCATTGGATTCCACCAGAGGGAGAGTGTAGCCCCTGTAACAATTAGTGGGCTACCAATCCTTCTCCTACTGGAGTAAGCCCTGGTATGGGCAGGCACCAGTAGCAATCATGGGTTTTCCCCCCACCAAGCCCTGCCTGGAGTGATAGAGGTAGGCCCCTGACTCTGTAGCAGGCCTGAGACAGAGGGGAGGTCCTGCTGACATCATAAGGGGCAGGGCTGTATCTATTTAGTGGGCTGCTCCTTTTTGTGTCTGTTCTGTTTTGTTGGAGTGTCAGTCTGTTGGAGAGTTCAGTTGATGTTGAGTCTGAGAGTCTGGGAGGAGGAGAGTCTGACAGTCTGTTGCAGAGAAAGAAAGATGTGACAGTTGGGAGAGTGGAGAGTGCAGGAAACAGGAGAAAGGACACTCAGCCATACAGACTAGAGCTGATAGCACAATAGTGCGTGGACCAATGCCCCTCACCCTGCTGAGTGGGTAAGGGGGGGAGATCTTCCCTCACCCAGAAAGTATATCCTGGAGGTGGGGGTTGGGGTATTGAAGCCCCTAACCTGCCCATCCTGCTAGGGTACAGCCTGGAGGAGAGGAGAGGAGGAAAGGCCTGCAATTATACATTTGGAGTGCACTACTGTATATGAACTGCTGTGTGCCGCTGTGCATGAAGGGTTGCTGTATCATTGTGCAAGGACAATAAAGAGTGCTGCTATTTTATACAAAAGACTGTGTGGAGTTTAAGATCACTCGCCCTGGGACCAGGGCTTCTTCTGGGAGGATCTTAACCTATTCCTATAGGTCTCGCCAGAAGATGGAAGCGCTGCACCACCACTGTTGCTAGAGAAGATGGAGGCATATACCCCAGAGCCTGGCCCTGTTATCCCCCACACCAACTCAGGCCCTCCTGTTCCAAGCAGGTATGCACCACCATACACATGTAGCCAGCCCTCAATACACTTTAGAGGCACGATCTGTGTCTTGGGGGGGGAGGGGGGGACATGGGCTACATTTGGAGGCGCTGCTGAGATCTTAGACCTGGGGTGCCCCCCCAAGAAAAAAATATCGCCATGGCCCTTCCTTCGCGTCAAGAAATACGCGACTGGGCACGAAAAATGCGCACGCCCACCCGCCACGCAGTGGCGGTGACCCGAGTACCCATGGCTTTACCCTTAGAGACATTGCAAACGGGCTTACGACAACTACCGGGTTTTGCCAAAGCCCGTCTGGTAGACGTACTCATAGATCAAGATGCTAAGTGGAACACCTTGCTAGTAGATTGTCGGCGAGATCTAGTAGTCCTCGAGCCTACCGCCCCTCAATATCTGCCGCTTCCAAACTCTCCGTCCGGCGGCAGCGCCTTGGTCTATCCCCTTCGGCAGCCCCCTGTGGGGGAACTAGGTGACGACGACCCGACGCTCCCCTTTGCTCACTACCCCGCGACAGAAGCGGGTAGCTGTCCGTCCGAATGTAGCTACCCCGGGTCTAGCGCCTCCGAAGAAGCTGGTATACGTAGTGACATGCTGCAGAAACTCAATGACAAGATAGACCAGTTAACCACTCCATCCAGTTTACCGCCGTTAGTAGAAGCTCTTACCCTGGCCATGCATTCTCAAAGCTACCGGAAGTTAAAGGCCTTCTCGGGGACTCTACCTGTACCCATGGGTCAGGACGGGATAGACCCTTGGAAGGAGCATACTAGGGGAGTAATGGAAGAATGGTCTTGTACAGACATAGTGAAACGCCAGCGGCTCATGGAGTGCTTGAGACCCCCGGCCTCCACTTTGATCAATATCCACCGAGAGCAGTACCCCGATCTGACCGCTCGTATGATGATTGAGTTTCTCGTCGAGGCCTATAGTGCGACCGAGGATGATGGGGCCTTGTGGGCTAAGTACTACGCCATCAATCAAAAGGAGGGAGAAGATTTGTCTGCCTATATCCACCGCGTGCAAATCTCCCTGGGACCCCTCCTGCATCATATATACTTGGCCGCCTCCCAGATGGATGAATACCTCCGCAAACAATATCTACAGAGGTCCTGTCCCACTCACGCTATTGCAAACATGATTCGCGATAATCTCACTCGAGGGGGGAGGACGGGATAGACCCTTGGAAGGAGCATACTAGGGGGGTAATGGAAGAATGGTCTTGTACCGATGTAGTGAAACGCCAGCGGCTCATGGAGTGCTTGAGACCCCCGATGTCCACCTTGATCAGTATCCACCGAGAGCAGTACCCCGATCTGACCGCTCATATGATGATTGAGTTTCTAGTCAAGGCCTATAGTGCGACCGAGGATGATGGGCCTTGTGGGCTAAGTACTATGCCATAAATCAAAAGGAGAGAGAATATTTGTCTTCCTATATCCACCGCGTGCATATCTCCCTGGGTCCCCTACTGCATCATAAATACTTGGCCGCATCCCAGATGGATGAATACCTCCGCAAACAATATCTACTGGGGTCCAGTCCTACTCATCCTATTGCAAACATGATCGCGATAATCTCACTCGAGGCCCCCCCCCTCGTTTATCAAACTATTACAGCAAGTCAAAGAGCATGAAACGCATCTCATGCTTCACTCCCCACAGAAGTCTAAAGCAGCCAGCAACCCTAAACCCAAAGGGAGTGCTGAGAAGAAGGAAGAACCGCCGGATAAACCAGGCCCGGAGAGACCGAAATACAGTGGCCGAACCTCGCCTCCGTATGACCGCTGTACCACCTCCCGAGATATGTCCTGCTATAAATGCGGGAAAAAGGGACACATCTCTTACGATTGTCGGATGGGGGACTCTCGCCACCGGAGCCCGTCACCAAAGACGTTCACGCCCCAGGCCATGATATGTGGTGTATACGCGACCAGCCCCGAAACCCCTGTTTCCACCCAAAGTGGCGACGAACCCGAAGAGGAGAGTAACCACGTGGGGCCAGTAGCGCTGATCTGAGTACTAGTAGATGGTATCTATTCCTCTGCCCTGCTGGATACAGGATCCCAAGTAACCATCATATATCGAGGATTCTACGATCGACACCTCCAGAAGCGTCCTCTGAAACTGGCGGGGCATATCAAAGTAAGAGGGCTGAGCAATGACAACTACCCTATTGATGGCATAGTGACCGTGGACTTGGAGATACAACAGCTCAACACTGGGAAGTCGCATCCCATGAAGGTGGATGCCTTGGTGTGTCCGGAACCCAAAGAGACACCTAAGTATCCAATCATTCTGGGTACGAATGCGGACATTGTACAAGCCGTCATCCGGGCCTATCTACACGAAACTAACGAAATGCCGATGTCCAGCCTACAGCTACAACTGGTCCAGGTGGATCCAGATTCCCCCCCGGCCCCCGCGGAGCACCACGGACTGCTGTTCTGCGGCCGGGCAGGGCTGACCCGGCTCTTACCGGGAGAAACACAGAGGGTACCCGCCTGGTGTGCATATGCGGAACGAGTAGGCAAGGAGCAGCTCTTTTCTCTCGAAAGCACGCCCGAAGAAGATGTCCGCCGAGGATATCGGCTAATACCGGAATTTCGGGATTGGCCGACCGCTATCCCCCGTCGAATTTATGTGATGGTCCAAAATCTTTCACCCTTTCCCATGGCCATCGAAGCGGGGCAAAGGATAGGGAGGATTTACCCCGTCAGCTCAATGAATGAGGCCGTACAAGTAAAAGCCGCCCGAGTGGAAGATCACGGAGCGCCGCTAGACTTCGACTACGGCTCGTCCGGACTGTCGGATACCTAGAAAGAGCGGTTGCGAGTACAGCTGGAGGAGAGACGACCAGTATTCTCTACCGGAGAGATGGATGTGGGGTGTAGCCGACACGCCCAACATACCATTCGGATGACTGATACCAAGCCCTTCAGGGAACGTTCCCGTCGGCTCGCCCCCAGGGACGTGGAAGATGTACGCACGGCCCTCCATGAGATGGAAGAAGCCGGGATCGTTACAGTCACAAAGCCCTTACGCCTCGCCCATCGTGGTAGTGCGAAAGAAGAATGGGACGGTGAGGTTATGTGTGGACTATCGAACCCTCAACAACCGAACCGTACCGGACCAGTACAATCTTCCCCGTATAGAAGAAATCCTGGACGCTCTACATGGAAGCAAATGGTTCAGTGTGTTGGACCTATGGTCCGGGTACTATCAGGTACCTATGAGCCATAAGTACCAAGAGAAAACTGCTTTCATTTGCCCCTTGGGGTTCTACCAATTCACCCGTATGCCCCAAGGCATATGTGGTGCCCCCGCCACCTTCCAGCGGCTAATGGAGAAGACTTTAGGGGACCTGAACCCCCAAGAATGTCTCGTGTATTTGGATGATATCATAGTCTTCGGGAAGACTCTGGAGGAACATGAGGCTCGACTCCTGAAAGTACTTGACCGATTAGCTCAAGAAGGACTTAAGCTGTCTTTGGATAAATGCCGTTTCTGCCGGACATCGGTGACTTACGTGGGACACATAGTGTCCGCTGAGGGAATCGCCACGGATCCAGCCAAAATAGAAGCCGTCGTCAACTGGCCCCGACCTGACAATGTAGGGGAGTTGCGATCGTTCCTGGGGTTCTGCGGATATTATCGCAGGTTTGTGGAGGGGTACTCCCGACGGGTCAAAGCCCTCAACGGCCTCCTCAAGATATATCCGGAAGACACCGGCCGGAAGGCGACGCCTGCCCGACAACCCTTCGGGGACAAATGGACGACAGAGTGTGAACAAGCCTTCCAGGACCTAAAACAGAGTTTAATCGCGGCTCCCGTGTTGGCCTATGCAAATCCCGAACAACCATATATCTTACATGTGGATGCTAGTCTGCAGGGACTAGGGGCGGTGTTACATCAAATATATCCAGAGGGACTACGACCCGTAGCTTATATCAGCCGCAGCCTTACTGTCAGTGAACAGAACTACCCCGTGCACAAACTGGAATTCTTGGCCCTCAAGTGGGCCATTGTCGACAAGCTTAGTGACTATTTGTATGGTGTGTCATTCGAGGTGCGGACCGACAACAATCCACTTACCTATATTATGACCTCAGCCAAACTCGACGCGGCCGGCCATCGCTGGTTGGCTGCCCTGTTCAATTACAATTTCACCCTGAAATATAAGCCCGGGCCCTTGAATATTGGAGCTGACGCCCTGTCTAGGCGACCAGGGTTGGCCACTACACCCGAAGAAGACCAATGGGAAGAAATCCTGGGACCCGGAATAAGAGCGCTATGTTGTACCGCTGCCATAGTCAATGATCAAGTGGCATTCTCAGAATTAAGGGTGACTGACTCTCTAGGATGCACATCCAACGCTATACCGGAGGCTTATCGGGATCCCAGTGGCATGCACGTTACTCCAGACAAGATCATAGCCTGGAAAGATATGGTACGCTACCAAGAGCAAGACCCGGTCGCAGGGGCTATTCGCTATGCTATCCGGCAAAATCGCCCGGCCCTCCTCAGGCAAGCGCCGGGGGGTGTAGGAGGTATACTAATGCGGGAAGCCTACAAGTTCGAGCTAAAAGACAATCTGCTGTACAGGGTGGTAGAGTATCATAACCACCCAAATAGGAGACAACTAGTACTACCCAAAAGACTACATTACTTGGTACTGAGGGCTCTACACGATAAACATGGTCATTTGGGAGTTGATAAGACTTTCGGCCTAGTGAGAGATCGATTTCTCTGGCCCAAAATGAGAGAAGCAGTAGAGCATCACTGTCGACGGTGTGTGCGGTGTATTCGGTGTATTCAGACATTGCCCACCAGGGCCGCCCCAATGGGCCACTTAAAAAGTACAGGGCCTATGGACTTAGTGTGTATGGACTTCCTATGCATTGAACCTGACAGCCGCAGCATAGGCAATGTGCTGGTAATCGCGGATCATTCACCCGCTACGCCCAGGCCTTTCTGACCAAAGATCAGAAAGCCATTACGGTGGCCAAGGTGCTCTGGGAAAAGTACTTTATGCATTACGGGCTCCCTCAACGACTTCATTCCGATCAGGGAAGAGACTTTGAAAGCAACTTAATAAAAGAACTGCTGAAAATCTTACGCATCGCTAAGTCTCGAACTAGCCCCTACCACCCCAAAGGGGATGCATTGCCGGAACGGTTCAACCGCACGTTATTGGACATGCTAGGCACCTTAACCGGGGTGGAGAAGACTGAGTGGAGTAGACACGTGGAAACACTAGTACATGCCTACAATTGCACGCGACATGACTCCACGGGATTCTCTCCGTACTGCCTCATGTGTGGACGAGAAGCGCGACTGCCGGTGGATATACGATTGAGAGTCTCCACCGATGAGGTACATAACACTACTCATTTCCGATATGTACACTGGCGACACACTTTATTCGAGCTCGGCTAGTCCCACGAATTCGGGTATACCCGGGTGTATTGAGGTTTGTGACTGTTTTCTGCCCGAGTATATTGGGTTATTTTCCAGGCAGGGATTGAAGCATTTTATTCCCGCTGGCTGCAATACTGCACAGTATATATATATATATACTGCATTATAATTCATGCCATCTGGTAGACACGCGAAGCATTGCAGCCTATTAAATCCTAATCATTATCAATTAACAGATCAGCCGCCCGTCAGCCAGGCATGAACCCAGGCTGGGAAGGCAAACGCAACGGGGCTTGTCAGAGGTGAGGAGCGGCGCATTCCAGGTATCTGCCAGGTACATACTGGGTATTTGCTCGAATAAAGTGTGTCGGTGCAGTACAGCGATTGCAAGAGAATCTGCAGCGGGCCTACTTACAACGGAGAAATCTACTGAAAAACTGAACGCCGGGAATAAACGGCGGTACGATCACAAAGTTAAACACAGAGACATGAAACCCGGTGATGCGGTGCTCCTCCGTAACCTGGGAGTGCCGGGAAAACATAAATTCGCTGACCGATGGAGGGAGGGAGTGTACGAGGTAGCCTCACAAATGCCCGGCCTTCCGGTCTACCGCATCAAGGACTCGGAGGGTCGGGTGAAGACATGGCACTGTAATCATTTGCTCCCTATTCCCCGAGTGGAGAAGGGGGATTTGGAGTGGCCTGCATCCTCGTTGGATGGGGAAGGGACCTTGGAAGACGACATGCCAGGGAACTCAACCGTTCGGGAAGATCCACAAGAGGGAACCTCTCAAAGGGGCTCTCAACAGCGCGTAACTCCCGGCGGAGCTACGGGTAAAGGGCGCGGGGAGCATTCACCCCAGGGGGTGGCTCCGTAAAAGTCGTCACTTGACCCACTGAGCCCGTGTTTTGCACCGAGTCAGGATAATTTAGAGACTGTAACCCTCTCAAGGGAAGAACTCAAGATTCAAGACCAAAATAGTCACTTCCCCAAGGGAGTGACCGATCAATCGTTAAGGAACGGGCAACCTCCCATGAGGATGGCCTACAATCAGTTTGGGGCACCCCACTATTAGGCTCAGCAGTGGGCCCGCAGCCGCGTGCAATCAGTAATTGTGATGTTTAGCGAAATGTACAATCTGATTTAAGAGAGTGATATGGCTTGTGTTATGCAATTTTTCATTATATAAATGTTGTACCAGTTTAAAGGTATTGTCCAAGCGGGGACGTTGGAATCCACAGGGGGGCAGGATGTAGCCGGAACCCTGGTTTCCCCCCCCCCCCAATTGGTTGCGGGGGTGGGGGATGTGCACGTAGGGAACGCTCCGATAATGGAGGTTCCGCGCAGAGGGAGCCACCATGTTCGGTTGGCACCAGCGCAGACTTGGTCCGGCCGGAGGTTGCGCATGCGCAGGGCAGGGACAAAAGCCCGCGAAGGAGGAGAGCTCGGGGAGGAGGGTAGTTAGGGGACTACGGGTCCCAGCAGCCCCCGCGTTTCCCCCGTGACGCGCCAGAACCAATCAGGTACGAGATTAGGGAGGAAAAAGAAGTGGTGGGGGGCACGAAGGGTCAGAGCTAGCTGTCGGAGGAAGGAGAAGGAGCTCCAGTGTAGGGAGGCAGCCGCCCCTACCTAGGTCGCATACCCCAAGGCCCAGTTAGACCCTGAGCCCCAGTAGCGTGCAGCGGAGCTAGGGACTGGCCATAGTCAGGTTCCGGATTCCCCCCTACTGTGCTACGAATTCTACCAGGACAGTGCTAATTCCGCGGGAGGCCTGGGACCAGGCCCCGCTACTCAGTCGCAGCGTGTGTAGTTGGGATCGCCCCGGACACCTACGCGTGATGTCATCTACGCCCTCGCCGATACTTTGTGAAGATAGTTGCAGAACCGGGTACAGGAGTGCCCGGCAGGTAAGAGTCAAGTGCACCAACGGTACCATTCTCACTCCGGGACACGGTGGCTGCGCAGCCACACACTTATACATCCACTGACTCACTTGAGGGTGGTGGGGAGCAGATTCTAAGAGGGGACTGGACACAGGGTGGGATCACCCGGTGGAGGGAGAGGGAGAGTGAGCGTTCAAGGACGCTGGTAGTAGTGTCTCCTCTAGAGGGGCACCTGTGATTACGTTGCTGGTTGCTATAAGTAAAACATATTGGTTACGGTATTGCTGTGCGTGTGTGTGTTCATGTACATAAGTTCCTGCGAAGACCCACTTCCCCTAGGGCGGAAGCTATCGCAGGTGGAGGCGCTGCACCAAGTCATAAGTATTGTGAGCACCCCAGGCTCTCCGTAGCAGAGGCTTAGGCCCTGTGAGCCTACCGGTTATATAGCACATGGTAGTGGTCTGTGTTCGATAGGAAGCAGGGCTACAGTAGCATCATATTATGTCAGAACTAACACTCTCAGCGTGCCATGTTGCTAATTAGGGGATCAGAACAATTGTTCAGCTATTTGACAACATAGAAGAGAAAATAATAGATTGAAAATAAGGAGGCATTTTATTCAAAAGCTGTAAATGAATTCACCTCAATCATATTCAGTATGTTAATGGACATTGGGTTTTTATTATTTTACAATGCAAGCAAAATGTTCCGTTTCGGGAAAGCACAGAGTAGGCCTTGGTCATTAGTCCTACTTTGCACAATATAATTACAAGCGCTTAGATCCAGGGGCATCTTACCTTCCATCTGTTTTATTATTTCCTTATTTAAGCTTCTGCTGCCAAACAACTGATGTTTCTAATTATACCCTTGATAAGGCCCAGTATGGAAGCAAAACACGTCGACTGAGCTACAGTATGAATTGAAACTTAGCTATCTGCTGAATGATATATTCATTGTGGTTTTTAATTGGGCTTTTACTTTTCTACAATTGAATGTTCTGCTAAATTAATGGTAGCCATTTTGGGGTTAAATGAATGCACAGATAGGGATTACGTGTTGCTTCTATTTGTAGTTAATGATATATTGACATGTACTGTAGCTCATTCATAACGTGAAACCGCCCTTGACTTGTGCCACTTTTCATTGAACATCAAGTTGTTTTACCCCCATTATAATTTTCTTAGTACAAGATTATATACGTCTACGCAAAGGACTTGAATGTAGATGCCACAGAGTATTGTTTTAATGGTAACTAGTAAAATGGCTTTCTATACCACAGGGGATTTCACTTTAAAGAGCTGGTATTGTAAAAATATGTTTCTTGTTCTCGTGTAAGGATCCGTAGTGATTGCTTTTAAATGCATGGTTTTTTTAAATATTAAAAAAGAGAAATACCTGGGCGTTAACTCAATATTGTGTAAAAGTGTAGAGAAAATATGATACCAGAAAGATACTACCTTCGCGAAGGCACGCAGGGTGCCCCCAGAAAATGAGTCTCATCCCGAGGCTCAACCCCACCAGGATCTATCCCGGATCCTCAAAACATGCAAAAGAACAAACAATAGGGGAGGACACAAATAACAATAGAAAATAGACAAAACAATGTTTGCACACATTAAATGGAGACTGAAAATCTCCCAGCTGTATAAGTACCCAGAGTAGAGCTCCAAGGGAATTCCCCAGTCAAAGCACTTACAATGGTACAGACAGTACTGTACTGAATATTGGTGAAATGAGGATGGATATAAAATATGTATATTGCTCACACGGCCGTGTGTGAGTAGCAATCCTATAATGGGTCTCTTGTGTGTGGGCTTCTAAATAGTGGCCACGTCTAGGAATGGTGGTCTTCACCTAGGTGTAGGTATGTGCAGAGAAAAATCCAACTCGGTGCAAATTAATGAGTTTATTACAGAAAGAAAGGTAACTCCACACTTACATATATAATATTATAGGATTGCTACTCACACACGGCCGTGTGAGTAATATACTTAGTTTACATTTATCCTCATCTCACCATTATTCATTACTGTCTGTACCATTGTAAGTGCTTTGACTAGGGAATTCCCTTTGAGCTCTACTCAGGGTACTCAAACGGCTGGGAGAATTTCAGTCTCCATTTAATGTGTGCAAACATTGCTTTGTCTATTTTCTATTGTTCATTGTGTGCTCCCCTATTTGTTCTTTTTTTAAATATTATTATAAAGTGAATTGAACACGGCTTCCTATCAAGTGCAATACATTTGACACTTCAGGCTTCTTCTTAGCCTAGCAGTTTCTTTATTCCGTATCAGATAGATACTCCATGTATCTAGTGATATTCATGTTGGGGGTAGACAGTTTAAAAAGCATATCACACGAATTGTAGACCGCACTCCCACACATGGGAAGGATATTTATCCAGGGAATAATCTGATTGCCAATATTTGGAGTCAGGAAGGAATTTATTTTTCCCCTTATGAGATATCATTGGCTGATATTTCACTTGGGTTTTTTGTTTGCCTTCCCCTGGATCAATATACTGTAAGCAGGGATATAGGATAAAGTATCTGTCGTCTACATTTACTGTATCATAGGTTGAACTTGATAGAAGTATATCTTTTTTTTTTTTCAACCTCATCTACTGTGCAACTCTGTGGTATACAAAATGTAAGTAATATCAGACTCTGATCCAATATATTTAAAAAGTGCTTAGAGAGACAAACGCCTCCAATATCTGTCAAAAGTAATAATGCGGCAGAATAAATCTGGTCCTCCAGCACACACAAAAAGAGGCAATATACAGAATAATGGGAAAATGGTAGACTTTTCTGTAGTGTAAAATTAAGACAAACTGATATACAAGAGAAGCAGACCTCATCACATTGCAGAGGTGACATACCCAATAGTCCACATGAGAGAGACATATGAGAGGCCTCCCGCTCTTATTCTTATGGACTATTGCAGGGGTGCGCTAAGTTTTTGGTGTGTGCCCCCCTGCCTGGGAGCCCCAGCGTTCGCACCCCCCTAGCTTAAAATGACGCAGGTCATGTCATATGACCCCACAGCGTCATTTGACACGCGTTGTCATGGCGACACATCATGTCATTTGGCAACACGTCGCCGAAGGCCCGTCAGGCAGCAGGTAAGGGACGTTACAGAGGCATCATGCCTCCCCTCAGCATTTAATTTAAATGCCTTGGGGAAGGGCGCGGGGCCTCTGTAACCGCCGCGCCCCCCCTAGCAAATCTTTCTCCCCCCAGTTTGCGCACCGCTGGACTATTGAATATGTTACCTCTGCATTGGTGAGCACGGCATTTTTGTATATGTGTTTGTATGCTTTTTGTACTATAGTAATGTGAGCATCAACTAACAACTATTTTTTCATTGTTCTTTTTATTGCCACATTTAAATGCATTGTTGCTCAGCAGGAATCCTTGAAACGACCCGTCCATGTCATGTCACTACTGTGCAATTGTAAACTCATTGTAGGTTGTGATACATTGTAGCAGCTCAACATTAAAGTTCTTTATAGATTCCATTATCGTGTATGAAGCTTTCGAGATCTGCTCCATTTTGAGATACTGTTTAATTTATTCCTGTAGGACAGTGAATACGAACCCTTTATATATGTGTCAAAAATGATGCTTGACCTTGAGGTGTTATGCAGGGAGCGGTTTGTTTCCCTTTTTTTGTAGCGGGATGGTTGGTCCTGCATTTTGTCTGCAAGGCTCTTGATTCTTGGCACATGTTTCTATGCTAAAAGCAGAGTCCTAGTTGAACATAGTTTCCTCACTGAGGTGGTTGCACACCTCTTCCCCCATCACTGACTGTGTATTCCGTTCCACCTAGTCCACCTCACTTAACCTCGGACTCAAGAATGGAGAAGGTCAGTGACAAGATCAGACAGCCGGAGTGTCGGCTCGCATGCTGCTGCTGGCCAGAATTGACATCCGTGCTACAGGGTGTCCATCATTTCTTTAGGAGGATACTGTGCTATTTCCTTTTACCTGTTGCTAATCTTCAGTTTGCTCTAAAATTACAGTAGGTGACCTCATATTCCTTTATTATCAGAATATCATTGTCTATGGTGTGGTTTAAAAAAAAAACATAATCAGCAATGATTAGAACCAATACAATGGCTAAAAACTAGTAGTGGTCCGCAAAACCCATAGACCGGTCTCGGCTCTTCTTTCTGTTGTGATAGAGCATTTTATGAGAAGTTCAACTAAATCCATACAGAAAAATCACGCGATCCATGCAGAGGGACCAGCATAAAACACCATGGATACCATTGCCTGTCTGTGAACTAGTGACTGTGAGCTTGCTATAGGATTAACATAAAAACTGGTGTCTCTCTCTCCTCAGGTCTCATGCGTTCTCGTGTTAAGGGGGCAGACGCAGCGCAATCTAAAGTGCTCACGTTCCTTGACAGCCACTGTGAATGTAATGAGCACTGGTTGGAGCCCCTCCTGGAGAGAGTAGCGGAGGTAAATATCTTATTGTGACTAGTGGAGTTCTGTAGCTCTGTGGAAATTTGTATTAGTTAAATAAGCAGTGGCATTTTCCATGTTTAAGTAGTGGCTGTGATTTGAAACAAACTATACAACAAAAAGCCCTTAGTTGATTCAATCACACATCCGTACGTAAAATTGTATGCAATGGTATTTTAAGACACTGACTAGTGTTATAATTAATCAAGCTGTTTTCTCCCCACTTGAAGTGCGTATTGCCTTAATCTCTTATTAGTAGCAGTATAGCATTCCTTGATTCCGTGTTTCAGTGACTTGCAATGCATTGGGAAGAGAATGCTTTCAGGGCCAGACTAGCCTGCAAAGCATAGCACAAGGAAAGCAATAGTAGAAGGGTCAATCTGTCTGGTTAGATGTGCAATATCTACAAATAAGTGTTTAATGAAACATCGAAAGGAGGAAATAAGTCTTCACTAATTCCATAGTTGCCGTAATTTGTGTTGAGTTTTATGTCATTTTTAGAATGGGATATCACAATTACAGTAAGTGTGTGGTGAGGATAAATAAAATAATGAACGTAAAGACAACTTGTACAAAAATGTCTTAATGAGTCTAAGTGGGACAGTAGAGGCAGTTGTGCTACCAAACAATCTTCTCAGCCTACAAAATCGCACAGCCCGTGCTGTTTTCTCCAACCTCTAATTTTGAGCCTCTTGCTCTCCCTCTTCCCACATCACCCTTGAGCTCTCTCGCTCTTTCCCCACGTCGCCCTTGCGCTCTCTTTCCCCACGTCGCCCTTGCGCTCTCTCTCCCCACGTCGCCCTTGCGCTTTACCCTCGCGCGCTCTCTTGCCACGTTACCCTCGCGCTCTCTCTCTTCCCACGTCACCCTCGCGCTCTCTCTCTCTCTTCCCACGTCACCCTCGCTCTCTCTCCCCACTTTGCCTTTTCTACCTGGGTCTGAAACTTCTGTGCGAATAGTATATAAACATTTGAGAATCGATTCGACATTCTGTCCTAACCGCCTATAAATATCCGTCTGCAAATTAAATTTTGTTAAAAACCATGTAAATAATTTGCAACTCGAATTTTGACACACATGCCGATCTCTATTCACTATTGGATTAACATAATTGGAAAAAATAATTTTAAAAGTGCATTCATGCTTGTTTACGTTTTTCAATAATGAAAGTATATTTCGCTCTGCAATTTATTTTTTATTGATGTCTTCAGTAAATACTTTGGATCTTTAGTGGGGCGCATTTAATATGACTGTCCACATGGTTGTCCTTTGCGGAAATACCTTCACGTTTACATTACTGGTTTGGTTTACATGTGGTTGTATAGACGAGTATGAGGTAAGTTTCAGTAGGAGAAGAAGCCATTGTCAGGGCAGTTTCAAGAAATGGGCATTTCTCTATTGGCTTTACAGCCTACTATTGAATAGTTAAATATTATGAAGCTTTAATAATTTGTGATTGGAAGTTCTAATTTAGGCTTATTACTGTATGTTGTGCTTAAATCAAAGCGGTTTATGTATCAAGGAAAAAGGGATGCAATGCTGTAACAGAACTATTGCACCAGATGTACGACGGAAAGAAAATCATGTCAGTGAGATTTTATTATTTCATTATTTTGGTGCAGCTTTTCTGTACCCCCAAATAAAATACTATTGAAATCAATTTAATTTTTTCTTTGATAAATTGTGAAATGTGAATATTCATTGATCTGATCTTTGATTGTGTTATTGCTGACATATACGGGTAGAAATGATCTGAACAGCAGAACTGGATTACTTTGATTCAACTATCTCCCTATAACCAATTACCAAGTTTAATTTGTTATTTTATGTATTGCACCAACTATTTCTTGTAAATATACATAGTGTAAAAGTGATCACATGGAATAATATACAGTACCAGGAGTAGGAGCAGATATAAAAGTAGGAAAGATTGTCAAACTGCTTACAATTTGCTCCCCTCCTTCATTAAATAGCAGGTGCCATTACAGAATAGAACAAAAGACAGAAAAGCTACATCCAATATGACAAAAATACACAGTGAAATACTTATATATTGTCTTGAAAAGGGGTCATTTAGTTAAACCCTTTGGCCAAAACGATATAAGCCTGCAAGCCACATAAAGGCATGACCATTGCCATTCGCTTTGGCCAAAGGGTTTAACTAAATGACCCTTTTTCAAGAGAATATATAAGTACTGTATCTGACTGTATTTTTGTCATATTGGATGCAGCATTGGGCTTTTCTGTCTTTTGCCTGTCTTTTGCCTGTCTTTATTTGTATACATTTGGCCACGATCAGTAGCACTTTTGACACACACACACACACACACACACACACACACACACACACACACACACACACACACACACACACACACACACACACACTATGTGGTATGTTGTATGTTTTGGGGTTTCTTGAGCTTGCTCGGATTTTGTTTGTTTATTAGCCATTACAGAATAGTAATGGCTGTCACCATTTTAGTTTGTATGGGTAAATTGTATGCAACATCTCTTCCCCCGGCCAACAGAATAGGGGCCACACAAAAGTCTCCCAAATGTATGTGAGATGGTGCATTAAAGTGCAGGGGACGAGGCAGTCATCCGTGCAGGCTGGTTCGGTGAACAATAGAAAGAACTAGAGCACCAGGAATTTTTCTTCAACTTATTATAACTGTCCAAAAATACAACTTCTTTTGAATGTGCAGACAACATTCCCAAAGAGGCACAATCTTTCTTTTTCCGTAACTTCAGGGCAATGCATTTGCCCAGTGATTGGCCACTGCCGCCTCCACTGAGACCCAATGGCAGGGTGCCCTCATGCTTGAGGCTGCACACTATCCCCATAACATAGCTTAATGCTCCCCTCTTTTGAGGACAGCTTTGACTCTATCCCTCTGGCAGCTATGGGGTGATACTCTTAAGGACCTATCACTAAGAAACCTATGATGGAGTGCTTTGCCATCCTCTTTTGTGGGTATGATGCACCGGAGGATCATATAGGGGAACCCTAGAATTGGTTGTGACATTTTCCCTCACTGGAAAATAACAAAGGGGCTTCTACCCTAGTTACTTACTATAAACTGCGTGCATATTTACAGATGAGACCCCCTCCTCTTGTTCCTCCAGGGAGTTCTTATCCCCGCCTATTTATGGCCTTTCTCCCCACCCCTGTCTCTGGGCAGAAGGGCGAGCTTAGCCTATGCCGAGTCACCTTGGATCAGGTAACCCTTCAAGCATATTCTGAATGCAAGGAGTGGCCCAGCACCTGCCTCATCACTTTGCAACATTTGCATCCGAGCTACTTGCAACATATTATCTAAGGGCCATTACTAGGATTAACTCTTGATCTCCCTGTTAACCCATTAGGCCGAGCTCACACTGGCTGTTACGGCCGCACGCTCCTGCAGCCCAGTGATCTGTGCTCAGGCTTCAGGAGTTGGGTCGTGGCATTTGGGGGCATGTCGGGGGGCGTGATGAAGGCGCCACGAAGCTGGTTCGCCTTTATTTGCTGAACCAGCTCACGTGACGCGACTGCAGCCCCAAATCTCAATTTGGGTTGTGGCGGCAAAATGTTGCAGCGTCAACGCTGTACTTTGCCGCCACAAGCAGTTTCTAGTGTGACAACTGTCATCCACTAGACTCAGAGTGGCGAACGTGCGCGCGCGCGCTTCGTGTAGCAGGCAGTGTGAGCTAGCCCTTAGACTAGTTAGGATCCCACAGGGGTGCTACATGTATATTGTGAAATATACAAAGAGAATTACAATAATTGCAATTGCATTAGGTCCATGATAGACAGGGTAGGTGAATGTGTTTAATGACCGTTTGGTGTAGTTCTTGATGTCTTCTGAACTGCTGAAATCCTCTATCTAGGCTTGCAGATTTCTAATTTTCCACCGCGTGGATTTGTTGCACCTGAATTTCGTGCATTGATGTTTGCTTCTGCAGGGCTAAACAACAATAAATTGCAGGAACACAGTCAATATATAGGATTTACATAATTATCACAAGGGGAAACTGATTCCTTATTTGTTTCACAGAAAGAATACACGTCAACATACTGTTCATCTGAATCCATTTATAATGTATTTACTATTCCTTTGCACACCGCAGATCTGGCAAAAAAATATATTGTTACAGAAGCTTAGAGGTTTTGACGAGATGATCCTGTTACATGATGTGTACTAATATGAACCCTGGCTCACATAAGACTTCTGCATTTTTATTCAAGACTAGCTGATATACCCGGCGTTGCCTGTGAGTTAAATTTCCCGCTCCCTCCTCTCCCTCTATTTCTGTGCTCCCCCTCTTTCTCCGTTTCCCCCCCAGAGGGAGGGACAGTGGACAGGAGGGGGGGGCAGTGGACAGGAGGGGGGGTGGGGACAGTGGACAGGAGGGGGGGGGGGATAGTGGACAGGAGGGAGGTGGGTACAGTGGACAGGAGGAGGGGGACAGTGTACAGGAGGGGGGGGACAGTGTCAAACACATACACACACACACAGTGTCAGACACACACACAAACAGTGAGAGAGACACACACACACACAAATACACACTTACAAACAGTGAGACACACAAACAATGAGACACACGTCTCAGTCCCGTGCGGCGCCTTTCTCGGGCGGAGGCCCCGCCCCCACCCCACAGTCCCGTGCGGCGCCTTTCTCGGGCGCAGGTACCGCCCCCGCCTCCCCCCCCCCCGCAGTCCTGTGCGGCGCCTTTCTCGGATGCAGGCCTCGCCCCCCGCACTCACACCCCCACCCCCCGCAGTCCCGTGCGGCGCCTTTCTCGGTCGCTGTACCCCCCACCCTCCTCCGCCGCCATCCGCAACATACACCGGCAGAGGCAGGAGGAGGAGCCGAGAGTGCGGCGGGAACAGAGGCCATGCAGCAGGAGCAGGGGTGAGCGGGACAGAAGGGAGCGGCGGAGCCTGGTGGTGCGGGTGATGGGGGGAGCCGGCGGGGAGGTGAGCTGGGGGGGTTAGTGTGGGGAGGTGAGCTGGGTGAAGTGGCCAGGTGCTTGTGTGTGTGTGTGTGGCAGTTGGGTGAGGAGGAGAAGAGTGGCAGTTGGGTGACGTCAGTGCCACAGAACCACGCAGGCCAATGAGAGGTGTGCGGGGCGGGGCAGGGATACGGAGCAATCTGATTGGCCACATCTACAACCCCACAAACTTCAGATTTATATATTAAGATGAGCAATACTGGGTGTGAGAAATCAGATTTTAAGTAGGAAGGGGGGTCATTCCTGCTCAACCTTAATATCCACCTTAAGACACCTACTGTTTAATTATAAGGAAAAATAAACAATAGGCTGAGTGCAACTTAACTGGGAATCTTTTTTGGTGATCATCTCTCGAACAGTCCTACATAATACACTATATACACTACAGTCCTACATAATACACTATATACACCACAGTCCTACATAATACACTATATACACTACAGTCCTACATAATACACTATATACACCACAGTCCTACATAATACACTATATACACCGATACTTACCTTCTGTAAAGGAATAACTGTGTTCTGACTATTGCTGTGTTTGCAACTTAGCAGTGTTACAATAGTAACCATCCACTATTGAGAAAAGTATTCCATTTCATAGATTGATACTTTGTGCGACTGATACTCTGTATAACTGAGAGTGATAAACCTAGGATTAAGGTGCTTCACTTCTGCATATACTAGCGTCTGGAGACTGTGTGATAACCAAACGACTAAGATATAATTATCACTGGTGTAACAATTAGCACATACTGTGTAAAAAAGAGAAGCAAGAATTTTAATATAGTATAGTTTATTTGGGGTTATTTTTGATAGATGAGTTTAATAAAATGATTTTAAATGTTAGTATTTCCCTATGTACTTATCTCCTTGGGGTTTATGAAATATAAATAACCTTAAGACACCTACTGTTTAATTATAAGGAAAAATAAACAATAGGCTGAGTGCAACTTAACTGGGAATCTTTTTTGGTGATCATCTCTCGAACACCTTTTTTGGAAATATGTGAGAAATCAGAACCTACCAGAACTATACATTCTGAAACCGAATACAAAACTAAAACCCTCCAGATTTTTAGAACCAAAATCAGAACACCAAGCTAAGTGCCTATCACTCTGGCAGAGTTGTAAACTTGAGGTGTTATATATTTTTACATGATTTTAAGTGTTTCAGTTATGCTATTTAAAATGTATAGTTTTATTATCCTACACCTATTTTAAGCTTTTTTTCCCCAATGCTTTATTATGCTATTTTAACATATTTCTGCTTACAGTATATTGAGTTTTTCCCATAATTTAATAAAAAAACAAAACATAATAGAGTTGTTGCAAAACCAGAACATTTTTTTTTTTTGGAACTAAATCTGCATCCAACACCAAAACATGAGAAAATATTGAACCAAAATATAAGTGAGAGTGCTTACATTTAAGTTTAATTACTCATCTATTGACGGCTGCTCGGCATATGTCACTCTTCCACTTCTGACACCCATTGCCAGCTCCATGTGGAAGTATTCAGAGGGACAAAGGAGCAGAGGTGAGTGGTCCACAGGCCCCTTGTAAGCCCTTTGTGGGCCAGATGTGGCAAGTGGGTCACCAGTTGAAGAGCCTGGCTGTATGCCAACTAACCACCATTTTAGGGTTAGTTTGGAGCATGAAGGAGATAAAGTTAGTTACAAGGAGACTTGTATTCACCCACCACAGGAATTGTTGGCACAACTAACCACTCCTGATATGTTATGTCAAGAAGCTTTATTTAATTCTACTAAAACCTTATTTTAAACATGGATTTTTTCCAGGTGCACACTTTCCAGTGTATTTCAGGCTAATTTAATATGTCAGACACACAAACATTTTGTTAATTTAGGTAGATAAATGTTCTCCTGTCTGTTTACTTTGGTTGTGCATGTGAAATTTCTAAATGCACGAGTGCCAACATTTATATTTTTAGTTTCATCAGAAAACTTTAAGTAAATGTCTTTGCTTTTCTCGTGTCCTTGCTTTCTGGTGCCCCATTGTTATTAATACATTCTATCAGCGCAAGTTAAGTTAATGTAGGGTAAGCAGTAAGGTGTATATTTTCCTTTCCATTCACTGGTTGTTAGAACCACTCACTTCATGTAAATGAAAATCATGTAAATGGTGCCAAGTTTTAAAACAATTTGCTGATTTAAAAATAGAATTTCGACTTCCAGTATGGCGCCAGAGGGTGAAGTCACATCCCCCTGAGCTCCTGCAGCCCCACTGCTGCTACACAGATCAGCAGCTTAAACAACCAGAACAAATGATTTAAGTCAGTAGATAAAAACACACTGAGTGATCCTGTGAGCAGCAAAAAGCAGGCAGACTTTACATGCTCCTGTGAGGGGGAGATACATGTGCAGGCAGTCTCTGCAGAGATATCATGCTGAATATAACCCTCACAGTTTCAATCCAGCGGAACAGAGGGAAAGGCGCGAAAAGATCCACAGCAAGACAGCAACTTCAAAAGTAAGGAGAAATTGAGAAATTTATATGGAGAAATTTCTCTCGAGGCAGACACAGATGACCCCCAAATATCAGCAAAAGCAGGTGAGAGCTGGGAGAAAGTCAGAGCACACCAAGATGGCTTCCAAGCACATGGATAAGCTGCATGCAGACCCAGAGGAATCAGGTGTGTCTCAAGAGGCAGAAACTCCAGGGATTATGGTGAGTTAGCCAGGGCTGTAGCAAAAGTATTGATGCCTGCTTTAAATGAACATTATGAAAAATTGCAAAAATCCCTAGATTTTAAAGGGGAACTAACCCTGCAAAATACCAGGATGGGGGAAGGTGAATCTAGAGTGGGGGTCCTAGAGGATGTATCCTCACAAATGCAGCAGGACATTCAAACTCTTAAAAAAAGAAATGCAACTTTAGAAGACAAGGTGGAGGACCTGGAAACAGGTCACGCAGAAATAATATAGGATTAATAGGAGCCCCTGAAGAGGTGAAACCCTCTCAATTGCAGGATTTCTGCACAAAATTGCTGCCCGAATCTTTGGGACTAAAACATGATCACGCTAACATCAAAGTGGAAAGGGCTCATAGACTTGGTCGAGTTAGGCAGAACCAGGAAAGTAGGCCATGAGCAGTAATCACAAAGTTTCTGGACTTTAATGAAAAATCAACAATATTAAGAGCCTATAAGAATTCGGGTGGCCTATATTATGAGGGAAAGAAGATCCTAATCTTTCAGGACTATTCTGCTGCAGTAACAAGTAAAAGACGGGAGTTCAGTAAAGTTTGCAGTATGGTATGTAATCAAAATAAAATATTTTCCCTGGGATATCCTGCACATTAAGAATCTTCATAAATGGAAGGACCAAAATATTTTCAGAAGCACCAGAGTGCTTTATCCACCAGCATGCTGCAGAACTGGAGGACAGAACCTCAGAAAGGAGACGGAGATACAACATGGGGAAAAAATAGTGCAGCCAAGAAAAAAGGTTCCCCTGCAAGATCCCCGCACCGCTGAGATGGGCCAGGCTGCAAGGAAAAAAGTATTGCACTCAAAGGGACTAATGTGATCTGGTTACAGAGAGATGGTACATGCATAAAATCATGTGAATGTTGGGAGGAAAAGATATTAATATAAAGATTATTGCATTTAGCGATATTAAGTTGATAAAGTTCAAAAGCAATGGAGGGGTTATTTTGCTAGGAGAACATTATAAAAAAAAATCCACAAAAATAAGTTGTCTAATTGATTACATGTTACAAAAAAAAAAAAAGTTAAGAAAACATGTTCTGAAAAATATAAATTAGAGTGGTGAATTAAAAGGAGGAGGAGGCAGTGGTGAGCTGGGATGAGGCTAAAATGTCACTTCTGGGAAAAAAGGAATGTCATTAATCTGTGTTTTATGGTTTATTTTTTTTTATACTCTGAGTTATGTATGTATTATTTGAAATGTTTTTCACTGGTATATTGTGATAGAGAAAAAGGAAACAACAGGCAATCACGATAAAGTAAGGTTCGTTAAGTCGTTATATACATTATGTAAAGGCGTGCTAGAACTCCAGACTAACTGGGTAGGTGAAGTTGTATTCTCCCCAGCAGTGGGAAAGAAAGGGGGGGGGGGGGGGCAATTCTGATAAGCAAAACACTAGCATATGAGCTTATATCAATTTGGAGTGACACAGAGGGAAGGGTGGTACAGTGTGTTCTCAAGATCAACAATATGGATATATGTATATGTAATATTTGTCCCCAAATGAACAGAGCCAACCTTTCTTCCAGAGTGTAACTGATAAATTGTTGAAAGAAAGAGGAGGTAACCTAATTGTGTGTGGTGATTTTAATGCTGTGAGTGATCCATTTTTAGATAAATCTTATCTTAATCAGAGAAAAGGAAAATCAAGATTTGCACAGAGAAGCATAGGGCTGTTATAACAAACATTGGGTTTGTTAGACTGTTGGAGGCTATTTAACCCCACTGAGAGAGAATATGCCTTTTTCTCTCACCCACATAACTCTTTCTCTCAAGAATAGACTATATTCTAACAAGCGACCATATGATGGACAAGGTGTCCGCAGTGGCGATTGAAGATTTAATAATATCAGACCACGCACCAGTATGGTTAGAGATAAATGTAGGATTTAGGGAACACAAAAATGGAATCTGGAGATTTTCATCTTATCTTCATAATAATGAGGAGTTTAACGCTTTCCTCCTCAATAGCTGGTACTATTTCCAGAAAACAAACGCTATACACCAAAATGAGGGGAAATTGTATTGGGAAACTGCTAAAGCAGTAATGAGAACCAAGATTCTAACATACATGAACAAACGTAGGAAAGACACAGAAGGAGAATACATTAAATCTAGCAAGGAACTGAACAGGGCGTCCTGTCACTTCAAACAAAATCCCACCCGAGAAAACGGGGACAAATACATGGAAGCAAAGAATGTATGCGAAATACGGCTATACAGAAAGGAACAAAAAAGCTCCAATTTAGAGACCTTAACCTTTATAAGTACGGTAACAAGGCAGGTCATTTATTAGGAAATCTAGTTTGACAAGCTACATAGCCAAAACACATACAGTACTTAGGATACGTAAAGCTTCAGGAGAACTAACATCAGCTACTGAAGAAATATGTACAGTGTTTAGGGACTTTTATCAAAAATTGTATACTACCAGTGAGCAGGATGATGTAGCTCAAGACAAGTTTTTACATGGGTTAAAGTTCCCAAAAATAACGAATGAAGAGCAACAAGAACTGAACACTTCAATTACCAGTGAAGAAATAGAGGCGATCATAAAGAAACTTAAAAATGGGAAGGCACCAGGGCCTGATGGCTTTGCGGCCGAATTCTATAAGATCTTGGGACCAGAAGTAGTACTAACCCTGCAAAACGCCGTCAAAGAGATAGTAGACAGAGGGAAATATTTGGAAACTGGGAAAACGGCATTCATCAGAATTTTACATAAAGAAGGTAGAGACCCTCTTGTGCCAGGTTCATATCGACCCATATCCTTATTAAATCAGGACGTAAAAATTCTCTCAAATTCTGGCAGAGAGGCTGGCTGCAGTTTTACCAGGTCTGGTCCATTAAGATCAGGCAGGTATTGTAAAGGGTGGATCTTCAGGGAAGAACATACAGATGCTGCGGCCGTTATTCAAACACTTCACAGGTTGTATACCTCGGAATACCCATGTCATGGCACGTGATTTCTTCCAACCGTACCGCCTTTAGACAGAAAGTGCAGAAAATTGCATTTTAGTGTTCTGGTTTTTAAACACCTAAAATTGACACAGTAGCACAGTACTGTAGACATTACAATTCATTTCATTGCACACAATGAAACAGAATCCATGAAATTCAAACAAAGCAACCGCGATAAACACGGGTGCCTGGTGTGATTGGCCGCGTTAATGCCGTGTGGAATACAGCAGAGCACACAAAAACGGCTCCGTGATTTGTTCGAATAACGGACGCTGCATCCGTAAAAAGTATTAGGAGCCCTTTAATGAACCAAATCAAATCCACACAATATTAGGAACAATGTAATTATTTCGGTAGACGCAGAAAAAGCCTTTGATAATGTTAGATGGGAATTTTTATTTGATATACTTCAAAAAATACAAAAGAGAAAAAAAAATGGTGATAATAGCGCTAAGAACTAAACGATAATTATTAGTGTAAAACAATATAAACACTTAGATCCCTTAAAATAATAAGGCAAGGCTGCCAAGAGATGCTGACCCAAAAAAAAGTCAGTTATAATACACAAAAAACAAAATACAAACCGGCGCCTAAAAATGTCCAAAAATAGTCTATTGAAGATCCAATTGGACCGGAACACACAGATCCACCTCCAGTCTTGTACTTCCAAAGTTGTGACCAAGACCAGATGTGACGTAATATGTGGAATCAAGCAGAAAAATAAATCATAGTGCAAACTGCTACTTATATATATCTCTATCTCTATATATAAATACATATGGGGCTGATGTATGTATAATTTCCTTTTAATAAACGTGCAGTAAAAGAATGTAGACGATCAAGCTGATAAAAAGCAATATGACTAAAAAAAGTGTATCTTTTTATGAAAAATTTAAAATAAATGTTTAAAAAAAATCCTACATTTAGCCTACAGTATAATAGTATTAATCGCTTCAGGCCTTCAACTCTTCCAGCCAGGGCTTTATTGGCCAGTTATGCCCTGTTCTGAGGGGATTACAGTATTACTTAATTAACGTTGTTGCTGATTAAGATAAGAACATAAGAATAATGGATGTGGTTTCAAGGTTGGTTTAGTTTGCCATGGTAATGATTTTGAAGTTGTCTTTCCTTTGGGATTAGTTTGAGCTGCAGGCAAATGTCCTGGCTAAGGCTGCGCTTATAGTGCCGGCTACGGATGCCGTCTCCCGTCTCCGTAGCCCAAGCGAAAGTTGTAATTTGAGTTTGGGAGAGGTCTCTAGCTACAAGGGGAGTGACGGAAGGCAGAGGGGTGGGGACAAGAGCAAGGGGGAAAGCTGAAACGGAGAAGAGTTGTAATTTCATTTTGTATGCTGAATTTACAGTACTTTCTTTAAATTACGGGATAATTTACCATTTTAAAGTTGTTCATATAGTGTGTTTCACTTGACAGACGCACACACCCACACACACAATCAGAGCCGCCAACAGAAATCATGGGGCCCAGGACAAATGAAAGGAGCAGCCCCCCCCCCCCCCCAACCACGTAAAAACAAATTTTAGCGCGCAACTTTTACTTGACCCCCCCCCAATACATATAAAAATACAACCCCAACCCCCAAATACATATAAAAATACACCCCCAATAATAAAACGCTGGGCTAAGCTTCCGGCGCGCCGGCATGAGAGGGAGGCCCGGCGCACACACGAGCAGCCATTGTGGGACTGAGAGGTGCCTGCAGCGGGGCAGGGCCGGCAGCAACTGCTGTGACCTGCAGCTGGGCCCTGCCACCGCCAGCCCCCCGCAGTCCCGCCAGCCGTCGGGCCACCGCCACTCACTGCCCCCCGCAATACCAATATTTCCGTGGTAGGTGCGCTATGGATTGGGGGGGGGCTGCTCCTTTAATTAGTCCTGGGCCCCATGATTTCTGTTAGCGGCCCTGATCTCTCACATACACACACACACTCACTCTCACTCTCTCTCTCTCACACTTTCTCACACACTCTCTCTCTCTCTCTCTCTCTCTCTCACACACACACACACACTCACACACTCCCCTCCCACACACACACACAATCACAACACCCCCCCCCCCCACACACACACACACAATCACACCCACACATCCCCCCCTCTCCCTGCATCAGAAGCTATCTGATTGGTTAAAAGACAGTCACATGAGGAGACCGTCTCTCAAAAAATCAAATAATACTGGCTACCAAATTTCTGGTCTCCCCGTCGCGTCCACTATAAGCGCCTACATAAGCGACCATGCATTTGTTTTGAGGCGATGTCGCCGTCACTATAAGCGCAGCCTTAGTTTAATCATTAGGTACTGAAACAAGGTCTATTCAACAGGAAATCTCTTGGCATAGTTGAACACTGGAGATTATAAAATCTTCATCTTTTATTTTCCTCGAAAAACTCACCAGTTGCCCACATCATCAAGCTACTTGTTTCAGCCCACGCAACCAATTTAAAGAATAACCCTCTCTTTCTGGATGTTTTTCTCATATTCGTGTTTCACAAGATCTAAATCAGGAGGATGTGCTCTGATATAAATGAACAGATAAACTATATTAAAAACACATGACTATCTGTAAAATAAAATAACGTTAGCAGTTTTCCCCCTGTTTTTATAGCTTTCACAGCCTCCTGTTTATTAAGACACCACAGTGAAAGTGGTGTAGAAAACAGCTGTTAAGACCAGTGGAGAGCTACTGTAAACTTTTCTAAAGGGCCAAGGGCCAAACATGAGCTGATTGTGATTTATCTGGCAGTTAACTCTACATGAACTTGAACGTAGGTAGCCGGCTCATCAAAAACAGATTAATCCTTTATAAGTACAGGTAAACCCCGTTATAGCGCGGTCCTCGGGGTCCACCCCGAGACCACCGCGTTAGTAATGGGGTCGCGCTAATTTTTTTTTAAAATGGCCGCCGCGCGCCTGATCGGGAGTGAAGGAAGGAAGAGGTGGCCAGAAGCCCTACACGTCCCCTAGCAACGGCTGGGCAACCTGCTCCTTACCTCCCACCACGGCGGAGAGAGAGACACTTGGGGGGAGAGCATGGGGGGATAGAGATGTGTGTATGCTGCCTGTGTGTGTCCTGTGTGCAGGGCCTCTTGTCCCGGGCCCAATGAGTAATGGGAAAGGTGCCAGACACCTGTCAGCAAAACTAATCTGTCCTGATCCGCAGAGCTGGCCTGTTGGAAGGTGTCCGTTGAGATGCCTGTCCAGTCAGCATGCTGCAGACTGGTAGAAGGGAAGTTTCCGACAGGCACCTCCATGGCCACCTATCAGCAGTCAGCTTGGCAGGCCCCCTCCACAGGCCTCATACAGGCCTCCTCAATCCTCCAGGGGGCGCTCTCACAATCTCTCCTCTTCCAGTGTCCCTATCCTCCTCTCTCTCACATTTCCTCCCCCCCCAGGCCCCCACACCTACCGGCCCTCCGCGGCATAGCCCACGCGGCCCTCAGAGTCACAGCCTGCTCCTCACTAACCCCCCCTCCTCCCGACACCCCCGCTCCTCCCGACACCTCCCCCCCTCCTCCTGATGCAAGTTCTGCTCTGATCTCAGCAGCCGACACCAAAGGTAGGGAGGGGGAGTGGGAGGTGTGGTGTAGTGTGCTGTGAGTGCTGTATGCTGTGAGTGCTGTGTGGTGTGAGAGCTGAGTGCTGTGTGAGAGTGTGTGCTGTGAGAGTGAGTGCTGGGAGTGTGTGCAGTGTGCTGTGAGCAGTGTGCAGTGTGGAGTGTGTGCTGTGAGTGTGTGCAGTGAGCAGTGTAGAGTGTGTGCAGTGTAGAGTATGTGCAGTGTGAGCAGTGTAGAGTGTGTGCAGTGAGTGCTGGGAGTGTGTGCAGTGTATAGTGTGTGTGCAGTGAGTGCAGTGTAGAGTATGTGCAGTGAGTGCTGGGAGTGTGTGTGTGCAGTGTAGTGTGTGCTGGGAGTGTAGTGTGTGCAGTGTGTGTGCAGTGTGTGTGCAGTGTGTGTGCAGTGTGTGTGCAGTGTGTGTGCAGTGTGTGTGCAGTGTGTGTGCAGTGTGTGTGCAGTGTGCAAAAAAAAATTTTTACATTTTAAAAAAATAAAATAAAAACGGGAGCCACGTGAAAACCGCGATATAACGGGGCGCGCTATAACGGGGTTTACCTGTGTATATACCTCCGCCTGGACCTCTGCACCATATTAGATTGTATATGCAGCATCCCTTGCAGGGGACAGGGACTAGTACCTAATGTTCACAGGCACAAATGTGTAGTACATAAAATGTCCCAAACGCTGACTATCATAACTCACTGTTTGGCTTCTCTCTCAGATCCTTCAGTGCGGTCGTTTGCGGTTCGTCAAAACGGCGTGCTGATCCACCAGACTAGTTGACCAGGAGAAAATTTGAAAAAAGGCAGCGCACTGCCAAAAAAGCAGGAGGCGGCTCACAGATAAAATAGAAAAATTTATTCCATGATGGGATCAAACATAACCCCAAGATAGCCCCAACAGCACCACACCAACGCGCATGGAATACATTTTTCTATTTTATCTGTGAGCCTTCTCCTGCCTTTTTGGCAGTGCGCTGCTTTTCCCCCAATTTTCTACATGAACTTGGTCCACTTGCAGTGTGTGTACAGTTTTGTGAAAATTCTATGGTTTTACATATCAGGACATAATAACAATCATCTGTTCCTTAGCAGGTCTTAAAATTAGGTAAATACAACATCAGATGAACAACAACACATGACATATTACACCGTGTCATGATTTATTTAACAAAAATAAAACCAAAATGGAGAAGCTATATATGTTCAGCCATAATAGTACCCATTTTGGGGTGGGAACCAGCTTAGCTGGACATCCAGTTAGTAAGGGCTAAAGCTACAGTGTAGTTGGTTTTCCATAAAGTGAATAGGTGTTATTTTTTTGTTTTGTTTTGACTTAAAGGGACGGTGGACCTGTTGGTGTATGATTTAATCTTGTAAATAAACCCCCCTGTATAAATGTTTCCGACCTTAATCTGGGACTAAAAGAGACTGCAACGTAGTGTGGGCACCACAACATGTATACACATGACTGATTATTTGGTAAAAAGGAAATGCAGTACAGTTTATTTGAGTCGTCTTTTAAAACCATACATATTTTGGACACCTTTTTCCGCATTATAGAGTGTGACATAGTCCAAAGATGTTAGGCAGCTTTCTGGCCCGTTTTAGGTCAGAAAGTGCAGGAATAGTTAAAAATGATCCATTCCACAGCTTCACATTAACTCAGACTGTTGGATGGAAAATCCAGACCACAGATTACAATGGGTCTAGTTCTCCCTCACCTGCTCTTCTAATCACTTGCACAGGTATTTAGAACAGAGAGGTTTGCATTTCAGTCTCTCTCCTTAGAGCCTGGAGGCTGGGGGTATCGCTGCTCCCCTGTATCCAGTTTCGGGGTGGACGGCCCCTCCAAGTATCACAGTACCAGAGGATTTGCCTGGACACTTGGGACCGTGTTCCCTCCACGAACAGATAAGACAAAACAAATGTTTATTGCTGTTGCTAAAAGACTGTGCTGTATCTAAATGAGAGGGCATTGTTTTAAGCTGGGTGACCAGGTTAGTTGGCCCAGTTAGTTCGCAGTTAGAGGCTGATTCTGATGTGTAGTTAGTTCCCTGAAAGGGATAGGATTTCTTTATATGATTTGGTTTTTATTTCTTAAAAGTGACACTGGGTGAAATGCTATGACACTGATATAAGTGAACCGCTGAATGAAAATGTCTGAGTGCCTCTAACCTACACATGTTAAAGCTGCAGTACCTTACTTGGATGAAAATAAAGCAGGCAGAAGCCTGAGTTAAGCAACGTAATACTTTGCATGTTCCTGTTTGTTGTATAAATAACCCTAGAAGACTGTGTCGGGAAGAACCCAGACAGACGTCAGCGCTACAAAAGAGGGGCGTTTGTCACAAGAGCAATAATTTATATTGTATGTCTTGATAGCTTGTGTATAACTATAAGAGCCATTGTAACGGTCTATTAAAAATGTATCGCAACCTACAACAAAAGTACACTTCACTGACCAAAGTGACTACTAACATGCTGCATTGCAATAGTTAAGTGACGCGGTGACCCCTCAAATAAATTACCAATATTATTACCAAGTTGTCATTTTTACGTTTTTCCTTGGCATTTTGAATATTTCAATAGCAATTCCCCCAGAAGCCTATATGAGTTAAACTCACATAATGTTAGTATCTTTTCCCCATGACATGCTCAAAAAAAAAAAAAAAAAAATCATATCTCAATCTTGTCTGTTGCCATGGTAACCTTCACACGAACTGGGCTCTGGGGAGAGTTTCATATAAGCCTCCCAGACACGTAATATTTGAAACATGTATATCTTGTATATATTTATATGTATACATTTAAATGCAAAAATATGACGATTAGCACAGACTGCTGCTTTAATGTATTTGAAAGGACTATGGCGGTTAACCGCCAATTATTTTTTTGGTTTTCCTAGGATTGTTTTCTCCGAGTCACAGAATTTATGCCTTTTTCCAGATCAGCTTCTTGTGCTGTAACCAGCTGAATCTTTAACAAAACTATGCTTTCTCTAGAAACTTCAGGACAAACACAGCAAGTCTAGCAAAGGTTACATTAAATTCTCTTTTGCTGCCGTTCCCCCCCCCCCCCCACCCCTATGACCAATGTACTTTGACTGTCTCAAGCAATATGAGATGGAAAGGTTATAGAGAGGTCAAACAAAGGGGACATGTTTGTCCTGTGCAAATGAACTGATAAAGGATTTCCAGCAGTATATGTGAAACTCTCTGGTCATTCACAATGTTGGTAGTATAATGAAGATCTTTAGAGCAAACGCAGCTCTTTAAAGGGGCAGAAAAAGGCTTTGGTTGCTTCTCACACGTCTCTCCAGAAATGTGGTGCACTTTTTTCTCTCTGAACATGTCCTAATAAAACCTTTTGATATGCCCTGACATGTGCAATAGGTTTGGTAATCATAAGAACATCACTATGTTTGTGTGTAGGATCCTTAGGAAAGCATTTGTATTAACTTGATAACTTGGCTTTCAGGCAGTTATGTTTGACAGCTTGTGAAAGTGATTCAAATGTACAATAACTGATATTGACAGACAGCACGCAACTGAAATTATCTTCACGGTTAGATGTTTATCTAACACCTATTTGATATATCTTCACTAAATGTTGGTACCGGGATGGCAGTAATTTTGGCTTGCTGAAGCGTGTCTAACATATTTGGCAATACATCACATATTAAGAGGAATGCTGTGTCATGGGAAACCAGATTATTACACCGGGATCGCAATCACCAGACAGAAGTTAAGAGTTAAATAAAACCAGGTTTATTTAGGCCTAAGTCAATATTGAGTAACACTGTACAAAAACACAGTTCCAACTCACCAGGAAACAGAGTTACCGGGGACTCCTAGCTCACTAGGTGCTGGGCGCTGCCGGAGTGATCTTACCAGAGATGCCTCCATGATCCATCCTTAGGCTAAGGCCCCGCTCCCAGAGTCAGCGCACCCGCACTGCTGACAGGCGGTGCGCTGAGATACACAGACCGCGATATGCGGTCTGTAGGGAGCCGGAGCCGGAGCGGGAGGTGGGCGGGTGGTGGGCGGTTTGACAGGGAGGGGGGGCGTGGCTTGAGCGGAGGGACCCGCTACTCTCCCCCCCCCTCCCTCCACGGACTCGGGCTGGAGCTGGAAAGTAAGTTTAAACACACACACGCAGGCACTCATTCATACACACACACACACACACGCGCGCGCACACACACAGGCAGGCACTCACGCACTCATATACACACACACACACACACTCATATACACACACACACACACACACACACACACAGACAGAGGCAGGCACTCACGCACTCGGGCACACACATACACACACAGACAGGCACGCACGCACTCAGACACACACACAGACAGGCACACACACAGAGAAAGGCACTCACCTGCTTTCACTCCACACTCCTCCCCGCTCCCCGAAGCCTCTCCTCCTCCCGAAGCCTCCCCTCCCTATTGGCTCACAGCCACACACGTCACGCGTCGAAGCTAGGAAACACCATTCTGTGGTGTCTCCAGCGGCTGACGCGCGACAGCGTGTAGTCAGCTGTGCAGCCAGTGGGGACCGGGACCAGCTCGCGAGGATTCCCCTGCTGGTGGGGAACTCGCTACATTGCCGCCCGCGCCAACGAGCGCAGCGGGACCGAGGCCTTAGGATATGTAGATTACAAGGGATCACCACCTTACGGGTCACAATTCGTATTTCCAGTTAGTCTCTTTATAGCGAGACTAACCATGAATGATTGTAGAACTCTGATCGGCATCGACTTACATAGAACCCCGTAACCCCGTCCTCCATCTGAAAACATGGAAAACCCGGTGGAGACCAATCCGTGCAGTGTCTTGGCTGAGCTAATCGGAGGCTGGTCTGTCCAGGGCGAGCTCTCTATCAGGACTGGGCGCTGATACAGTACTCTAAGACTGTTCCTCCAAGGGGCGGGGCGTAGGGAGAGTGAAATATGAACTGGCCAATAGGGAATGAGCCAATGGGTCTAGGAATCAGGCACTTTTCCCCGGTTTTGCTCCATACCTCCCGCAGTGCGAGACACCTCCCTGGCGGGGAAAAGGACAATACCCTGATTTTTAAGTGTGAACTTTCCCAGCAGGTGGGTGCTTACCAGATCAACTCCCCTTTGTCTCACAAAGTGGCACCTGGCCCAATGCAACAGATCGTCCCTGGATCCATTGTATGCTTGCCTCGCTAAGCGAGTTATGCACACAGCACACAATGAATCTCACAAAAAATACTGTTCCTACAGATAGTTAAAAAAGGGAACACATAAGAACAGGGTTGGCAGCCATTTTGGCTGTAGCCTACATAGATCACCATTTTGACCCGTAGCATACTGCACCGACACACTTTATTCGAGCAAATACCCAGTATGTACCTGGCAGATACCTGGAATGCGCCGCTCCTCACCTCTGACAAGCCCCGTTGCGTTTGCCTTCCCAGCCTGGGTTCATGCCTGGCTGACGGGCGGCTGATCTGTTAAATGATAATGATTAGGATTTAATAGGCTGCAATGCTTCGCGTGACTACCAGATGGCATAAATTCATGAATTGTAATGCAGTATATATATATATATATACTGTGCAGTATTGCAGCCCGCGGGAATAAAATGCTTCAATCCCTGCCTGGAAAATACCTCAATGCACTCGGGCAGAAAACAGCCACAAACCTCAATACACCCGGGTATACCCAAATTTGTGGGACTAGCCGAGCTCGAATAAAGTGTGTCGCCAGTGTAGTTACATAGTAGATGAGGTTGAAAAAAGACATGCATCCATCAAGTTCAACCGATTCTAAATTTAGACGACAGATACTTTATCCTACATCCATACTTACAGTATATTGATCCAGAGGAAGGCAAACAAAAAAAATCCCAGTGACCTATCAATCAATGATATCTCATAAGGGGAAAAGTCCTTCCTGACTCCAAGAATTGGCAATCAGATTACTCCCTGGTTCAACATCCTTCCCATGTTTACTTATTTGGTATATCCCTGTATACCTTTTGTTTCTAAAAATATGTCCAACTTTTTTTTTTTAACAAATCTATTGTATCTGCCATCACAGTCTCCATGGGTAATGAATTCCACATTTTAACTGCCCTTACTGTAAAGAACCCATACCTTTGTTGCTGGTGAAATCTTCTTTCCTCCAACCTTAAGAGATGCCCCTGAGTCCTTTGTACTGCCCTTGGGATGAATAGTTCATTTGAAAGCTCCTTGTACTGGACCCAAATATATTTCTATATAGTTATATCCCCTCTTAGACGCTTCTTTTCTAATGTAAATAAATCTAATTTAGCTAGCCTCTCCTCATAAGTTAGAATGTTCATCCCCTTTATTAATTTGGTGGCTCTTTGCACGATCTAGTTCCAGACTGTCTTTCCTAAGGAGTGGTGCCCACAATTGTACTCCATATTAAAGATGTGGTCTTACTAATGCTTTGTAAAGGGGCATAATTATGTTTACTTCCCTTCCATCCATTGCCGTTTAATGCAAGATAAGATCTTGTTTGCCTTTGCAGCTACTGCATGACTTTGGGCACTATTGCTAAGCCTGCTGTCTACAAGCACTCCTAAATCCTTCTCCATCAAGGATTCCCCCAATGTATCCCCATTTAATTTGTAAGTCGCCTGTTTATTCTTGCATCCCAAATGCATAACCTTACATTTATCTTTATTAAATTTAAACCTCATCTGCCATTTACCTGCACATGTTTCCAGTCTCCCCAAGTCCTTCTGAAGAGAAATTACATCCTGCTCTGATTCTATTACCTTACGCAATTTAATATCATCAGCAAAGATGGAGACCTTGCTCTCGATGCCAACCTCAAGGTCATTAATAAACAAGTTAAAAAGCAGGGGTCCCAGTACCGATCCCTGAGGTACTCCACACACAACTTTAACCCAACCTGAAAAAGTTCAATTTATGACAACCCTCTGTTGTCTGGCCTTTAACCAGTTTTCAATCCATGCGCATATATTACAGGTAAACCCCGTTATAGCGCGACCCGTTATAACGCGAAATCGGTTATAACGCGGTTTTCACGTGGCTCCCGTTTAAAAAAAAATTTTTAAAAATTAAATTTAAAAAAAAAAAAAAAAAATCCACACTCTCTCACTGCACACACACTCCCAGCACACACACTCCCAGCACACACTCCCAGCACACACTTTCCCTGCACACACACACTGCACAAACTCACTGCACACACTCTCACTGCACCACTGCACACACTCTCACTGCACACACTCTCACTGCACACACTCTCACTGCACACACTCTCACTGCACACACTCTCACTGCACACACTCTCACTGCACACACACTCACTGCACACACACTCACTGCACACACTCTCACTGCACCACTGCACACACTCACTGCACACACACTCACTGCACACACACTCACTGCACACACACTCACTGCACACACTCTCACTGCACACACTCTCACTGCACACACTCACTGCACACACTCTCACTGCACCACTGCACACACTCACTGCACCACTGCACACACTCTCACTGCACCACTGCACACACTCACTGCACACACTCTCACTGCACACACTCACTGCACACACTCCCAGTACACTGCTCACAGCACACGCTCACTGCACACACTCTCACTGCACACACTCCCAGTACACTGCTCACAGCACACACTCTCACTGCACACACTCCCAGCACACTGCTCACAGCACACACTCCCACTGCACACTCTCACAGCACGCAGCACTCACAGCACACAGCACTCACAGCACACTCTCACAGCACACTATACCACACCTCCCACTCCCCCTCCCTACCTTTGGTGTCGGCTGCTGAGATCGGAGCGGAGCTGGCATCAGGAGGAGGGGGGGTGTCGGGAGGAGGGGGGGTGTCGGGAGGAGGGGGGGTGAATGAGGAGCAGGCTGGGACTCGGAGGGCTGCGTGGGCTATGCCGCGGAGGGCCGGTAGGTGTGGGGGCCTGGGGGGGGGGGGAGGAAATGGATGCCGGTGGTGGGAGGTAAGGAGCAGGTTGCAGATGGACTCGCCATTGCTAGGGGACGTGTAGGGCTTCCGGCCACCTCTGCCTTCCTTCCTTCCCTCCTCACTCCCTCCCGATCAGGCGCGCGGCGGCCATTTTTTTAAAAATTAACGCGATCCCGGCTCTAGCGCGGTCGGATCGGTTGGCCCCCGAGGACAGCGCTATAACGGGGTTTACCTGTATTATTTAGTCCAATTTTCTTTTTTTTGTACACCAACCTCTTGTATGAAACCGTATCTTAAGCCTTTGCAAAATCTAAGTAGACCACATCAACTGCATTACCCTGGTCTAAATTTCTACTTACCTCCTCAAAGAAACAAATAAGGTTAGTTTGGCATGATCTATCCTTCATAAATCCCTGCTGAATATTACTAATAATTTTGTTTTCCATTAGGTATTCCTGAATATTATCCTGTATTAAACCTTCAAGTAGCTTCCCCACTATTGAAGTCAGGTTTACAGGTCTGTAATTCCACGGTTGTGATCTAGCTCTCTTTTTTAAATATAGGCACCACGTCTGCTTTACGCCAATCTTGTGTTACTAAGCCTGTGGAAATGGAGTCCTTGAATATTAAATATAATGGTTTGGCTATTACTGACCTTAACTCCTTGAGAACTCTTGGATGTATGCCATCGGGGCCAGGTGCCTTATTTACTTTAATTTTTCAAGCCGCTTATGAACTTCTTCCTCAGTTAACCAATTTTTCATTAAAATGGAGGTTGTGGCTTCCTCCTGCCGCACTACTATTGAAATTGATTCTTCCCTGGTAAACACAGCGGCAAAGAATTTGTTTAATACCTCTGCTTTTTCCTTATCTCCAATAATCTGTCTACCCATCTCACACTAAAAGGGTCCTATATTTTCTTTTCTCATTTTTTTGTTATTAAGGTACTTAAAGAACTTTTTAGGGTTGATCTTACTTTGTATTGCAATCCTTTTTTCATTATCCATTTTTGCCAATTTGATTGCCCTTTTGCAATTTTTGTTACATTCCTTATAATTCTGATACGATGTCTCTGTCCCTTCTGACTTAAAGAATCTAAACGCCTTCCTCTTCTTGTCCATTTCCTCCCCTATTTGTTTATTTAGCTAGCCACATTGGTTTTGACTTATTTCTTTCATACTTATTACCCAAGGGTTTACACTGATATGTGTGCTTTTCTAACAATGTTTTAAAGACTGCCCATTTGTCTTCTACATTTTTCCCTGCAAAAACATCATCCCAGTGCATTACTTGTAGATTAGACCTCAGTTTATTAAAATCTGCCTTTCTAAAGTTTAAGGTCTTTGTTGAACCCAAGTAATCTGTTTTTTGATCATTTATTGCGAATGAGACCCTGGTATGATCACTGTTACCCAAATGTTCCAGGACTTGAATATTTGTTATTACTTCTACATTGTTTGATATTACCAAATCCAGTATTTCCCCTCTCCTGGTTTGTTCCTCAATAATTTGGGTCATATAATTGTCTTTAAGAACCCCCAAAAACCTGTTTCCTTTTGTTGTAGTGTTAATCTCATTGCCCCAGTCTGTCTTGATAGTTAAAATCCCCTATTATGCAAACATGACCCATGTTTGATGCCTTCTCCAATTGCAAAAGTATTTTAGCTTCCCCAATCTCACAGATATTTGGTGGTTTATAGCATATCCCTACACACATTTTCGTTATACTTTTACCTCCACTGCTAATTTCTATCCACAAGGTCTCTACATTTTTATCATTTCCTTCATAAACGTCTTTCCTTATAAAAGGTTTTAGATCAGGTTTAACATATAAACATACTCCACCTCCCCTTCTATTTTTTTCAATCCTTCCGAAAAAGGGAATAACCCTCTAAATTAACTGCCCAGTCACAAGTTTCATCCTACCATGTTTCAGTAATGCCTATGATATCATACTGCTCCCTTGCGGCTATTAATTCAAGCTCCCCCATTTTATCTGTCAGCATGCATTTAATTTTTTTTCAGCCTGTACTATTATCTTATCTGCTCCTTCCTTTCTGCGCCCACTTGGTTTAGTCTTTAGAAGTTTTCTAGTAGTATCTGTATTTACTATGGGTGTCTCACTGCTTGTCAAACTCGCCCTTGCCCCAATTTTACCTCCATAACCCCTTGTATCCTCCTCTATTGTATTTAGTTCGTTATCTGTTTCATTCCCCTCCCCCCTATATCCTACTTTAAAATCTCCTCCAACCTTTTTAACATTCTCCCCCCTTGCACAGAAGATCCCTCTTCATTGAGGTGCAATTAAACTCACAAAGTTTCTGATCTTTATATAGGGTGGGACCTCCAAACCTCACACCTGAAGATCTAGCTAATTATTTAAACACCTGATTATCCCCTTAAATTTAACTGATAAAGCCAGGGTTTCACTTACTTTTGCAGATATCCTAACTTAATTACATTTGTCTAATCCATACATCATTTTGTTTCAAAAGACATGGAATTAGTTAATATAAACCCTTTTGGATATTTAAGAAAAGACTGGTTTTGATTCAAGAAAGTTATGGAAAAACTATAGCATTTCTGTAATTATCAATGCAGTTCACAAACTTTCTCGCCATAAATGAACACCACCCCCCAAAAAAAAGAGTGACCAGGACACCTTGATTCTTAAATTTTTTTGAAGCCCAAGTGTAAGAGACGATTGCAGAGGTACGCAATGGAGACTATTACATATATACAGTGGTCGACAAATCACCAAAAAATCTACTCGCCACCTAGTACCACACGTGTGCTGCTTGGGCCAATAGGAGCTCGCCACGATGTTAAATCCACTCGCTGGGGGCGTGCAAATGTATAGGTTTGTCAAACACTGTGTATATATATATATATATATACACACACACACACATTTGTGCAGATATACAAGTCTTATCTGTCTCTTGTAGCTGTAGGGGAAGCCTCTCTGCTCTCCTGGGTCAGCACCTTTGCATGCTAAGGCAATGTCTGTCCAGGTTTAGAGGTTTGGTCCCCTTGTCTTGCTATCAGCATACAGTCCAGTCCTTCTGCAGCTCAAGACATCTGTCCTCTGGTCAGTCCAGTGTGGACTAAGGCACGTTCTATAGTGCTGGGCGTGTGCTACGCCGTGCGCGCGGATTTTTAGTTGGCTGTTGTTAGTCAGCCTTTCTATACAAGGGCCGCGCGCACGGCAGGGAGAGGGGAGCCGACAGAAAGTGGCGAAGATAAGGAAAATCGTCTTTTCGCGCCGTTGCCCGCGCTCAAATGTGTGTGTGTGTGTGTGTGTGTGTGTGTATGTACATATGTGTGTGTGTATGTATACATATATACGTACATATGTACATGCATATATATATATATATATATATATATATGTGTGTGTGTATGTGTGTATTTGTATGTCTGCACAAGTCTAATACATTTTTTCTTTTTACTAATGTTTTTTTTTAATAAATAATTAATTACACATACACACACCCATACACATACATACATACATACATACATACATACATACATACATATAAACACACACACACACACATAAACACACAAACACTCAACACAGTATACTCACTTAAAGCATGCGGCACGTGCACGCGCTTTCGCATAGGCACGCACGGCCGCATGCTGTATATAACAGCCCTAAGGAACAATCTGTCTGTCCTTCCTTTGTTCAGCCCCCAATTGTGAGACTAAGGAATCCTCCTTCCTGTCTCAGAATAGGCTGTTTCTGAGAGAGCTCTAATCAGCCAGGTGGAGTTGGTTAATTGCTGTTATGCAATTAACCAGCACACTGCTGTATTTAGAGGCAAGGTTCTTTAAACAGGAATTAGTCCCTTTTACACCGAGAAATATTTACCGGACGTAGACTTTAAAAAAATAATTTGATGGCAAAGATTCACATCTCTTAAGAATTAAATGGGCCTGATAAAGTAATGAAAATTGGACTGTATAGGAACCATGTTACACAATGTAATGCAAGGTAAAAAGTGAAAGGTGGAGATGTAGCAATGTAAAGGTCGTGCAAATAGCAGTTTGTTTTGACACACTGCTCCATTATCTGCTTGTGTTTGGACCAAATTTTAAAAAAAATTGTCTCAAAAGTTTATACCACCTGAGACCGGCCAGTTGTATTTGAAACACATACAAGAAAGCAAAAGTGATGCCCAGAGATGCAAAATTTGATACGTCATTATAATTTGTGTCCTGCAACTCCTCCTGTTGACATTCCCTGAATCACAGCCTGACACACATGTCAAACATGCAGGGCGCAAAACATTGAGCAAAGAACTTGATGCAAGATGAACATTACAATTTGCGTCATTTTTACTCGGAATTTGCCTTGATACATCACACCTTAAATGTTTTATAATTTTACAAATACTGTATATAGTTAGTACTGTACCTCAATGTGGTTAATTAATGTACTTGCATTAGCTGAATGTTTTTGTTATTATTAGTCATTAGCAACTCAATAGTTAATATTCTGCTATCCGCATACATTAGCCCATTTGCCAGGTTTAATGTGCTGGCTGTCCTACGCCTATAAAGAACCAATGAGGTGTAGATGTTTAAGGCGTTACACTTAGCGATTTCAGCCATTTTAAATGAATTGCAATTTTTCTGCCAGCACATACTGTAGTATCCGTCCTATTTCTTAGATCTCAGTCCTGCAGTACTTGCTGTATTTTTTTTTGGAGACCTGAGAAGAATGTGGATGTTGCATGTCTGATTTGTATTCACAGCTAAGTACCTTGCAGTATCTGCTGTTTTAAATGCTGTTTTTTTTATCACACTATAAATGAACTGTAGAAGATGCTTTGTCTTTTTGATCTTCCAGTAATTTGCATGTGATTTCAACATTATCTCTCCTTTCTAATGACTACTGAAGCATGACAGCATCCTTGGTACTCTCACTGAGCTTTGTAATAGATTAGGTTTGGCTTAAATGAATTGACCACCTTGTTTAAGGTTATCAGAGCTTTATTCTACCGCTGTCATCATTCAATCTTATCTTTAAATTCAGAAATATTCTGTTCTTGAATTTTCAATTGCTCTTACCTTTTTATTGTGCCTTTGAGTGTTTTGCAGTCAACTGACTTTATACATTGCTAGGTAGCATATGAGGCAGCTAAGGGCCTCGCCTATCTTTCACAGATTTCTTTTTTTCTGCAGATGGGTATCTCTTTTCTTAACCCTTTTGGGTGCCCCAAGACGTAGCCACTATTTCATGAGGTCTGCCACTCCAGGGACCCCATGACATGGTGGCTACGTCATGCCCTTAGAGTGCTCGTTTCCAAGGGGAGATGGCATCCTGCGCCCCATAGCGCAGGGAAATGGAAGAGCAGGACTCCTGTTCCGTATCCAGGTTAAGGGTTGCCACGATCACGTGACCGCTCTAAAGAAGAGGTCACGTGACCGCCACTTTCCATCCCGGCGCTCATGTGGTTAAAGGATTGGTGCCACTGGCAAAGGGAAGGGAGGTCCAAAACTAGTTCTCAAAGGCCCCACACACGCAGTTTTAATTAAGTAATAATCCCTGAAGAACAGGGCATTACTGGCCAATAATGCCCTGGCTGGAAGAGTTGAAGGCCCGAGGCGAAGCCGTTAAGACTTTAACCCAGCCAGGGCATTATTGGCCAGTAATGCCCTGTTCTGAGGGGATTATTACTATTATAGGCTAAATGTAGTCTTATTTCATAAATAATAGACACTTTTGTATAGTTAAATAGATTTTTTTATTCAAATAAAATGGTAAATACATGAATCCACCTCTATATACTCTTACACTGCAGATATCTATATCCACACACTGCCGCCTCCTCTGTGTGTACACACACACATAGCAGCTCACACACAAACTGCTGCTACACACACACACACAAAACAGCACACCACACACAACACAGTGCCTCAACACACACACACACACACACACACTGGAGCTCTAGACACACAACACAGCACCTCCTCTACACTCACTACACAGCAGCTCTACACACACACACACTCTGCTGCTACACACACATGCTACACCCATAAACACTGCTACTGACACACACACACACACACACACATCAGCTCTACACTCACACAAACTGCTGCACATACAACAGCACAACACACACACACACACTGCAGCCACAATCAAAAATGCAGCCACTTACTAAACTTTGCACTCTCCCCCCCCAGCTCTACACACAACACAGCACCTCTACCCTATCTCCGCTGTTCTGAAAGCTGATTTACTGGAAATAAACAGATTGAAAACTGCATTTTGCAAGCTGCTGAAATTCCGGGCATTACTGATTGGATAATGCCCGGAATTTTAACCAATCAGAGAGCAGGGTTTTCAATAATGCCCTGAATTTTACTGCTTTAGCCTATAATTACAATTACGCTAATTGGTTAATTAAGGCCTCTTGCTTAGATAAGTATTGCTGTGAAAAGCCCAGTCTATTGGTGGCACCTGAGAACAGAGCTAGGACCATCCCTGGTGTAGGTTAAAACTTGATACATTTCTAAAACTGTCAGACAAGAGTAAAGCTTCTTTTTTACATTGCTTTTTAGTGTCTTTATCGTGTTTTTATTGCCTTGGTTAGGGAGGGGGGCTGTTTTGGCAATTGTATATAGGAATCAAGATTCATGCTGCTCCATGTATGATGATCAGTAACATGGAAAGGACAAGGTGAACATGAGAGCAATAAATATCTCCAATTCTAGTGTTAGGATGGCAACCTTTTAAAGCTGCAGTTCAGTCTTTTTTTTTTTTTTTTTTTTTTTTTTTACATTTATTTTTTTACTTCAATAGTTTTATGTGTGCAATCTCTAATTACCTAAAGAACAGTATAGCTGCAGCTCAATTCGTTTTCCATGTATTGATAGGTCGAAATTTGGTGACATATTAAAAGCTGGCATTTGTTTATAATCTGCTTGACTGGCAGTGGAAGCTCATGAATATTCATGAGCACTGCTGCATTGACAAGTGCTAGAGGGAGGGTAGGGCTGACAAGGGGGTGTGCCAGAGCTTGTGACAGGACAAGAAGGAGCAGTGCCTTAGCAAATGGCTGTTAAAATAGAATACAAGATAATTGGTCATTCAAAGTTGTTTTTTTAAAAACAGAAAATGCTAATAGTATTTTTTCTTACTACAGAACTGATTTATTAAAAAAAACAAACATGCAGGATATTGACTGAACTGCAGCTTTAAAAGCACATGCCTAATGTTTTCCTACTTGTTTTTTTTTTTTGTTTTTTTTTTGAAGGCATCAACTACCAAACTCAATTTTAGCATTTTCAAATTATCACTGCCATTAGTTTAATTCGGTTTTGTGTGGGACTGGATGCATTTTTATTTTGAACAGGCCATTGAGAGATAAGGCAGTAGCCCCTGTCCATAATCTCTTCATTTTACAATGATCTTTACTATATAATGATACTATATTACTGATCCTAATACAATCCTCTGATTTAAAAAAAAAAAAAAAAAAAAAGCATCAGGTAATATACAGATGTGGAGCAGTCATGCATTGTCAGGCAAACACACACACACACAAAAAAAAACTTTATTTTGTTTTTTTAATTTATGCCATTAACGTAAATTCTTCCATTTGGAAATGCTTATGGAGTCTATATTGAGAATTATGTCATAGAGAGTTAACGTACTGTTGTGTAGCAGTTTGGCTAGGGATATATATTTATATTTATATTGATTCGGGTAGCCGGGTACCGGCACACCGATAGCAATGGTCAAAGGGCCTGGTGCTAGTCCCATAAAAGTTATATGGCAGATATACCATTGGTGAGAACGGCAATGAGGAGACAGCACTCAGTGTGAAGTAATAAAAGTATATTGAAAATAACACACAATCCAACATTTCGATCAACCCCTGAAGAAGATCCCTCTCTGTGGATCGAAACGTCGGATTGTGTGTCATTTTCAATATACCAATGGTATGTAACTTGTATGTATGTTTGTGTATGTAGAGAGAGAGATATCTAAATATAGCCATATATATATATATATATATATATAGTGTGTGTGGTGTGGTGTGTGTGTGTGTGTGGTGTGTGGTGGTGTGTGTGTGTGGTGTGTGTGTGTGTGTGTGTATAGATAGATATAGATATGTGTGTTTGTGTGTATATATATATTTGTGTGTGTGTGTATATCTTTATATAGATATAAAAAGAAGGAAAAGCGCACAATCCTAGTGTGATTACACTAGGATCGGGTGTTTTTTCTTTTTTTCTATACAGGTCACGTGAAGGGAGTTAGTTGTACCCATGAAGAAGGCTGCCATCATCCAAAGGATCCATCAAGGTTGGCCCATTGGGGTCACAGTGATACTGGACTTTTTATTATGGTTTTTGCACTTTTTATTCTTTTTTTATTACATTTTTTATTATTGATTTGTATATTGGTTTATTAGCTTAGTAGCAGTACAATTTAATTAATAGTATCCATATCTAGTCTTCGTTATTATTAGTGATTTATTAATTAATCTATTGCATTTTTCAACATATTGTCATTTGATATTGTATAATATTGGTGTGTATATATAAGTATATTGCAATACACTCCTAGGCGCTGTCTAAACAATATATATTTTATATATTATAAAACAGCGGTAAAAACAACTATATGTAAATGACAAACTGTTTAGATTGGAAATACCAGTGAGAAACTATAATAATATAAAAGGAACACTTCAAAATACTAAAAACATAAGTGATTATGCTAAAATAATATACAGTACTTAATTGTGTAAAACTCCAAGCAGTAAGAATGACCACCACAGTGGAACCTTTGGGAGTCACAGGCTGCCTTCTCCACAGGGAAAACTGATCCCAATGATAATCTAAGGCCTGGGACATAGTAGTGTGAGCAAGGCTGAGCCGTGCTGAGCCGCGCTCACACTGGGCACTGAGCCCCTGCAGCCGCAATGAGAGCGGCTTTAGAAGGGGCTCGCGCACGCTTGCGGAAGCGTGTGTCTCACCAAGTTTTCAGATTTGGCGCTCGCCGGAGCGCAGTGCCGGTCACGTGAGCGGTTCGCCCCATGAGAGCGAACCAGCTCCGTGATGTCACTGGCCCGCGCCTGACACGCCCACGGACGGCGCGCTGTGTAAGGCCAGGGAAAGCACCGCTTTCCCTGAGCCGCAGCGCGCCTCCGCACGGACAAAATGTCTATGTCCCAGGCCCAAGGAGGAAAAAAGAGAGAATGAGAGGCGCATTCTCCTAGTATAATCTTGCTTGAACAATTTAATTAAAAGTTAAATAACGGCAATGGTTCAGGGGCGTGGCCAGCAGCTGAGCAGAGCGGACGGCTAATGAGCTCTGGGCTAGATTGATTAATTTGGGCCATTAACCCTTCCCTAGCAGAGCCCCAAATAAAAGACAATATAGCACTAACATCTGCAGTCCACCCCTGATGCCTACATCACCTGCAATCTTGCAGTAATCCCCGCATTCATCCCGCGAGGTGCCGTGGATTGGGGCCGCACTCATCGGGTCAAGATGGCGCTGATCTCCACATGAGCTGACCTTGCGTGGCACTGAGGCAGAGGGGAGAAATCCCCCCTCCCCCCAGAGAGACTGAGGAGGGCAGACAGAGAAATCCCCCCTTTCCCCGCTCATATCGCTGATTGGAGCTGCCAGAGGTGAGTGCGGAGACCATGGGAGGCGGAGCATCCATTTTGACTTGGCGGGAAGCAAGATAAATACCGGAGAGCTGCCGGAGGAAGATGCCGCATCATCCCTAAAATCCCAGTGTGAGACCCCCTGGTCCCGGAGGGTTGGGGTGAGAGACGGCGGCCTGCTCTTGTTGGAGGAGCTCCCGCGGAGAGTGAGTCCTGATCCCCGGGGACGCAAGAGTTGTTGGCGAGCGTGCCGCGCGGTGGTGCTGGTCTGCGACTGTGGCACTGGAAGGTGCAGCTGGTCCCGATCGTGGAGGGCTGGAGGCTAGAGGGCTCCAGAGCTGGATACAAGCAACTGAGACCCGGGGCAGGAGAGAGCTGGGAGCTCAAGTCTCAGAACAGTCCAAAATGGCCACTGGCCGAGACTGACACAGGGGAAATTACAGCAGAGCGCTAAAGACTCAGGGAGGTAAACGGAGAGGCAAGTGGCAGAGCGAGTCCGCCCAACACCAGATAAGGACACAGACAGCCTGTAAGGGGAAGCAGAAGAGGCTGTGGGTAATCAGAAGCGGCCTTCTTGTTTCCAGGCCACCCTCCGAGGAACCAAAAGAATATGAGATCATACCCCATATGAGCTATCAGAACAGAGCCTCTTGGGACACGGGCCTTTAGAGAGGTGCAGGTTGACTGTGAGTTGGACTTGAATATCAGCCTGGGTCAGACAGATAAATATATCGCTCCCCAAGTGTCTAGAAATTAAGAACCATATACCCCATCTTCAAATAAATAAAGTTGCTATCTGATCCCGTTTGGGTGTGCTGCTGGAGGTCTGCTGAGGTGGTACCCTCCAGGTACTATATAAATCGTGTAAAACTCCACTCGCAGGGCAAGACCGAGTGGTGGCCCACAATGCAAATACTGTCTCTTTATTCCATTAAAAAAGTTCTAATGGGAGTGACGTCACGGAGTATGGCCGTCTAGGAGATGAGCTCCTGAGACACTCCTATAGAATCGGACTAGATAGAGCACAAACCGAGAAAGATTTAAACTCTTTTCAGCGGAAATAACACACTAAGAGACAGTCAATGGCTGGAAAAGCAAAAAGAACACAAAATCAGGACGTACCAAACACAGGCTTTCCATCTTTTCAACTTTCTGCAAATTAGACATTTCCTCACAACAATTTCCCAAATCTATAAAAGTTTGAAACATGATGCAAAAAAGGTACCTACCAGAGAGGCCTGATATCAGGAATATACGCGGGAATAGAGTCGTCAGTGAATAATCCAGATCATAACTACATGCTAAAATGGGCTGCCTCATCGGTATATTTGGATCCTGGTTTTTCTTGCGCCCCCTTTTATATTTAACCTCTGACGAAGTTGCATAGATGCAACGAAACGCATAAGGCAATTCAGATCCCCAGCGAAGGTACTTGCCGAACGAAACGACGGAGTGAGAGCTAAGGACTATCTGGACCATCATTCAGGGACCAACTGGAAGAAATTGGTGAATCTCTGGGCAGGGCCACCATTTGCCGGAGGTCTGAGTTTGCAGTGTACCTTCATCACGTCACGTTTTCGGCTTATGAGAAAAGTACACACTGTTGATCAGGCATGAGGAAAGATTGTGGAGCGTATACAGCCGAGATGGGGACTGATTATTGAGTATTGCACTCAGAAATGCGATTTTAAATTCGATTTTTGTGAGTTGAACCATTGCTGTTTTTAACTTTGTATTAAATTGTTCAAGCACTATTATATTAGGAGAGTGCGCCTCTCTTTCTCTTTTCTCTCTCTCTCTCTCTCGCTTTCTCTCTCTCTCTCTCTCTCTTTCTCTCTCTCTCTCTCGCTTTCTCTCTCTCTCTCTCGATTTCTCTCTCTCTCGCTTTCTCTCTCTCTCTCGATTTCTCTCTCTCTCTCGCTTTCTCTCTCTCTCTCATATATAGTTATCATTTTTTGGGGGACTAAGCAAATTGTGTCTTCCTGAACTGGTTACGCAAAAACTTCTGCTTTGAGCTGCTGTGCTAGTCATCGTCTAACTTGGAGACATTGGAAAACGCTTCTCTTCTATGATAAATAAGTAAAAAATACAACATTTTCTCCACACTTAAGTTTGTATAGTTCAAAAATCTGTTTAACCAATTTTACTTAACCCCTTGGAACATACTGCACCGACACACTTTATTCGAGCAAATACCCGGTATGTACCTGACAGATACCTGGAATGCGCCGCTCCTCACCTCTGACAAGCCCCGTTGCGTTTGCCTTCCCAGCCTGGGTTCATGCCTGGCTGACGGGCGGCTGATCTGTTAAATGATAATGATTAGGATTTAATAGGCTGCAATGCTTCGCGTGTCTACCAGATGGCATAAATTCATGAATTGTAATGCAGTATATATATATATACTGTGCAGTATTGCAGCCAGCGGGAATAAAATGCTTCAATCCCTGCCTGGAAAATAACCCAATGCACTCGGGCAGAAAACAGTCACAAACCTCAATACACCCGGGTATACCCGAATTCGTGGGACTAGCCGAGCTCGAATAAAGTGTGTCGCCAGTGTAACAAGAACGTTGTTACATTTAACACTTATTAAAGCAGCAAAACGTGAAATCTTATGATTTTTTTTAAAATCAGTTTTGTGGTATTAGTTCATTCTTACTGCATTTTCAACTCATAATGCCAATTTTAATGAGTTTTAAAGCATCCTTTGATTTTTGGTTTTAGCCCGCCTCCCAAGCAGTGCAAGATCTTTGCAACAGTTTACCGGTTTAGGATAATTTGTTGCCAATATTCCCAGCATTGGGCGAACCGCTCACATGACCTGCTCGTTGTGCCGAGAAATCGTGCGCCGCCTTCTGCTGCCGCCCGCGCGATCAATGCCTTAAGGCAGTGTGATCACGCTGCAGGCGGCCACCTCCGCACGGTCTGCAGTAGCATGGATTTAGCCAAAGGATTTTTACAGATTTATAACAGGAGCCAGCTTAGGTAAAAATGTAGAATTATACATAGTCATATGCTTTACATAACAAAATGAGAAAAAAGGGGGAAAGTTACTGTAAGTAAGTATTGCTGCTTTAAGTTCCTTTTTTACATGATTTGCTAACATGAAATTCTCCTGATATAGTCTTTCAAATCATAGAAATTTACCAGATCAAGTATTTTCACATTTATCCTGTACTTTAAGTACGTTAGTCATGTTTGTTCTTCATTATCTTTGTTCGCTTTGGTACTGTATAAAACTACCAACATGCTGCACTTTGTAAGCAGAGAGGATTTACAAGTCGTGAACAATATCATAGTAGTTTTTTTAATCAAGCTGAATGTGCATCATCTATTGATAATTGGTTACTGTATATGTAACATCTCCCGCCTTTTTTCAAAATGTTCAATGTCATTTATTTTCTGCCTTTTCCTTTATGTCTGACAATGTAATTACTTTTCCATTGAATCTATGTTTCTGCCCCGTCCGTAATGATATTCTCTTCGTACAGATTGTTTCACTGTCTTCATATGTCTCCAGTACTTGAAATAGGTGGGTCAGCCTGGAATAGCACATTAGAAGTTAAGCCTGCTTGTTGCCCCTACACGTCAAGATGGTGACCCATGTATAGGGTCAGTATGGCTATCTCAGTGCAGCCAAAATGGCTGACATCACTATTTGTATGCGTTACCCATTCAGTTAGATGTAAGAAACAATTTATTCAGTGTTTGTGTTGACTATTTCCTGTAGGAATCATTGTATGGTGTGCCTGTAAGTCACTTCGATGAACCAGCATGCAATGCATCCAAAGTCTGTCCATTGTATTAGTCCACGTGCAGTGTTGCATGTCAGAGGGGAGTTGGACTGGGATGCGCCCACCTGCTGGGAAACTGTACACTTCAAAGCCTGAGTGTTCTCTCCCTGGCAGTGAGGCGTCTTGCCCTGCTGCAGGTATGGAGCCGAGACTGAGGAGCAGTTGCTTGGGTCCTAGCCCCATCAGCTCATTCCATTTTGACCCACTCATATTTCCCTCTTCCTGAGTCCCCGCCCCTTGGGGCCGTCTTATAGTACGATACCAGTGCCCAGTCCTGATTGGTCCGTTTTAGATGAGCCCCCAGTCTCTGATTGGCCGGCACCCGCTTCTCCATGCTTTCAGATAGGGACCAGGGTTCTATGTAAGCTGATGCCGATCAGAGTTCCATCGTCATTCGTGGTTCACTGATCTTGAAGACATCCTGGGCAAACTAGCTCTGGCAGAACCCAGCACCTAGTGAGCTAGGAGTCCCTTTAACTCTCTTTCTAGTGAGTTGTAACCGTGTTTCTGCTTGTGTTACTCCCTGTTGGCTTCGGCCAAAATAAACCTGTTTTATTTAACTCTTACGTTCTGTCTGGTGATTGCGATCCCAGTGAAACTGTCTTGTCCCATGTGACAACCTGGTTCTACTTCACACTATTGGTTCAATATGTATTTAGCATGTTTATCTTTTTTTTCTTTCTGTTTAGCAGGATATTTATTAAATTGTGCCTAAGGCCCGTAATATAGGGGGTGTGCGCGCGTGCCTGTGCGAACGCTTTTTTTGTGTACGGTCCGTGCTGCTGTTAGCGACAGGCTTGGAAGGTACTGTTTGTGTGTCACTGTGTGTTAGTGTGTCACTGGGGAAGCTGTGTCTGTGTGTGTGTGTCACTGGGGAAGCTGTGTGTGTGTGTGTGTGTGTGTGTGTGTGTGTGTGTGTGTGTGTGTGTGTGTGTGTGTGTGTGTGTGTGTGTGTGTGTGTATTAAAATTTTTAAAAAAAGACATGCTGTGAGAATAAATTATTTATTAATGTTGTACACATACATACATACATACATACATACATACATACACACACACATACACACACACATACATATACATTGTGGTAGCGTCGCGAATACTTACTTTTCGGAGTCTTCCCCACTATCGCCCGGCTCCACGCTCACTGCCGTGCGCGCACGCGGCCCTAGCATACAATGGCTGGCTAACCACAGCCAACTATAACTGCCGCGTGCGCCCACTATATTCCGGGCCTTCCTGGGGGGGGGGGGACTAAAGAATTATCACAGTTTAATAAATATCTCCCTGTGACAGGGTGAATAAACGTCACCAGCCCTATGCCTGGCAGACCTATGTTTAGGTCTACAGTGCAGCAGTGATGAGGTTAATGTTCAGCTGAGAGGTCTGGTTAATTAGTCTGATCCCAGCTGCCTCATCAAGGAGCTTTAAAAAACGCCAGGCTGTACACACATGCAGCCTGTATGAACCAGAGAGAGTACTGAAATGCGCAAGTAGGATTACTGCTATAAGGTCTGCCTTCAATATACATTTTTGATGAACTGTTTGCTGTACTGTTACGCTGGAATCTAAACAGCCCTTGTTGGGAAAGGGCAAGCCCTGCTCAGGACTTAATTTCCATTTTGTATGCTGAAAAGAAGCTGTTTTTGTTTTTGTGTGCTGTATTTTTTAAGGCTCAATAAACAAGCCTTTGCAAGAAACCCACGTGTGGTTGCATGTACCCTGCAACACTCCCTAAAAAAAAACATGCTATATAAGTGGCAAAATACAATATAGTCTATGGGAGTTTCCATGGGATGGGCTCTGATCAACATTATTGGAGTTTAATGAATAAACCCCCTTAATGTTTTTAAATCTTTGTTTGCGCTTTCTACTTCATTTACACTGCCTATTATTGTTTGGGTTCCCCAGCAGTTTGTCCTCTGGCCTTCTTGTTTTGCCTAAATTTCGTTTGCTTGCTTTTAGAAGTCACGTTTCTGCTGGCCCAACACATAATTTTCTTCCATATTGAAATTCATTGTATTCAAATTTCTTCGTCTTTTGGCATTCACAGGATAGATGGGCTTTCATTTTTGTAAGCTCCGTTTAAACCGAGCCTGGTCTATGCATTTGATCTTTCACTTTCTGCTGTTCTACCCAGAATGCAGACAGACTTGGCGTTATCTTTCATTCTGATGCGTCTTTTTCAATTCCTCCAATGTATAATTTTTCAAAACACTTCTCAAGTTTACTGCAATCAATAATCATTTTCCGGAGGACAACTGGTCTCAGCTGCCCACTCCCCCCCCCCCCCCCCCCCCCCCCCCCCCCCCCCCCCACCTGTTGGCAATTCTGTTCATACTCTCGTCACTAACAGCTTTTCCTTTTATACATACAGAATACTAGTTTTCTTCCACCTTTTACCTGCCTCTAAAGTTGAAGATTGGTTGCTTAACGCAGCTTTATTTCGCTCCTTCTCTTGTTCCGTTTGTAAAGCCTTCTAAACTTAACTATGCAAACAATAAACAAGATATAAAGCGCTAAAATCACTTTAATAAATGTAGATGAAGGTGACTAAATTAAAACTATCCCTTAGTACAGTAACTGTACTGCTAGAGTATAGAGACTAGTACATTTTGATTGTAGGGGGAAAAAAAGCGCAAAGAAATAGGTGAACAAAATGGAGAAGAAAGGCAAAAAAAAAGGGGAGAAAAATGAAATATATATAATATAGTGTAACAAGTTTAATAAAATGTCTAATTTCTGCATGGATGGTAAATATTGCACATGTACAGTAGTACAGTACCTAGAATGCATGCATTGATTCATAAGGTGAATCTTCTTTATCTGTTGTCTCAGGAATGATTTTCTCACTGGGAAGGTATGAAAAATAATTAACCAAAATAGAGGGCGCACACAGCGCAAAATGTAATATATAACTTAAAGCAGCAAAACATGAAATCTTTTGGGTTTTTTTTTTTTTTTTTTTTTTAAATAAATCCGTTCTGTAGTATTAGATAATAGTGACTTTTTAAGTTTTTATTCAATTCTTAATGCCATTTTTAATGAGTTTTAAAGCATCATTTGAGTTCTATAGCAGGTTTTAACTCGCCTCACAAGCAGTGCAAGATCTATGCAACACTTTCCTGTTTGGGATAATTTGTTGCAATTGTTCCCAGCAGTTTAGGTTATAAACTGTAACAATAGATACTGTTCCCTTGTAATATAAGGATTCAATGTAGCTGCTGAGTTACACTGACTGAAGCAGCCAATCAGGATTTTCACAGATTTATAACAGGAGCGCCAAACCATTGCCAGTTAGGTTAGAATGTAGAATTATACATCGTCATAGAGGGAAGTACATGCACTCTGCAATATGGTGCTGGAGGGGGGTACTTATCTGCCGGTGCACTGGATCCAGGGAGGTCCAGACGTCCCAGTGGAAAATAGTGTAGAGAATGGAAGCAGGCACACGGTCTTATGCAAAGAATATTTAATGTGCCACCAAAAGGTCCAATGTTTCGGCAGGGAACTGCCTTTATCAAAGAGAGTTGATAAAGGCAGTTCCCTGCCGAATTATACATCGTCACATGCTTTACCTATACATTTACATATACATTTACCATACATAGAAAGAAAGAAAGAAAAATTGGAAAGTAGTGTTGCTGCTTTAGCTATGTATTGATTCATTAGTTTTTAGGGGGTTTTGTTTTTAAATTTTGATTTCTTGAGTAACTGCTACATTTGTTGTCTTTTACTTGCCTTCATAATGATGATAATAATAATTTTAAATTCATGGAGCGCTTTTCTCCCAAAGGGACTCGAAGTGCCTCACAATTACAGTATAGTGCCCGGTACGCTGCACACAGGAATGTTTACAGACCGTCCCAGCCCAGATCAGCTTACAATCTACGTTTGTGGTGCCTGAGGCACAGGGAGATGAAGTGACTTGCCCTAGGTCACAAAAGGAACTGGAATTGAACCAGGTTCCCCTGATTGAAACTCAAACTCTGTGTCTTTACTCACTGAGCCACTCCTTTTCCACTCCATGTGATTTGTGTTTACCTAAATCCTGCCTTCATGAGGGTCTATCATATTTAGTCTATTAAGAATTCATGTATTTGGAATCATAAAGCCGAACACTAATTCAACATTCTAAGGCTCATCTCCACCATTGCTTGTCCCAGCCTTGCTTTTCCAGTTGAGCAGTTGTACAGTATGAACCATACGTAAACTTCTCTGTCTAATACAAAACACATATGACATTTAGATGCTGCGTCAACTGTGACAGGAAATGTAAAATGCAGAGTACTATATGTTTACCTTTCACAGGATTTCAGGGCTTTACAACTTCGACTGCTAGTCATAAAGCTAACTGGGATCAAACTATAAAATAACTTTTGACTACTTTGGTAACTATTTTGGCTGCAAGAATTTATGATAATGTCAGATGTATTATCTGTCTACTTGGACCCCTGCTTGCTTTTTGTTTCTTAAAATAAATCATACAGAAGAGTATAAAAACAATACTTTACTGTTATTAAAACATTAGTACAATACTGTATGATAAAACAAAATCCTATAAGCTACAAAGCTAAACCTTTTAGATGCATATTTATTAATATATACAGTGTGTATATATATATAGATATATATATATATATATATATATATATATATATATATATATATATATATATATATATCATGCTAAAAGTAAGTAATTGGGAGGTATGGTAAGTATATTTGCATACACTTTCCAAGAAGGATGCAAGTAATGATTCATGAATGTTAAATCAACTTGCAGGATTCCATATTTACATTTAAACCTGTTTCTCTTTTTATTTTATTTTTAAAAAAACAACAAAATTAATGTCTACTGTGTTTTTTTTATATTTGTTTTAGGACAAGACCAGAGTTGTGTCTCCAATAATTGATGTAATTAATATGGACAACTTTCAGTATGTTGGTGCATCGGCTGATTTAAAAGGCGGTACGTAATTATACGAAATTGTATGAGCACACAATGCAGAAATTTACTTTAGGGGATATTTGGCACACCTTGTATTGTATTAAGACTGACTTTGAGGCTTATTCAGTAAAGACTGATAGCCAATACAGGGCCTCATGCAGAGAGCATAGAATTTTAAAATTGGCGAATTTCATAAAAAGTAGCTTTTTTGGAGAGTTTTATTCTCCATATGCAGAAAAGTGCGAATTCTGCTATGTTTAACATGGATGCGTGTGGCGAGTTTAAATTGGCGAGATGCGCGCTTCAGAAACGTGTAAAAACAAATTCGCGCCTTTTTTTTCCCCTTTACTATAGGCGGCGAGCGCCATCTTGCCATCTTTTCCTGGCGCGGCAAAAATGCGAGAATCGCGCCATTTTCTTGGCGCGAACAGCCGCTACATGCCGTTCGCACCTCTCTGCATTCGGAGAGTTTTAAAAATGGCGAGATGGAGGTTCTCGCCAGCCGCGAGGCGAGTTTTAGCAATAGAAAAAACAAAATGGCGCGTTTTTCGTAACTCGCCATTTTCTGCCATTTTCTGCCGGTTTCTGCGCGAAATTGTACAAAAAATGGCGAATTTCGAAATAACGATGCTCTCTGCATGAGGCCCAAAGATCATTAATGACCATTCCAGTGAATGGCTTTAACTGAACATAATGACTTATGCACTTCCGCGAGTAGGCCACGAAAAGAGGCATTTAGAATGTATCTAACCGCACCAATGTATCAAACTACTTTACCCTTTTACAGGGTCCGAGTAAGGCCGCGCTTATAGTGCTGGCGATGCGACCGATGCCGTCGCCACCAGCGAAAGTTATCATTTGTTTTTTAGCGACGGTCGCCAGTGACGTCACTAAAGGCGACGTGCCACGCAATTTGATTGGTTTAGAGACAGTCACATGTGACGAATGTCTCTAAAAAAATCAAATTTACCCTTCTTCCAAATTTTTAGACGCGCCATCGCACTTACTATAAGCGCTTGCGACAAAGTCAATTAATTTGTTTTGGAGCGACATCCCGTCGCCGTCGCTTTGCACTATAAGCGCAGCCTAAGCTTGCCATTTAGGGCTTAGTTACATGAAGCAATAGGAGACACTAGACGGACGTTATGCAGTGAAAATATTATAATGCAATACATTTTGATACATTCTTTGCATCTCAAGCCATTATTGGAATCCCTCAATTCTCCAGCAGAAACTGACATGACATAAACTTGTCTGAGGTAATTGTAAGAAAGTAAGGCTGTGATTATACTAGACGTGACGCCGCACGGCGGGAAAACAAATAGCTGAAAACCGATGAAAAACGCGCCGCCTGGAGCTGCAGGGTGGCAGTCTCCTGAAGAGATTTTCTAAATTGCTTTTGGCAGGTGATGGCTGCATCACGTGAATGGTTTAGCCAATGAGGGCGAACCACTCACGACCACGCCTCCTTGCCTCCTCTGCATCTCCTCTCTTGTTGCCCCTGTATGATCAAGATCAGCGCCATCTGGTATAATCAAGGCCAGAGGTAACAATTGTATGCTGTACTGCACACTGTTTCTTTTTAGCTATATATAAAAAAGAACAATAATAATCTAATGTCACGGGAGACCAGTACTTTTACACCAAAACCACCGGGATCACTAGCACCAGACAGGACAACGTTATTGAATAAAATGGGGTTTATTCTGGCACGCCAGCAGACAAAACAAAGATGTACAAAACAAGATACAATACCAACTGGGGACCTGGGGAGTAGACTCTAGCCTCGTTTGGTGCAGGGGCCTGCTTCAAGAAGGCTTGCCCTGTTCGCTTCTCATCCAGGATATCAGAGTGCTGATCACACAGCAGCCACTCTGACATGTATATCCAGCTGGTCACTGGCTAGATCCAAACTCCTTCACAGAATGACTCTGTCTCAGTCTCTCAGATGCTCTGAGACACTCTCATATACTCTCCACACTCCTTTCCAGAGTGTCTCTCTCCCTGTGGGATAACTAACTCCTGCTCTGACCAGCAGTGTTCCTTATATACCCCTTGGTGGCTATCCTTTAACATGGGAGGGGCTGCTGGCCAATCAAAGCAAACCTGCTTGTCCACTCTTTCACACTCACCTAATGTCTGTAACACCTCCACGCTCCCAACCATTGTCTCAATACACATTTATCTGCAGGAACCTCAGCTGATTAAATCACAGAGTCCCCTCCATAGAAATGCAACTCGCATGCAAATCACATTACTAGTCTGCTATCTTAGAAATGAGTACAGTACATACAGTCACAATTAACACTTTACAGGGCTGACTCCCAAATCACATCACAGAACAATGCCAGCTTTCACTAAACGAGGGGAAGGATGGTCACAGGGAATAAAGTATACAGGCTTTGAAATACATTCTTACATACATAGTGCATTATATGTTCCCTGTTCTCCCCCAGATATTAAATACATTTGGCTGAAATAAGCCTTACATAGGTGGCCAAATTACATGGATATAGGGGTAGCTAGCTGGGCTTCATTTCAGTTTTGTGATGCCAGCTACCCCTACCTTCACATCTAATAAAGACAAAACGTATCCTGTTTGAAAAATTGGTGCAATTAGCATCTATTTTCATACAGAAAAATCAATTTGAAAGTGATAGGTTTGTTTTTTTCTATCCTTGATTAATTTGTAGTAATTTCCATCATGGGCCGTTCACATCAGTTTAGCAGCATGAATACATAACCCTTAGTTGTACAAGCAAGACTGACCCTCGAAGACTGAAAATTCCCAAACTATTTAAATATTGTAGACGTATTGTAACATTGTGAGTGTGTTTTCACACTTGAAGTTCTAGTCTTTCCCTTGTAGCTGCTTCTTCATGGTGAAGAATTGAAGGTATGTTTGGTAGATAACCTACAACAATAGCAATATGTACTGTTTGTTAGCACCTGGCAAAATGCTGCAGAGATTTTAAAATGACAATGAGCAGGACAGATTTATAAACCATTTAATTTTTTTAACAAGTTTCACTAGTGCTCCCAATATTATTATTATTATTATTTTTGCTTAATACTCCACAAATGGCTACTATTTGACAATTTATCTGTGTATATATGCGCAATGAAAAAGCTAAAGTAAAGCGTTAAACAAACATTTGTAAATAAGTGGATAATGGATTAAGTATGTGGATAAGTGAAGACATTTCATTAAAGAATTCACAGTAGTCACCATACCAAGTAGTGTGTTTGTTCTGACTCAAGCTCACTGTGAACAGAAACAAGGGGACGTGTGGTGTACCCGGGTGCTACTAATGGAGTATCTAGATCCCTATATGTGCCAAAGATAACACAGGTACCAGTGCTCTAAAATAAAAAAAGAAGAGATTTATGTATCTATATTTAAGTGCAAATAATGTGAAAAACCTTAATATATATTACAATCTTCACCAAACCGTAAAACAATGTGAAAATAAGGTGAAAATGTAGCAGCTCAAAACCCTTTGTATCCTCTGGTCTAAAAATCAAACTTGTAGTCACAGGAAGTGACGTATGCGGAACTAAACACTATAGCAGGCAGAGACTGGCAGAGTGCCAGAATACCTCTGACCAATTCCTCTCCCATGAACCACTAATTTCTGCTAAATGTGAGTTAAAACTTTGTGTTATACATCTGGGAAATATTTATTTGTAAGACATACCACACGGTTGTAGTCTCTCTCCCGATTTTGCAAGATATATGGGATTCCAGCATATCCATATCAGGGGAAGATTTCTACCACTGCTCCCATCAGAGAGAGATGAATTTCTGATATGCTCATAGACCCACTAGAAATTTGTGAGTGGGATTTACACATTTTTATAGTCAGATGTTCATTCCTTTTTTTCTGGCTACACCATTATTCTCATTCTTTATTTTCAAGCTCACTGTGGCAAGTGAGTAGAGGCAGGCAGCTTAACTAAATCCCATATACCAAGCAAGGGAAATATTCTTATTTGCTGAAGTGTTTATTTGGGCAACAGCAGTGAAAATAAAAAGGGGAAAATGTACTGAGGGAAAACACTGGGGCATGGGAGCAATGGAGGGGAAAGGGAGCTGGAATAACAGTGGGATCATTCTAGGTAAATAGGGTGGCTCAGTAACAGGGATGAGTAAATTACAATGGCTTTACCAGAGGATTAGAAGAGGTGACTGCTCCAATATGGCTGCTGGATATAAAAGGAAGCATGCTAACCTGGGCCAAGCAGGAAATACTGTACAGTAAGGCAGTGCCAACTAGCAGGGGGAGCAAGGAACAGCTAAACTAACTAAGAAGTGCAGGGGGGTTGCCAGGGCAACAGGCTGGGTAACCAAGGTAAAGTAATAATGTAGCAACATTACACTGAGGAGTGATGGCTGCCTCAGAACTGGGAAAATTAAACAAACAGGTTCCAGGACAGTGTTTATTATATTTTCTTCCTGCCATTGAATTTTTTGTCCTTATTTTGGTTGGGAAAAGACTGTTTTTCTTGGTTGGCAACTCTTTACAGGTGCATTCGCACAAAGTCGTAGTCAGATAGTTTAATTTCTTAGGGGCCTCTGAGTGGGGAAGTGTTTTGTCAATTAAGTGTGTTCTTTACCCTTATCCCAGCTGTCTTTATTAAAAATAAAAATAAAGATAAGGGGTGGTTGGGAAGGGGGTACTCTGGCTTTACAAGCACTTGCTGAACACACAAAGACAAAAAGGAGGGGTTGGATTTCCTCTGGCTGCTCTCAAGTCTAACTGTAAAAAAATAAATTACAAATACTTATAGGTGTCAGATTAGTGTAAAAAGGTATCGTCATCCAAATGGGACCCCCTGGAATTAGTTCACTTTGATCCTAGGAGGGTTTTTCCTTTTAAATGAATACGTTCATTATAATTGATTGTAAATAGTACATTTTCCTTGGTATTTTTCCTCCAGAGCTGACATTTGTGGCCTCCCATTAGTGGGGATAAGTTCCAAAGTAAAACATGCTACACTCAAGCTTAATTAAAACAGCACTATTAATTCAATAACATATGTTTTAGTCATTAGTGAGATTCTACAGCAGTCGAACATGTGTGTGGATAATTTGGAAGGGCTGTAAGTGTGAGAGATTTCCTCATTACCAAAGAGAATGCAAATAATGTACATTATTAGCCATTTAAAACATTTGTGGAGATCCAACATAAACTACCAATTATGTTTATATGCTAGGTTGGGTTTTTGGTTAAGTGCTTAACTGTGCTTATTTTAATTAATGATCATAGTAATAATACAAAATAATTTCTTACAACCGTTTACACATTAACGTATAATTTAGAGGCAATCCCTTCCCTGAAAAGCTCATTTTGGCGCTGAAGGTACTGTAAGATCAAGTGATTTTCAGGATAATTCAATATAGCCTGAAGCTGTTTGAACTGTTATTAGGTCAACATTTCCATTAAAGCAGCAATACTACATTCACCTTCTTTTTCTTATTTTTATATGTAAAGCTGACAATCGTTTGGTGCTCCTGTTATAAATCTGTCAAAATCCTGATTGTGTGCCTAACGAAATGGCCGCCTTCTAACTTTGTGCTGCAGTCGGTGAAATGCTGCAGCTGATATGTAACATTATATTACTAAGTGTAACACATTATTATTACAGCTTTCAGAGCAATAGACCGTTTGGAACACAACAGCAGATCTGTTTGTGATACTTTGTTGCCAAAAGGCAGAGCTCAAAAAGGTGTGTGTGAGAGCCCGTTTCAAAAGAGAAAGAGGATATCACTTTATAAAAGGATGAAAAAATGATGAGTCCCAAAAAAAATCATAAAAAATGGCATTAGGCGTTTTTTTTTTTGTTTTTTTTTAATGCAGGCTAATACTACAAAACTGATTATTATTTTTTTTTTATTTAAATGAAGAAAAAAAAAGATTTTTCGCGTTTTGCTGCTTTAAAGTCAATTGGAGCCTCTTCACAGTATATTGAATCACCCACTTAAAGGTGCAGTTCCCTACTATATGACCTATTTGAAAGTTAGCTCAATGGGATGATGTATAAGCACTGAGCAGTTTTCCATACAGACGATAAAGAATCGTATCGGAAAGTATATCTTGTCAGATAAGGTTCTAGGAGGTCTGAGATAGCAAGATTACAATTCAAACCCACTGCATTAGCTCTAACATACATATTGTTGGTGTGTGTGTGTGTGTGTGTGGTGTGTGTGTTGTGTGTGTGTGTGTGTGTGTGTGTGTTTTGGTGTGTGTGTGTGTGTGTGTGTGTGTGTGTGTGTGTGTGTGGTGTGTGTGTATTATATATGTTGTGACATAGTCCAAAGATTTAGGCAGCTTTCTGCCCCATTTTAGAGCAAAAGTACAGGAATAGTTACAAATGATCCGTTCCCAAGCTTCCCATTACCTCCAGGCTGGATGGAAAATCCAGACCCAGATTACAATGGCTCTAGTTCTCCTCACCTGCTTCTTCTAATCCACATGCACAGGTATTTAGCAAGAGGTTTTTGCATTTCTCTCCTCCTCCTTGGAGCCTGGGGCTGTGGGGGTGTCGCTACTCTCCTGCATCCAGTATCGGGTTGAGCGCCTCTCCACGTATGACAGTAACCGAGATGATTGCCTGGACACCACGACATATAAGACAAAAACAAAGGGTTTCTGCTGTTGCTAAAAGACTGTGCTGTATCTTGTGTCCCTAAAGAGAGAGCATTGTTTTAAGCTGGGGAACCAGTTTAGTTGGCCAGCCAGCTGTTAAGGGGACTGATTCTGATGTGTAGGTTAGATCCCTGAAAGGGATAGGATTTGCTTATATGATTTTTGGTTTTTATTCTTGAAATAACAGTGTGGGAAATATTGTAACACTGAAATGTGTGAACTGCTGAATGAAAGTATCTAGTACCTCTAACCTACACATGTAAAGCTGCAGTACCTTACTTGGTGAAAAATAAAGCAGGCAGAAGCCTGAGTATCACATAATACTTTGCATGATCCTGTTTGTTGTATAATTAACCCAGAAGACTGTGTCGGGAAGAACCCGACAGACGTCAGCACTACAAAAGGGGCGTTTGTCACATATGGTGAGAATGCGGGTCGACACTAAAAAGTCTGGTGGGTTTGCAAATAAATGCGGGGGTTTAAATGGCCGCGCGAGCTGAACTAAAGTACAATATGCTATGAGTGAAGTCTGTACCAATTGTGATATCAGTTGTGCTTCTAGCATACCCGAGAATGTGCGAAGTGTGGGATGCATAGCACCCTGACCCAAACAGGAAACCAAAATGTTTTTGACTGAAGAAGAAAAAAAAAAATTGCATCTAGCACGTGCTGTTTGTTAAAGCTATGCATTTTGGCTGAGTGAGTGAATTTGCAGCTAGCAAGTGCTGTATGCAAGTTGCTGAAGGGAGTGAAATTGCAGCTAGCAAATTGTTTCCTGCCGGGTTTCTAAAATGGCCGACGTGAAATGTTTGTTTTGTAAGGTACATAATCATAAAAACATGTCCCTTCAGGCATACGATGATGATGATGACGCTCGTATGTGGCCCCTGGAGAGAGCCGTACCCACAGAGAATTTAGTATGCTGGGCCTGTCATAAGTAGGTCACATGAAGATGTGTGCCCCAAATTTTTCAAAGACAAACAGCTGCAAACAACCAACGCCCTGTGTGGCAAGCAAGATGGTAAGCTGTATCCAGTGAGCGTGTGCCCAGTACCACTGATATCTCTGAGCTAATAAAGCAAAAGAAAGAAGAAGAAAAAGAAAACGTGTCCTCAATTCACAGGGGAAGTGACCGAAGCCACTTAACCTGCGCTGTCGGACTAGCGTCAAAAAGCGCCGATGTGTGCTGCAGACCGAGTGATCGGCAGAATTGTCACGGAACAGTGGCAAGGAAAAGGAGGAGCAAAGGGAAGCTGAATCTTGAACCAGGATAAGAGGCTTTGGTTTTGCACTCCAAGCTGCCCGCCATAATTTGAGTCCTGTGGCAGGATTTGGTGAAAGCGAGAATGTTGGAAGAAGGACAAGAATCTAACAATAAGGTGCGAGAAGCGAACGCCGAGTAACAGAGGTGTATACTTCCAGCTTTCGAGCACGAGCTTTGAAGAAACAGAGAGTCCTCTCTACAGAGTGAGCTGGAAGAGGTGACGACTAGTCTGGAAAGGCCAACACCACCGTAATTGTCACCATGGATGAAAAACAGATTAAGTCTGCACATTGATTGCTATCCTAAAACAGAAATCGGGAAGGCTCTACCAGAGGTTCAGTGCCTCAGCACAGAGGTGCAACCACTTGCCGCCTGGAGGCCACGTCTGAACACAGAGCTGGGAATTGTTGAAGCAAACCCATGAGATTGCCCCTAAGTGACGTTAGAGACTGTAAACAGAAAATGAGACTCTGAAATTGGAAAATTCAGATTTGACTGCACAACAGAAAAATAGAAAGAACAGTTGGCTCAGGAAAGATTAGAAGTAGGCAGAAGCACTGATGCACACTCAGAGCCAGCACCAGGAAGAAATGAACGCTCTGAGAACAGAAATTGCGAGATTATGCACAAACAATTCTCCTCTCTCGTGGAGGACTTAACATTTTGAAAAGGAGAAGCTTAGAATAATCGAGAACCCTGCAAAGCTCTTTCCAAGAAGAGGAAAGATAAAATTATCAGCGTAAACGCCCGCAACTATCATCCTCACAGCTGCACGAGGGATGAAATTCGTGTGTTCAATCACCGGAATAAAGCAGCCTGTGTTCTTCAATCCATTCCTACACTACCGTGCCCGATTCGACACAGGTTCCTCATTATAAAGGATCACTATAAAAATCCAGTCTCTGACTAGGATAACAGACAGGATTCGCATCAAACCCTGAGAAATGCGTCACTGGTTATCCAGCGTACTTCCGCCTGAATAAATGTAGACCCTCAGGAAAAGAGGTCCCAGACTACATGCCTGCCGGCTGCAAAGGTAAAATGCCACAGGGTACAGCCGGAGTTAGTGAGAGCCCATCAGGTGAAGGGGCTCCAGGTAGTCAGTGCTTCATTTCTAAGTACCATATAATTGCCCTATTCCCCCAAGTGGAAAAATCCTCCAAATCTCTGAGAGTGATGGTCGTGAGGAAAATCACGGCAGTAAAGAAGTACCTTAAAGGTTCAAGGGTCGCAAATCAAAAGCGACGAAGGTCAACGCTGGCCTTGAATTTTTCCGATCTCGCACTGGCTGGGCCACAATATAAAACAAAGACTATCCGGGCCAGAGTTCCGTCAGAAGCTAAGAAACAGTCCAGTCATTTGCCTTTGCAAGCGCCTATGAATAAAGTCAGGATGTAATGGACTGAGATCAAAGAAAAAAAAAAAATGTGTTTGGGGATTGACCGTATTTTTTTTTGTATATCACGAAAACCTTGGGACTATGATCACGAACTTATTGCAGATAAGCTATGTAGTTAAGGTATATTAGGCCTCTAGAAGCATTTTGTCAAGGGTACAGTGTTATATGGGTTCTCTGTGTCTTGTGTAAATGTAGCTAAACTACAAATTAATATACAGGGTTGATGGCCCCTTTCAGTTGGTAAATTATATAATGAAGTCATATTCGTGTCAGTGAATACTTAAGTTGTACTGAGGAGTTGCACTCAAGTATTTCAGGTAGGAACGCTCACACCCAGTGAGGTCCATGGCCTCACCCCAGTAGGTGTAAGCTGGGGAGGGAGATCTGTGACATAGTACGCAAAGATGTTAGGGCAGCTTTCTCCCCATTTTAGAGCAGAAAGTGCAGGAATAGTTTACAAATGATCCGTTCCACACTTCGCCATTATACCTCGGCAGCTGGATGGAAAATCCCAGACCACAGTATCAATGGCTCTAGTCTCCCCTCCACCTGCTCCTCATCACATGCACAGGTATTTAGAGCAGAAGGTTTTTTGCATTTCTCTCTCCGTTCCTCCCTTGGACCTGGGGGCTGGGGGTTCGCTACTCCCTGCATCCAGTATCGTCGGTTGACGGGCCTCTCCAAGTGACAGTAACCAGATGGATTTGGCCTGTGACACCACCAGAACAGATAAGACACAAAACAAATGGTTACTGCTGTTGCTAAAAGACTGTGCTTATCTTGTGTCCCTAAATGAGAGGAGCAATTGTCTTTTAATTAAGCTGGGGAGACCAGTTTAGTTAGTGCGCAGTCAGCTTTATGAGAGACTGATTCGATTGTATTGTTAGATCCCTGAAGGGGATAGGAATTTGCTTATTATGATGTTTGGTTTTTTTTCTTGAATAATAACAAGTTGTGGGGAATATGTAACACTGAATGTGTGTAACTGTCTGAATGAAAGTATCTGAGTACCTCTAACCTACACATGTTTCAACGCTGCAGGTATCCCACTCTTACTTGGAATGAAAACTACGCAGGCGAAGCCTGATTAAGCAGCGCTAATACTTTGCATGATCCTGTTTGTTGTATAATTAACCCTAGAAGACTGTGTGTCGGGAGAACCCATAACAGAGGAAGGACGTCAGCAACTACAGAAAGTAGGGCGTTTGTCACAATATGTATGTATGTATGTATGTATGTATCTAGAGAAATCAAAAAAGAAAGCAGGCACACTCCTAGTGTATTAAAGTAAAACAATTTAATAGGACTGGACAATGATTCCTGTGTCCAGGCTGCAAAGACTCCGGAGGACAGTGTTATTGGGACTGTTTTTTTTTTTTTTTCATTTTTATATTTTTTATTTGACTTTTTATACTTTTTATAATTTGTTATTGATTAGCACAGGTTTATTGGCTGAGACATCACTATTCGCATTTAGGTTTTTATACCCATTGATTTATAGACTATTGTTATTATATGTTATTAATTCCTATGGGCTCATCCTTCGCAGGTGTCTTTATATTATTGGTATCTTATTAGACCAGTGCGGAGCTTGTATCATGTCATAAAATTGGTGCTATTTCATTTTCTGTGTTAATATATGTATGTATACCTATATATCAAGAAAAAGATTAAGTAGTGTCACAAAGGTGAGAAAGAAATCTAAAAATGTATATATAAATAATCTAGTGATGTATATTAGAACATCAAAATAGTGCTAATTTAAGGGCACGTGATAGTGCCAAAGTACACAGTGATATGTGTGCAAGACAGAACAAACACAAGGCAAACAAATATCAGTCCAATATGTATTAAATGAGTGAAGTGAAAGTCCTCTTAGGGAAAACTCCCAACAAGGTGAGGGGGGCAAGGCTGCTTTCTGTAGGATGAACCACATCCAAAGGGGAATCTAGCAACATAGATACATAGTACAGCTGCGGCCGCCTTTATCCTAATGCGGTCGTAGCGGCGCAACTCTGATAACCACGAACAGATGCAGTATATATATATTTTTTCGGAATATGTTCCGATATTTTAGTGCTCGTAATATTAGCATATTCTTAGCGCTGTCTGCAATAGTGCAATACCGTCTAAAAACTCATGTGGGCGTTCGCGAGCTGTTGTCTTCAAAGTCTAATACGGTAGCAGTTCAACCTAAGTCAGTACACAGTCTGCGTGTGCGCGCGCATTAATTGTAAACTTGCATATTTATACATGCATGTATGTCTCATTTGAACATTGTTGAAACGCATAGGCGTGTACTGTAACAGTATCACATTTCGGCGTATATAGCGCTCTTCCCTCGCTCGCCCCCGCACACACACAGGATAATGTACTGCACTGCAGTATTTCAACTTCTTATCTACAGTACACCTCTCCCACACCATTCCTTTGAACGGATGGCTTTCTGGTTTCAATCACATTCCTGTCATCACATTCCTGCGTGTATAACGTTCAGTTTTGATTTACTGTATTCTTCTGTGTTGATTATTAATGCTTATTGGGGGGAAAAAAGTTCAAGAGTGACCAAAAAATAATAATATTTTAATTTTCCTATTGTTGGCTTTGAGTCACCTCTCTGCGCCTGCGTGTAATCCTCTTTGGGAAGGGAGCCGTAGTTGATTATTACTGCGCATGCGTGAATTGCTTGCGAAGTTCAAGAGTGACCAAAAAAAATAATATTTTTTTTTCTTGTCATTTTTTATTATTATTTTCTCAACATGAATGAACATGTTCCTGCCTCAACCATCTTGACATTACGATATTCAATCTGTGCTGTAGCTTTTGACTGCGACACTGTGCGTTTGACTGCACATGATTGATTTTGTGTGATTTTTATGTATTTGGGGGTGTGGAGATCAAATTATTATGGTGACCTGCCTGTTGAAAATATGTCATGTCTTTGAACTACAGTACAGCTAATCCTTCATGCAGCTGTACACTGTGTGACGGGGAGGAAGGGGTTAATACCTGATTTGCTATGCATTACTGTGGTTGCCCTGTCCCAGACGTTTTTGTTCCCCATTTACAAGCCATTCCCTGGCTGCCATGTGAAAAGACAAAATGCATTGCTTGCCATACCCTCTAAACGACACATGATGGCAGTATAGAAACCGGCATTTCAATGAGCTGTAGGTATTTTTATGACGGAGCCTCAAATGAGTCTCAATGAGCTGTAGGTATTTTTATGATGGAGCCTCAAAAGGGGTCTCACAGATTTAGAGTCTCCCTGTCTAAAAGGGTATCAGTTATGAAAAGACCCAGATACCCATAAGTTATACACGTCCGACATTCTGAGGTATCACAGATGCCAGTCTATTGACATTTATTGGTTAAAAATCAGACGGAGTGGCACCAAGATATGGGTGTAGCCCAGGTATGCTAAGTGGCATGGGCGTCAACCTGACCCATGCGCCCTGCCCACCGGACAGCCCTTTTGACCGGTCTTATGAACTGTGTGTAACTTGGCTATACGTGTTTTTTTTTGTTCCCACGAGGGGGATTGGATCCACATGTTAAAGATAGCTTTGGGCAGTCTATAACTGTGGCTCCCCAGCTATCCCCAGTGTGATTCCTGAATGTTAATCCATGATGTAAAGATGCAAGACTTTGTTCCAGCCCAGCAGCAACCAGTGCAGGAGTGAAGGGGTTAATAACAACATAACCACAGGACTTTTAAAAGCAAGGTTGTATTTCTGGCGCTTGCAAGCAAAGGACAATTTCTTTCGTTCCAAGGACAATTTATTTCGTTCCCTTATCCCAGTGAGTGTTGTTTTCAGTGTATTCTGCAGATGTCGTGTGTTTGTCTATTAAGGAAATAAATCACAATTTATTTTGCAACTTGTTCTGTTCAATCAAGTACCCAGAAATATAAATGTGTTGATAAAAGTTGGTGTCATCGTGACACCCTGTACCCCCCTCCCCCACGCGCGCACACACACACACACACACACACACACACACAAGGCTCGCTAAAGGATTTGAACCTCTTATCGACACCTCTACAAAACCATTCATTAAATTTCCTATTGTTGGCTTTGAGTCACCTCTCTGCGCCTGCATGTAATCCTCTTTGCGAAGGGAGCTGTAGTTGATTATTACTGCGCATGCGTGAATTGCTTGCGAAGTTCAAGAGTAACCAAAAAATAAATTTAAAAAAATTCTCGTCATTTTTTATTATTATTTTATCAACATGAATGAACATGTTCCATCCTCAACCATCTTGACATTACGATATTCAATCTGTGCTGTAGCTTTTGACTGCGACACTGTGCGTTTGACTGCACATGATTGATTTGTGTGATTTTTATGTATTTGGGGGTGTGGGGATCAAATTATTATGATGACCTGCCTGTTGAAAATATGTCATGTCTTTGAACTACAGTACAGCTAATCCTTCATACAGCTGTACGCTGTACCCCCCTACCCCACGCACACACACACAGCTTGCTCAAGGATTTGAACCTCTTATCGACACCTCTACAAAACCATTCATTCATTTTCCTATTGTTGGCTTTGAGTCACCTCTCTGTAATCCTCTTTGGGAAGGGAGCTAGCTGATGATTACTGCGCATGACTCACCCATCCACCCCCCCAACCCTTTGAGGCTTTGTTTACGGTAACGCTTGTGATAATCCCTTCTCGAATTTGATATGTAAATCTGATTTGCACAGCACTGTGAAATTGAGAGTTAAAAAAAACATAATCTGATTCATGTTTTTGATGCATTAAGTTACCAATTTTTGTCATTCTTTCTTTTTCTTTGGTGTAGGGGGGGGATGTCAATGATTATGATTATCATGAATGTAAAGAAATATTTATTTTATTTTATCAGGAACAAAAAATACAAATATACAAATAATCATGAATAATACAAAATGCAGTCTTTATTCAGTTCTTCTGTCAGTTGAAAATTGAGGGCTGGTGGATAATCATGAATAATGCACATTGATAATAATATTAATTAATAATATATAATATAAATATAATAATATAAAATTTTCCATCTTTATCTTCTTCCTCATTCTGTGTAGTTCATTGAGAGAGGGGAGGTTTTGTGTAAATCATGGCTGCACTTTAGATACACTTTACTGTACACACAGTTAACACAATGTACACATGATACCCCCCCTCCCCCTTTCCATCCTTTTTTTTCTCTGAAAAGACAAGAAAATAAAAAATTAGTGCAGTTAGGTGCATATTATGGCATTTTGTACTGAATAACTACTCCATATTGGACTACAGTATGCAGTTTGTACTTTCAAACTAGTCTATACTGGAACTACTGTTAAATACTTTGTAACCAGATGGCTAGTGCTGCTCTCTCAGGAAAGAAAAAATCTGTGCCATACTTATCTGTATCATACTGTACTTGGTGTGCCTGTACTTACCATACTACAGTACAGTACTATACCATACTACCTTCCTGATGCTTGCCCATTACGCTCGATCACAATGGGCAACACAGTCGCAATATGGTCAATATATTTATTGCATCGTTCCACGGTGAGTACATCGTTCCAAAAACGCATTATGCCTTGCGCCAACTCATCCTTTTTGGAGGGTTTCACGACTTTTCGGATATGATCCTTCAGCTGATGCCAGACCATTTCGATAGGAGTGAAGTCTGACGATCTGTCATTGGAGGGGGAAAAAAAAGGACAATTAGTTAAAGAGATACACAGTAAAAACAGTGGGGAAAAATGAGACACGATTACCGCACTTACTCCGCTGGCGTTTTCACCCAGTTGATACCGCGCTCAAGAATATGCGCTGTTGACGCGGTGTGCTTCGGATCGTTGTCCTGGTAGAAACAGTGACCATCTGGGAACTCACGTGTGATGTATTCCACAATCTCAGGCACAATTTGCTCTTGGAAAAACAGCTTTATTCATGATTCCTATAACAAGAAAAGAAAAGTGCTCAAAAAACTGCACACTAGTACAGTACAGTGCATAAGGCAAAAGCGGGTGACTTATTTTGCCTTCAAAGATGACAATGCATCCTGGTCCACGCCTAGAGATGGCACCCCACACATGCATCTTCACTGGGTGTTTTGGACGCGGGCTTCATAGATATGCGACCTTTTTTGTGGAATGCAAATGTGGCAAATCTCTCCAGCGAAACAGTAGACTCGTCAGTGAAGATGCAATCCTGGAAAGTTTCTCCACTGTCGATCCATGCCTGGGCCTGGACCACTCTCTTGATCTTATTAACGTCTCTTATCATAGGGTACGCTCTGTAATGACAAGGACTAATTTTATAGGTACAGTACAGTTTCTTAAACAACACTTTAACCTCCTGTACTGTCCAGTACTAACCTCACACGTCCATATTTCCATCCAATTCTGCGTCTCATCTTCTTTATGCTGGTCTCGGATACAGTGAGATTGTGATTTTGCAGCAGAGTGTATTTGACCCTTAATGCACTCTTCTCTTCATTCTCCTCACTTATTTTGTCGACCAGAAGAGTTGTTTCCCTACAGTGTACAGAAAAACAACAATCCGGTAAGTTACAGTGCAGTAGGCCACAAGTACAGCACATCATTTACAGTAAACAATAATAGATGCAGCAATATAAACAATAATAGATAGATATACTATATTATATAGTAATATAAATAAACAAAAATAACCATAATGTTAGATAGATCTATACAGGCATACCCCGGTTTAAGGACACTCACTTTAAGTAAACTCGCGAGTAAGGACATATCGCCCAATAGGCAAACGGCACCTCACGCATGCGCCTGTCAGCACGTCCTGAAAAGCAGTATGGGCTCCCTACCTGTACCGAAGCTGTGCGCAAGCGGGGATTCTATAGAGCCTGTTACAAATGCGTTATTTATAGCAGTTATGCACGTATAGGACGATTGCAGAAAAGTACAAGCATCGATAAGTGGGAAAAGGGTAGTGCTTCACTTTAAGTACATTTTCGCTTTACATACATGCTCCGGTCCCATTGCGTACGTTAATGCGGGGTATGCGTGTACTATATAGTTATATTTATATGCAGCAATATAAACAATAATAGATAGATATACTACTGTATATTATATAGTAATATAAATAAACAGAAATAACCATAATGTTAGATAGATCTATACTATATAGTTATATTTATATGCAGCAATATAAACAATAATAGATATACTATATTATATAGTAATATAAATATACTTGCGCGTTAGTTACCGTTGGTGTCCTCGTGCGTTGTTTGGTCTTTCTGTATGCATGATAGCACACGGTGGTTGATGGCACAACGAGGCCAGAAGCAGCTAACCAGCGAGGATATCTGCAATTCATTGTCCGCTCGTGTACATCTCCTTAATTCTCATGCTGAGATCCTTTGAAATCTTTTTAACAGGCATTGCTGCGAGTAGAAAGAAATACAAGCACAAAATGTCTTTTCGATGTTTAGTCGATGTGTATTCAATGTGCAGTGAATCCACAAAATGGATGGTGTATTTATACGTTAATGACTCACATTAGAGTACGCCCACTTTTAACACCGGTACCTCGTTGCCATGCATAAAAGGTTACACAATTTGCATATCCCACCACTCGATGATCTGTATCTGAACTTTACCTTGTCCAGATACTACATTGTGCCATCTGCTTCCATGGATCGAACTCGATTCTACGGACGCAGGAACCCACTCGCCTCTGCCAAACCTGTCACGCAGAAAAAGCGAAAGGCGGGAGCCATTTCCAAGCCAAGTCCAAAGCGAAAGGCTAAGGCTAATAAAGAAAACCTTCTGCTGACCCCAAAGGCTAAGGGTTTTAATACACGTAAGCCTTATTATGTCAAGAAGAAATTCGGTGATGTACACTCAAGGCAAAACAAATGGCAGCCAACCCATCGAACCCGCAGGCCACTTCCTCGATTACGCTTCGACGACTCTGCCGCTGCTCTCCCGGAAATCCACAGCCCATCTTCTCCACTACTCGTCCACGACGCTGCCGCTGCTCTCCCGGAAACCCACTGCCCATCTTCTCCACTACTCTTCGACGACGCTGCCGCTGGTCTCCCGGAAATCCACAGGTCACTTTCTCCATTTCGCTTAGACGACTCTGCCGCTTCTCTCCTGGAAATCCACAGGTCACCTCCTCCATCCTTCGACGACGCTGCCGCTTCACTCCAGGGATCCCCACCCAGATGTCCACAGCTCCCCATGCACAAGATCCAGCTTGTTAGACCGCATGCTGGATGGGTTAAGTGTCGATATCCCCGGGAACTCTACTATGCTGGTAAAGATAGATCTTCTTTTAGAGACCATGCTAAATATGGATCAACGGATGGAGAAGATGGATCAACGGATGGAGAAGATGGATCAACGGATGGAGAAGATGGATCAACGGATGGAGAAGATGGACCAACGGATGGAGAAGATGGACCAACGGATGGAGAAGATGGATCAACGGATGGAGAAGATAGAGACTGACATAGCGGGGATACATAATTTGCTCGGAGTTCATGCCCCTGTATCTCCGACGCCGGAGCAGGAGGGTGGCATGGATGGGATGAATGGGACCTTCGACCGCCTTCCATCACCAAGCGCACCCCCTCCACCAGAAGAATATGTGTACATGTATGCCGTTGATGTCATGACAACCCCGTCAAGACCACGCCAGGAGACAACAGGGCGACCAAGACAGGAGGAAAGTATCCCCCCAGACAATCTACCCTCGCCCGCTGCCACAAGCACACCCGCTCCCAGAAGAACACCCGTTCCAAGAATCCAACTCACATACGCTTGCATCGATACGGTGCCAGACATCATTCTGCGCGAGCTGCCCAATCCACTCAGGGAGAAGTATAGGGTGATGAGTGCTGGTTTACCCCAGAAGTATGCTATGTTAATTTTCAAGCACCACGTGTCCTACTTGGTGTACTGCGGGTGGGCCAAAAATATAAACTACGAAGGAAATTGAGAATAAAGGGCGCTTCCTGAAAATTTAAGAAGGACTATTGTGGATGAATTGCGGCACTATTTTTCAATTACAGATCCTGTAATGAAAATCGTGAGAGACGCCATTAATGACATTTTGCGTCATACAAGGCATCGGCCCTGGAAGGACAATCTGGTGGGGATCGAATTTGCGTGACTGTTCAAATGTTGTTTATTTTTTTACTTGTTGCTTGTTTTAACTTGTATTAATAAAGAAATGTTTTTACTTACACAAGACCTGCACAACTCCAGTCCTCGAGGGCCACAAACAGTCCCGGTTTATCTACCATGGGCTCCAGGGTTGCTGGAGGCAGTTCCCATGATAGAACTGATTCAGTCTCTTCCCAAGTAACTGCATCCTCAGGCAAGAGTATATTGAACAGAGGAATTTATTAGCATCCACTGCAATCAGCACATACAGCGAATACATTGGTATTCCTAGCCTATGGGTGGTCTCTGTATAGATGATCTTCTAGTCCTTCTCACAGTCCCCTAGGGGAACCGATCATGCAGTATCACTCCGCATGGTGAGATACAGCTTACACTCCCAGTACTTGGCTTACACCTCTCAGGAACTCAACTGAAGCTGGAACAGAACTAACTTTAATTTAGGTATGCCTCTTCCTTAGTGCAGAAGGGTAAGGTCCAAGTTCTGCACTTGGATTGGGCTGTACACAGACCCTTTCACACTTCCACTCCTGCCACTCAAGGAAGCTGCAGAATGTGTGGGGGGGGGGGTTGTAAACCCAAATTGGTACTGACACTGCCTGCACCTACCAAGACTTTTGTGCCAGAGAGGGCAGATGGATAGCCAGGACCAGCCATGGCTATATTAGTCACCTGTTTATTCTTGTTTCCCAAATGCATAACCTTATATTTATCTGTATTAAACCTCATCTGCCATTTACCTGCCCAAGTTTCCATTCTATCCAAGTCTTTCTGGTAAGAAATTACATACTGCTCTGATTCTACTACCTTACATAAGATGGAGACTTTGCTCTCTATGCCAACCTCATGGTCATTAATAAACAAGTTAAAAAGCAGGGGTCCCAGTACCAATCATTGAGGTACTCCAATCACAACTTTAGCCCATCCTGAAAAAGTTCCATTTACTTACCTCCTCAAAGAAACTAATAAGGTTAGTTTGACACGACCTCTCCATAAGTCCATGCTGACTATTACTAGTTATTTTGTTTTCCACTAGGTATGCCTGAATATTATCCAATACTAAACCTTCTAGTATCTTCCCCACTATTGATGTCAGACTTACAGGTCTAAAACACAATAAGTGAGAGTGCATACTCCATAGCGTAAAAACGTACAATCCTTTAGTAAGATGAGGGGGAGGGAAATGAGTGCACTCACAAGGGTAGGGAATTAAAAGCAGTGTGTGATATAATCACCTGCCAGCGAATCCCGCAACTGCAAAGACATCAGTTCTCTCTGTCCTATCGTAAAACGAATGAGTAAGTCTGGAGTGACAGTCTCACAAAGGGTCTGCTGTAAACTGAGTTCTTGAGTCTGGAAAAGGAGGAACACCTTCACATTGAGAGTTTGAATCTCGCAGGCTGTTCGCATCAAGATCAAGACACGGCCTCGTCAAGCTCAGATTGCATGATGACATAATGCCGTAGCCCAACACGCTTTGTCACAAAATGGCTACTTCAGGGATTAGTTAGCATGTTTTAAAGACTGACAGCAGCAAAGTATGCAAAAAAATGCACAAGTTAGCGCACTGCCCAGGGAGACCGGTGAGTAAAAATGGAAAAATATTTATTGTCTATCAAAACATTACAAAAAAGGAGCTGTGAACCCTCCTACGCGTTTCACACAACACGGTGCTTTATCAAGACTGACCATTTATCTTCCACATCTTTCCCTGCAAAAACATCATCCCAATATATTCCTTGTAGATTAGTCCTCAGTTTTTTAAAATCTGCCTTTCTAAAATATAAAGTCTTTGTTGAAGCCAAGTAATCTGTTTTTTGATCATTTATTTCAAATGAGACCATGTTATGATCTCTGTTAACAAATATTCAAGTCCGGGAACATTTGGGTATTCTACATTTTGTTATTACCAAATCAAGTATTACCCCTCTCCTGGTTGGTTCCTCAATAATTTGGGTCATGTCTTTAAGCACCCCCAAAATTCTGTTTTCTATCGTAATGCTAATCTCATTGCCCCAGTCTATGTCTGGATAATTTAAATCACCCATTATGCAAACATGACCTAGTTTTTATGCCTTCTCTATTTGCAAAAGATATTTGGTTGTTTATAGCATATCCCTACAAACATTTTCTTTGTACTTTTACCTCCACTGCTAATTTCTAGCCACAAGTTCTCTACTCTACATTTTCATAATTCCCTTCATAAACATCTTCCCTTATAATAGGTTTTAGTTCCAGTGTCACGGGAGACCAAGCAATTTACACCTTTTATATGTGATTGAGCAAAACAAGAAGGTAAAATTAATTGTAATTTATTCCAGGAAAAGACATACACACAATGGATCACAAACTGCAATAGAAAACACACTTACTGGGGATCTGGGCTAACGAACTAAACTTTCCTAGTCCAAATGGCTACAAAATGTAGTCTGTATGAGTCCTTTCCAATGACTGGGAGGTACTCACAAACTTCTTGGAACTCAATTCGTCATGCAGTTCCAGCCGCGACCGCTACATTCCGGTTTCAGAACTTGGACCCTGAAAAACGGGACTTAGAAAATTTCTCGCCTTGAAATCTCTGAAGCCGTCTCTCATCTATTTCTCTCAGAGCAGAGGTCCCCAACTCCAGTCCTCAAGGACCACTAACAGTGCAGGTTTTACGGATACCCCTGCTAGAGCACAGGTGGTTAAGTCAAAATGATTGGGCCAACTGTGCTAATGAGAGGCTATCCTTAAATCCTGCACTGTTAACGGTCCTTGAGGACTGGAGTTAGCGACCTCTGTCTCAGAGCATCTTTTTGGGATCTTGAATTTGCCGCTGGTGGTTTGGCACTTAGAATCTGAGGTCCTGATTGGCTGCTAGGTTTCTTATAGGTTTTGGAGTCCCATTCACAAAACACTACAGCCAATCAGCGCGTGGAATTTCTCTGCCAGCCTATCACAGATTTGCCGGTATTCTGAAGTCGGGCGGGCACCGATTTCAAATCTGCTAAGGGGCATGCGCCAACTTGGCACCTCTGTGTCTTAGCATATCGAGCCCCCTGCTGTGCCAGGCTCCTCAAAGTCTGGGGATGGGCAAATGGTGGCCGGATAGCCCTTTGTTATACCAGGACGTGGGTACTTGAATGTAATTCCAGTACACCGCCTGTTCTAACACCTTGGCATCCCTGAGGCTTTAAGTCTGGGACCTGAGCAGACACAGTGGCACCAAGCGTGGTGGCCAACTGGTCTCTCGGAACCCAGGACTTGGAAATCCCACAGTTCATATACAGGTTACAAGCATATATACCTATTAAATATAACCCTTTAATAAAATATACCTTTACACTGTATCTTGGGCTAAAAATGTCTAAGTCAATGATAGAATAAGATGATATACCCTCTACTCTTACTAGCCTTATCCCTGCCACACTGTAGAAACCTGACTTTACATAGGGCACACAAATAAAACCCTCACAGCTATACCAGGGTCAGGGTGACTTGGGCATGAACTGGGCATCCCTCCTTATACTAGGGATCCCGGTACCGCTCTGGGGATACCTTGATCCCCTGTGCCTTTTATACCTTTCTGGTCTGGACTGAAGCAGGGAGTCACAAGAACGTTTCCAGGGTAGGATTTTGACCATAACACTGTGCTTAAATGTATCCGAGAATCGCACCTGATTCTCGGGTACACCTTTGGGGTATCCTGTAACTCGGGGACCCCGCTACATAGCTACAATCTGAAAATACTTTCTCTGCACAACCCACCCTGAAACTCCTAGCCTAGCGATCTCTGCTTGCAGGCACTCCTAGAAAGGCAAAAACACAAATATTCTTTATTGTCGTATAATTTACACACAGTCACAGTAATGCATGTGCGACAGCCAGGTCCAAGAGCTCACACTCTAGGACCCCAAAACATGGATCAGGTGCAACCCTGTGGGCTTAACCTTTATTATTGAGCATGGTTACCCCCTCACCGTCACACCTCCCCCCTCCAGCGGTTTAACTAGCCTGACACCTCTTGAGGATGTTAGCTCCCTGGGACTGTCCTAGTATGAAAGTCGATCCGCATTTCCGTGCTCGCTGCTTTTCTTGTGTTGGATGGAAAAGTCAAATTCTTGCAGAGCAAGAATCCAACGAAGCAGTTTGCCATTTTCCCCGGACACCCCTTGTAGCCAACTCAGAGGATTGTGATCAGTGATTACGGTAAATGTCCGGCCATACAAATATAACTGAAGTTTGCGCAAAGCCCACACAATAGCCAAACATTAATTTTCAATGGTGGCATAAGCCACTTCCCTGGGCAGTAACTTTCTGCTCAGGTACACCACAGGACGCTCCCCTCTCTCCTCCCCCACTTGGCTTAATACAGCACTGATACCGTAGTTGGAGGCATCGGTCTGTACCAAAAACTTTTTGGAGTAATCTGGAGCCGCCAGGATAGGAACACTGGCCAGTGCTGTCTTCAGTGCCTGAAACGCTGTTTCACAGGCAGGAGACCAGGCTTCCAGAACTGGGAGTCGCGTCTGTGTCAAGTCAGTCAGGGGTTTAGCCACGGTGCTGTACTCAGGAACAAATTTCCTATAATAGCCTGTGGAGCTAAAAAAAAGTCATGGCCTGCACCAAGATGGCGCACGCTGCAAAGGGAGCCGCCGGAGCCACCGGCGAGCCGATCACCGCTCCCCCTGCAGTGCCGCCCGCACCTGTCCCTGCCTCCGCTGTCAGGCTTGACCACCGAGGTAAGGGAACACGGGGCACCAGGGGGACCCTGATATAGATATATATATACACACGTTTTAAGTTATGGTGGGTGAAGAAAGCAACAAGAGACCTCCACCGTATTGTATATAGCAAATTGCAAAGCCAGCAGTACAACCAACTTCACACTGATGATACCCATTAAGGTTGAAACATGTCTGTGAATGGTTTCTCTGGCTTTGCATCTGATTCCCATGCTGTGCTTTTAAAGCTGTGCTAACAGCGAGCATTAGCTTATATGGGCTCCATGTAACAATGGTTTTTCAGACAAAAGGTGACAAGTGTGCTCAGTTGCATGTCATTTCCCAGAATCCCTTGCATTGGAAGCACTGTATGCTGGGGATAATGGTGAAAAGCAGACCTACCTAATACATGTGAACGTGCTCACAAGCGATCTTTTTATTTGAGATATATATTTATTTATATATATATATATTTATTTTTATATATGTATATATATATATATATATATATATATATATATACAGTGTTCGACAATTATATACATTTACACGCCCGGGGCGTGTGGATTTAACCCCCAGGCGAGTAAATATTGGCCCAAGCAGCACACGTGTATTTTTTTCCCGCTCTGGAGAAGAAGAAAAAAGCCGGAGGCGGGTTCATGTTGTTGGGGGAGATTACCACGCCTCCGGACTATGAGCAGTGCTCTCTCTCCTCCCCCGCCTCTCAGACCACTTTCCTCCTCAGCTCTTCCACTCCTCCCCCTTCCGCAGCCAGCCCCTTCCATACCTGTCGGCCTCAGGCCCCTGCAGGGCCATCTGTCACCCCCCCTCCCTCCCATCGGCCATCCACCCCCCCCTCCATCCGAGCCATCCGCCCCTCCATCAGGCCATCCGCCCCCCCCCCCCTCCCATACGGGCCATCCACCCCCCCTCACACCAATCTCTCCCGGCCTCCGTGACCCTCACCCCACATGTGCCTTCCCTGCTCAAGCAGGGAAATCCCTAACCGGAGCCTCTCCTGCTCTAAGCAGGGGAAATCCCCTAACCCGAGCCTCTCCCCCTGCTCTAGCAGGGGAAAATCCCCAAACCCGAGCGCTCTCCCTGATCTCGTAAGCAGGGGAAATACCCTAACCCGGAGCCTCTCCCTGCTCTACTAAGCAGGGGAAACCCCTAACCGCTTGCTGCTCCCTGCTCTAAGAGGGGGGGAAATCCCCTAACCGCCCTTCTCCATTCGGCGTTCCGCCTCGGAGGGGTGAGGCCCCTTGCAGAGGCCCTCCTGCCGTGCGGAGGCCTCCCGGCTGCCATGTGTGACCCCCTGCCTTCCAGAGGCCCTCCTGGCCGTGCGAGGCCCCCGCGCCATGGGCGACCTCCCCTGCCTGTGCGGGTGAGTGTTTGTGTGTGAGTACAGACTGTGTGTGTGGTGTGTGGTGTGTGTGTGTGTGTGTGTGTGTGTGGGTGTTTGTCTGAGTGAGAGTGGGTATTGTCTCGTTGTGCGTGTTGTAAACCATATATAAATATAAATGTGTTAAAAACTATAAAGTGTGTAAAAATAATATAATAAATGTGTAAAATTGAAATAGAAAGTGTGCTTTTTTGTATAAATCTAACTGGTCGTAAAAAAACTATCAAATATAAATGTTTAAACTAAAATCTAAATAATATAACATAAATTATACATGTGGGGTAAAATATACATTCTCTATAAATATACATGTTGTAAACAATATACATGTAATGTCTGTGTAAAACTCTAAATTCTTCATGTTTGTAAACATCTTACATGTTATGGGTTGTAAAACTATAAAGTGTAAACAAATAATTGTTGGAAAAACATAAAAATAATAATATTGCAAGTGTCTGAATTTTTGTAAACTTACCCCCATAGTACTTGTTTTTCAAACCTCCACTATCCCTGGGTAACCCTCCCTTTTTACTTGAGTGTCCTTTGAGTCAAACACCATCTACATCTTCAGTTGTCACCCATCTCTCCCCCTTATCCATGCGTCAACATCTCCGTGTCAACCTCCCTCTCACCTGTGTCACCCTCCCTCTACATGTGTAACACTCCCTTCCTGTCACCCTCCCTATCCTGTTGTGGGGTTCACACTAATCTCCCTGGTGTCACCCTCCCTCTCCTGTGTCAACCCTTACCTATCTCACTGTGTCAACACTATCACCTCTCACCATATCCGGCGTTGGCACCACTCTTCCCATTTGTGTTTGTCACCCTCTTCTCTCCATGTGTGTCACCCTCTCCCTCTCCCTGTGTCAACACTCACACTCTCCCTGTCCACACTCCACATCTCCTGTCAACCCCCTCTCCCTGTCACCCTCAATGGTCCTGTGTCACCCACCCCTCTACCCTCTTTTCCCGTGTATTGTCCCCTCTCCTGGTCACCCTCCCTCTCACTGTGTCACCCAACCTCTCCCTGTTGCACCCTCCCTCACCCTGTGTTCACCCTCCCTCACCGTGTTCACCATAACTCTCCATGTGTCACCCTCCCTTCACGTTCCGCAACTTCCCTCCTCCATGTGTCACCCTCTCCCTCTCCCTGTGTCACACTCTCCCGTGTCCCCCTCTCCTGTTCACCCTCTCCCTGTGTCACCCTCCCCTGGGTGTCTCCCTCTCCCTCGTGATTCACCCTACTCCCTGGGTCGCCCTCTCCCTCCCTGTGTCACCCCACTGTGGTCACCCTAGCCTCCTCCCTGTGTGTTTGTATCACCTTCTCCTGTCCCTGTGTCACCCTCTCCCGTCACTGTGTCACACTCTCCCTGTTCCATGTGTCACCTATATCCCTCTCCCTGTGTCAACCTCCCCTCTACCTGTGAACCTCCCCCCTATACTGTTTGGCAACCACCCTCTCCCTCTCCTTGTGCAACCTCCCTCCTCCCTCTCCCTGGGTCACACTCCCTTCCCTTGGTCCCCTCTCCCTCTCACCTTGTCACCCTGTCCCGCTCCCTGTGTCACCCTACCTATCCGTGTCACCCTCTCCCCCGTGTGACCCACCCTATCAGTCTCCCTGGTCACCCTCTCCCTGTGTCGCCCTCTCCCTCTCTCTCTGTCACCTCTCCCTCTCTCTTCACACTCTCACTCTCTGTCGCACTCTTTTCTTCGCTCTCTGGCGCACTCTCTCTTGTCTCTAATTCTCTCAGTGTGGTTGTCTCTCCCTCTCTCTTCTATAGTGGTCTCTCTTTCTCCTGTGGGTGTGTGTGTGTGTGTGTGGGGGGGTGTGGCGCATCTCTGTGTGTCGTCTGTTGTGCTCTCCCTCTGTGAAGCGCCGACGTCCAGACCACCGGTTAAGGGGTTCAGGACATAGGTATTCACACCTTGGCTTTTATTTAGAGCCGACATGACACCACGGACACGACAATTGTAGATAATGTGAATACAATGATAAATAATTTATGTCAAAAGAAACGTTGTTTGATGGATTTATTAAATGTATTTTATTATAATTTTATTTTAAAGTCGGGTGGGGTGGGGGCGGGACCTTGGGGGCGGTGGGAGGACTAGGGGCGGAGACTAGGTGCGCGCGAGTAGATTTTTGGTTGGGACGAGTAGATTTTTGGGGGAGGGTTGTCGAACACCTTGATTATACTGTTGTATATACATATAGATATATATAATATATATATAAAACAACCACATGTTTCCACAGACGATGGAGAAAACAAGAGAAAACAGCATCATCAAAATAGGTAAACCAAAAACCAAGAAAGGCCAGCAATCTCTCTAGCACAGAATTCACACAACAAACGCCTATTAGCATCCCCCACTAGATCCGATGCAACATTCAAGACTCACCAACAATTAAAAAATGATCACAATATCTACCTAATGAAGAACAGAATATATGCAAGTGGAGTGCCATCGATAATATGAAACCCAGTGTTTACAATCCGATGCTCCCTATAACATAACACAGACTCTAATCCCTTTCGTTCACATAACGGGGCACTGTGTGCTCAAGTATTCATAAAACTCTCTGCAACGTAGCAGACTGTTATGGGAGCAGTGCACATATATAGAAGCAGGGCAACAAAAAAAAACTACACTACTGAAAAGCATTTGACGGTGAGGAACACAGCATTGGGCTGTTTAAGGCAAATAATTCTTCAGAGGACCAGAAGACTAAACATCTCGCTACAGATATATGAAGTTGCCAAACCATTTCACTTACCACTCGTTGCGGTTAAGGATAGGCAAAGGGATCCATGGAGTCCAACTCCCAGCGTATCGGACGTTCTGGGATTTCATGGTAACCTGCGAGAAGCAGAACAAGTCACCAAACGGGGTGGTAGACACAAATGAACCAGGCAAAAGGTCAGTCTAATCAGTGTGTTAAGCGAAAACCAACAGTAGCCAGGTCTGGAGTAAACAGCGACCTACAGCAGTGTGTACACTCGACCTGGATGCTGTCTTTATTCCCGTGTCAGAGTTCGATCTGTGTTGTGTGTGTGACGTGTGTGGTGGTGGCTGTTGGTGTGTGTGTGTGCGTGTGATCGTGTGAGTGGGTGGGTGTGTGTGGTGTGTGGGTGTGTGTGGGTGTACTGTATTGTATCTATATATAAATATATATATATATATATTTATATATATATATATAAAATTATTGTTGTCAAAATGGATTTGAAGCAAAAGGTGGCACCGTGTGCTCATTTACATGTCATTTCCCAGAATCCCTTGCTGCAGTGGAAGTGCTGGGTGATAATGTTGAAAGGCAGAGTTGCAGACCTGTATAAGACATGCAAATGTGCACACAGTTATATTTCCATTTTCTATATGCTTTACGGTGGAGAGTTTTAGTCACTTTCTTTACCCACCATAACAAAACTTATGTGTGGTGGATACCTATCCAAGCTTCAAATTGCAAAGCCAGTATAACCAGCCTCACACTGATTAGAAATAACAACAATTGGAATCAATAGTTGGGATATGCTCCTTTTTGGGGATTTTAATTCCAATTTTTAATAATCACTGTAAATAAATAACAGCGTTGTTGAAGTTAAATAAAACTTTTTTTATTTTTTCATTATTCCCTTTTAAGTTCGTCGTACATATGAGGTGCATTTGAAACCTGATTCAATAGGAATAATTATTTCCTGATGATTTCATCATACTAAATGCAAATAATATGTACTTTGAGTGCAATATAGAGGGACCCAGTGTGAGAGCTATACCTTACACAACAAGTTGCTAACCATTATATGTGACCACCAAAGGTACCCTGTCGCTTGTCTCTGTCTGTATTCATGGAGATGTCTTCTTGGTATTCTGGTGGCTTTGTGGGTTTGCTGGCCTACAATTCTGTGGTTATATCCACGGTTTATGAAACCAAATCTCAAGGCTGTAATCCACTGGCTTCTGTCTGCTGTGTCAGAGCATATCCGATTGTAGCGAATGACTTGTCTGTAGATGGCTGCATTCTTAGTGGGGGGGGGTGGAAGCTGTTGTCCCTCAAATACTGTAGCTATATCCTCAAAAGGATATATATAATATGTACACACACTACACACATTTTAAGTTATGGTGGGTGAAAAAGGTGACAAAAAACCTTCACCGTTGGCATATAGCCAATAAAGAATATCACTTGTGAGCACATTCACATATCTTAGACAGGTCTGCAACCCTGCCTTTCAACCATTATCACCTAGCATACAGTGCTTCCACTGCAGCAAGGGATTCTGGGAAATAACATGCAAATGAGCACACAATGTGACAACTTTTGCCTGAAATCCATTTTTACATGGAACCCATATACCCATATACGCAAATGCTCTGCTGTTCACACAGCTTTTAAGCACAGCATGGGGTTGGATGCAAAGCCAGTCAAACCACTCAGACATGTTTAAACCTTAATGCGTCTCATCAGTGTGAGGTTGGTTGTACTGGCTTTGCAATTTTCTGGCTGGGTAGGTTTACCATACTAAAACACGAAAAAAGAGATAACAAAATCTCTCAATAGTCCCTATTTACTGCACTCAAAAGACTGTCACAAATAGTGGGGTTAAATACTTCCAGAAATAATTGTCAAATTATGCCTTGTTTCAAGGCTTTCCTACCTTGAGAAAGCGCAAATCCCAAGAGTGAAACGTACGTCGGGCATGACGTAATTGCGTTGATGTCTGTGAAAGAAGTGGGCAGTACCGTTCCTGTTAATCTGGAAACGGGTTGTATGGCGTTGTTAACATTTCTACGTGTGCTATTTAGCATACAGGCGTTATGACTAACTACTTGGCAGCTATACATTTCATTTAATCATGCTGTAATGGTAAGTGTTGTTTCTATGTAGTTATACACTAAGTGGAGCAATCAACATTTTCACGGTGGTCTCTTGCCACATAATACACACAGGCTTTATGCCGGTACATAGCTGATACATTGTTTATGAACATCTAGTGGCTTCTATGCATCCAAGGGTTAAGAGGATTGTTTAACCTCTCAAACAAATCCTTGATATATAATCACCAATGCTGTGTGCTGTTACATTTTGGTTTGAGTTACTGCCTACCACATGTTATAATGTTTCTATTATTTGGCAATATTATTGGCTGAATTCATGCTTTATTAGAACCATCTATATTTAGACAGATAATACTATATACATGTGAGTTAGGTATCCTATTAGTGGCTCAATTGACCTATTCTCCTACAACTATATATTGTGCTATATATGGTTAATGTGGCTGATCCTTAGAGACATTACAACCTATCATCTATTATATATTATGATATAAGACCTTTTGTACCTATATAGTTACATAGTAGATGAGGTTGAAAAGGATGTAAGTCCATCAAGTTCAAGCTATGCTAAATTTAGACAACAGATACTTTATCCTTTATCTATAAAACGTACTTATTGATCCAGAGGAAGGCAAACAAAAAACTCCAGAGTCAATCATCCAATGATATCTCATAAGGGGAAAAATAAATTCCTTCCTGACTCCAAGAATTGGCAATCGGATTAATCCCTGGATCAACAATTTTCCCATGTATACTTATTTGGTATATCCCTGTATACCTTTCCTATCTAAAGATGTCCAACCTTTTTTTGAACAAATCTATTGTATCTGCCATCACAGTCTCCATGGGTAATGAATTCCACATTTTAACTGCCCTTACTGTAAAGAACCCTTTCCTTTGTTGCTGGTGAAATCTCCTTTCCTCCAACCTTAAAGGATGCCCCGAGTCCTTTATATTGCCCGTGGGATGAATAGTTCTTTTGAAAGCTCCTTGTATTGTCCCCGAATATATTTGTATATAGTTATCATATCCCCTCTTAGATGCCTCTTTTCTAATGTAAATAAATCTAATTTAGCGAGCCTCTCCTCATAAGTTAGATTGTCCATCCCCTTTATTAATTTGGTGGCTCTTCTCTGCACTCTCTCTAGTTCCATAATGTCTTCTCTTAGGATTGGTGCCCAAAATTGTACTCCATACTCAAGGTGTGGTCTTACTAATGCTTTGTAAAGGGGCATAATTATGTTTACTTCCCTTCCATCCATTGACTGTTTAATGCAAGATAAGATCTTGTTTGCCTTTGCAGCTCCTGCATGACTTTGGGCACTATTGCTAAGCCTGCTGTCTACAAGCACTCCTAAATCCTTCTCCATCAAGGATTCCCCCAATTTATCCCCATTTAATTTGTACGTCACCTGTTTTTTCTTGCATCCCAAATGCATAACCTTACATTTATCTGTATTAAACCTCATCTGCCATTTACCTGCCCACATTTCCAGTCTCTCCAAGTCCTTCTGAAGAGAAATTACACCCTGCTCTGATTCTACTACCTTACACAATTTAGTATCATCAGCAAAGATGGCGACTTTGCTCTCGATCCCAACCTCAAGGTCATTAATAAACAAGTTAAAAAGCAGGGGTCCCAGTACCGATCCCTGAGGTACTCCACTCATGACTTTAGCCCAACCTGAAAAAGTTCCATTTATGACAACCCTCTGAGTCTGTACTTTAACCAGTTTTCAATCCAGGTGCATATATTATTACTGAGTCCAATTTTCTTTATTTTGTACACCAACCTCTTGTGTGAAACCGTATCAAAAGCCTTTGCAAAATCTATGTAGACCACATCAACTGCATTACCCTGGTCTAAATTCCTACTTACCTCCTCAAAGAAACAAACAAGTTTAGTTTAGCATGATCTATCCTTCATAAATCCATGCTGATTATTACTAATAATTTTGTTTTCCATTGGGTATTCCTGAATATTATCCCGTATTAAACCTTCAAGTAGTTTCCCCACTATTGAAGTCAGGCTTACAGGTCTATAATTCCCCCGTTGTGATCTAGCTCCCCTTTTAAATATAGGCACCACATCTGCTTTACGCCAATCTTGTGGTACTGAGCCTATGGAAATGGAGTCCTTGAATATTAAATATAATGGTTTGGCTATTACTGAGCTTACCTCCTTGAGAACTCTTGGATGTATGCCATCGGGGCCAGGTGCCTTATTTACTTAAATTTTTTCAAGTCGCTTATGAACTTCTTCCTCAGTTAACCAACTGTTCATTAATATGGAGGTTGTGGCTTCCTCCTGCGGCACTACTATTGAAATTGATTCTTCCCTGGTAAACAGGAATTTGTTTAATACCTCTGCTTTTTCCTTATGTATGTATATAAATATGTATGTATGTATGTATATATGTATGTGTGTATATACAGATGCAGCGGCCGTTATTCGAACATTTCATGCTTTGTATACCTCGGAATACACATGTCATGACGCGTCATTACGGAGTGTTGGCTCGAGTGCCGAAAATTGCATTTTAGTGTTCTGGTTTTTAAACACCTGCAAATTGACACAGTACTGTACTGTACACATTACAATTTATCATTTCTGCCACGGAAATGCGAAGAATTGCACCCGAAGAAATCGGAATCCATGAAATTCAAACAAATCAACCGCATGATTGGCCGCGTGGAGTACAGCAGCGCACATGAAAACAGCTCTGTGATACGTTCAATAATAGCCGCTGCTCTGTGGGTGTGGTGTGGTATTATATATATATATATATATATATATATATATATATATATTACAGTGTTCAACAAACCTATATTTGCTCGCCGCGGCGAGTGGATTTAACCCCCCGGGCGAGTAAATATTGGCCAGCAGCACACGTTTGGTACTAGGGGCTTGGAGTAGATTTTTTGTGTGTGGCGAGTAGATTTTTGGTGATTTGTCAACCACTGTGTAGATATATATATATATTATATATATATATATATATATATATATATATATATAATATATATAAACATCAGACCGTATTTGATCCTTGGCTTAAAAAAAAAAATTATATCTATATATATATATATATATAATTATTATTTTTTTTTACGCCAAGGATCAAATACGGTCTGATGTTTTACAACATTACGGAAAATGGGTAGACAAGGGGGTGTATGTAGGTGGTTCTTATCTGCCGTCAAATTCTTTTTGTGTTGGCCGCCATTGTCTGGCTTACCTCAGCAGAAATATTTTTCACCAGGACAAACATTTTTGTATTTCTTGGGAAGGGGGTAAGGGGGGTCCCTCTGAAGGTGTAAGTGCCAAAGTTCAGCTTTTGTGGACCACCCAGATCACACAATGGTGAAATGTAAATTACCCCAAAAATGTAGACCGCCGAAAAATAAGAATAAGAACATTGCAAACGTGACAAAAAAAAAATCAATTGCTTTAAAACAAGCGTACGATTCCTGATTACAAGCATTTATGTTGCAATTTTGTGATTTCCCCTTGGTCCGACAGACACTGCGGGTTTGCAGATAAATGTCACCAATAAAATATAAAGTGTAATAAAAATCCCTTTCTGCACTTTGATTTTCTTACATTTGCATGAAGCGCCAATATTTTTTTTAATTTGCTGCTGACATTTCCAAAGTTGCCTTTTTTTGCCTCCAGAAGGTATTGTCAAATATAAAGTTAAGACTACATCATTCACTCATTGAGAGCGCATATATTTAGGTACTTTTTTTTTCTTCTTTGTTTGCTCTTTGAAATGCATGATACCTTCCAGTTCTACTTAATTCTCAAAGACAGCTGCTGCATTTATTCCTAATGAGCAATTCCCAGGACGTGGGCTGCTGTTAGTATGAAGACGAAAAGTGTGCTGAAAGTCTGCCATGCCGGGTTCAGCTGTCAAAAGTCGTTCTGCACAACCCACAATATAACAATCCAGAAGTACAAAGACACTGTTAGTGTCTATACTTAGAAGATGTCCTGCCTATGACAATCCATCATGTTTATTTCTTACCTCTTGGCAAATAAACATTATGCATACATGCTAATTGTGCTTTTACAAATACTGGTAGCCCGAAAACTAACAAAACATAGTAGGCAAAAGTGTCTTAAAGGGGCAGTCACATTTATAGTGGTTTATCTTTTTACAGAATTGGAATCAAGGAGTCCTGAGTTGAATAGTGCTTTTTTTTTTTTTAGCTCTGGGGACCTCTGATTCTAGAGATACTTAGCGGTGAAGTTAGCCATCCAAGATGATGATGATGTGGCCATGTTGTTTCCCCTGGGGGGAGATTAATCACTGATAACTTCCCCGGTAGGTATCTCTGGGACCGGAGGGTTGCCAGAGCTGAATTAAAAAAGCACGATTTACTTCTGGAGGACTCCCCAGTTACAATCCTGTAAAAGTAAATAACAAAGGTAGGGAGGGACACATATTACTGCCTTAGTACTTCTCCAAAGTGTAACCCTGCTGAGATAATGAACAATGTGATGAGCATGAAAATGGCAATCTGTACATAAAAACCAACACGTTTCTTAGTGTGACATTTTAAATTCGGCTTTACAGAGATCTCGCTTTTATTTAAGGCTTTAATCAATGTGAATTATCTGCCTACAGGTATAGACAGGAGTTATGACAATAATGAAAAAAAAACTTAATTGTATTTTGTAGTCTTTATTCCAACTGTGATATTGCTTCACAAAAAACTCGGGCCTTCTTTTTTTCTATATTGTTCCCTGAAACACCATTATTTCCAAAAATGCTTTGGTCAGGCATGAGTTTATATGATAAATAGTACAAAATACCAGGTTTACTCTGGCTTATAATTGCTTCCCACATGTATTGTTCGATTTATTGGTCAAGTAGGAAATCTGTTTTTGTCAAGTCAATCGAATACGTTAGTATTGAGTATTTATAATATATCTGTTGTCTGCTTGTAGTGCTAAAATTGCATTCAAGTTCGCATTGAGCTAATGCTATTATTGTGAACTTTTCCTCCTGGTCACTATGCATGATCAATTTCTTGTTTTATTGCCAGGTTTTGACTGGAACTTGGTTTTTAAATGGGATTATATGACACCAGAACAAAGAAGAGCACGACAAGGAAACCCAGTGGCTCCAATTAAGTAAGTGTTTGTTGTACAAATGTGCCACATGTTAATGCAGTTAACTTTATCTTAACATGCTGACATCCTGCTCAGACATCTTTAGATCTAGCATCTCTCGATTAAAAATGATTTATTATTTATTCTGCCCTTTCTCATTAGACAAACGATGGTGGAAATGTCTGAAACAGTGTGACCATTAGTCTTGGTGAATGTATTGTAAATAGCTGTACATAAAATCATTCAGCATAGTTAAATCATATGTGTAGCTTATTTGCCGTCACTTGAATCTGTCTTGGCAGAGTGAAAAAACCTTAATGGGTCTCATCAGTGTGAGGTTGATTATACTATATGGTGGAGGTTTCTTGTAGCCCTTTTCACCCACCATAACTTAAAATGTGATATTATGTAAATCCTACAGCCTTGAAAATTGCAAAGCCAGCAGTACAACCAGCCTCCCACTGATGATACCCATTAAGGTTGAAACATGTCTGTGAATGGTTTCTCTGGCTTTGCATCTGATTCCCATGCTGTGCTTAAAAGCTGTGCTAACAGCGAGCATTCGCTTATAAGAGTTCCATGTAAAAATGGATTCAGGCAAAAGGTGACAGTGTGCTTATTTGCATGTCATTTCCCAATTTCCCAGAATCCCTTGCAGTAGAAGCACTGTATGCTAGGTGATATATATATATATATATATATATGTGTGTGTGTGTGTGTCATAAATCGCATACAGCACAGGGGGGAGGGATAGGCTTCAGTCAGAACATTCCAAGATGCACTTTTTTAAGTTAAACCTATAATATATATATATATATTATATAATATATAGAATATATATATATAATATATAATATACACAACACATACAGACACATACAGAACACATACATAGGGGCCTATGCAGAGTCGTCCGAATACTGCCATTCGGCATGTATCCGGCAGAATTTGCTTCCCGTATGCACAGAGGACTTCCTTGAGTGGCGAAATTTGAAATTTCGCCAGGAGATTTGATAGCGGCAGCATCCCGCCAATGTGTTGGCGAGAAGCGTGGTTTTTTAAATTTCGCCATGTTTCAGGTTCGGCATAATTCAGGAAAGGGCAAAGTGTGGTATTCGGCATGTGTGCTTGAATTCTCAGCGCTGAAGTCCCAATTGTGCGCCCAGGAAAAAAAACGGCAGTAGCCGTCCAGTTCACTGGAAAGTGCTGTCAGTTAGTAAGGGAAGCGGAGGAGCGGTCACGTGACCGTCCATCCAATGGTCTGCAGCCGGTTCCCTACAGAGCCGTCATTGCCATACAGAAGGTGGGGTGGGTTTGTGTGTATGCCCACCGATCGCTGTCTCCCTTCTGCTCTGGTCCCTGCCCCACCTTCTGCTCCGGTCCCTGCCCCCCTTTGCTCCGGTCCCTGTCTCCTGTGTGTGTGTGTGTGTGTGCATTGTGGTGTATGTGTATGTGCATGCATGCATGTGTGTGTATGTGTGCATGTGTGTGTATGCATGATCATGTGTGTGTTGTGTACTGCTGCCAGTGGTGCGGGGCTTCAGATCGCGATCAGCTGCTGGGCTTGGGGGGAGGGGGGGGGGGGGGGTCAGTATTGGCTGTCCGAGTTGCGGGGCTTCACATTGCGATCAGCTGCTGGGCTTGGGGGGGGGGGGGGGGGTGTCAGTAGTGCTGCGCGAGTTGCAGGCTTCACATTGCGATCAGCTGCTGGGCTTGGGGGGGGGGGGGTCAGTAGCTCCGAGTGCAGGGCTTCACATTGCGATCAGTCTGCTGGGCTTTTGGGGGGAGGGCATCATGCTTTCACAAACTGTCCAGATCCATGCCAACTGCGGTCACTATATGTGGCTCCCAAACTCTCTGATGCACACAGGGCATTGACAAAGCAATAGGGTGAATATGCCTCTATACACATAACATGCCATGTCCAGCAAAAACCCTGAGCATTACAGTATAAGGCAGTATCCAGTATATAAAATAATAAGCATGTTGTGGTCTATGTGTTCTGTGTGAAGTAGCATGTACAGATTCAGTATAATCAGTATGCCTATGTCTCAACGTGCCTTTGTGTATCAGTTTCTGTAAAGGTGTGTGTATACAGTATTGTGTGTCTGTCTGGTTCGTGTATATCCTGTTCTGTCTATCACTGGTGTATTATTGTGTTATCTGTCTGATTACAGTATGTATTGCTGTGTGTCTGTCTATCAGTATGTACACTGTCTTCACGAATGTATATGACTGTAGCTAATAAAAATTGTAAAAGTGTAAAGAGAAGGTTTTTTTTTCAGTATCTGCAGCTTCACAGTGCTTCTACCACTTTAACAGAGAGACGCTCGCTGTTTCTCTGGTATGTAACTAGCAAACCGTCACTAGACACTGTGCCAGGAAGTGTGTGTGTACTTTAAAATTTCCCCTCCCTTGAATTGAAGTCTTGTGACCACGAGCGTGAACTTTCACCCTCAGTGACTAAAATAGAGCCAGATGTAGTAGCTCAGTCTGAAATGGCGCGAATTACACTCGCCAATCATACACTTTGAGACTTGATTGACGATTTGTCCTTTCTGAATCAGGCTCAATAAATACCGCAAATGTTGAACTTTTACAACAATGCAATTATATGCCGTTCCTCTCTGCATAGCCCCCTAAAGTCATGGTGAAAAGAAAGTACACCTCTTTGAATTCCATGGTTTACCTATCAGGAACATAACACAATTGTGTTCTTAACCAAGTCTTAAAATTAGGAGTAATATAACCTCAGATGAACAGCACATGACATATTACGACCCGTGTCATGATTATTAATAAAATAAAGCCAAAATGGGAGAAACCATTGTTAAAAACTAGTATACCTTATGATTCATAGCTTGTAGAGCCACCATTAGCCATCATAACTTGAAGTAATCGTTTTTGTATGACTATCCGTCTCTCACATCGTTGTGGAGAATTTCTCGCCACTTTTCTTTTACACGTTGCGTTCAGTTTCTTGAGGTTTGTGGGCATTTGTTTATGGCACAGGCTCGCTTAAGGTCCAGCCACAACAGCATTTCAATCAGGTTGAGGTCTGGACTTGGACTGGCCTTGCAACACCTTGATTTTTTTTTTTCAGTCCATTCTGTTGTAGTTTTGCTGGTGTGCTTGGGATCATTGTCCTGTTGTGTGACCCAATTTTGGCCACGCTTTAGCTGTCGGACAGATGGCCTCACATTTGACTCTAGAATACTTTGGTTGGTAAACAGAGGAGTTCATGGTCGGCTCAATGACTGCAAGGTTCCCAGTCCTGTGGCTCAAAAACAAGCCCAAATCATACACCCCTCCACCACCGGCGTTGACAGTTGTAGTATGAGTGTTTGTGCTGATATGCTTTGTTTGGTTTCGCCAAAAGTGGCGCTGTGCATTATGGCCAACATGTCACTTTGGTCTCTCTGTCCAAAGTACATTGTTCCAGAAGTCTTATGGTTTGTTCAGATGCAACTTTGCAAACCTAAGCCATGCTGCATGTTCTTTTTAGAGGAAAGAGCTTTCTGGGCAACCCTTCCAACAAACCATACTTGTTATCTTCTTTTCTAATGTAACTGTCATGAACCTTTAACATGCTAACTGAGCCCTTTGAGTCTGAGATGTACTCTTGGGTATTTTTGCAATTTCCTGAGCATTCAGGGTCGACACTTGGGCGTGAATTTTGCTGGTATTCCACTCCTGGAAGATTGGCAACTGTCTTGAAGTTTTCCACTTTTAATAATCTTTCTCGACTGTAGAATGATGGACTTTAAATTGTTTGGAAATGGCCTTAAACCCTTCCTAATTGATGGCAGCAACAATTGTGTCTCTAAGATTATTGCTGATGTCTTTCCTCCTTGGATTGTGGTAACAACAACAACTGATCTCAAGACCAGTAAACTGCTAAAACTTCAGCTTTTATAGAGGTGGTCACACTGTTGATGATCAATTAATTCAGGGGCATTGATTAGCAGCACCTGTCTGCTACTTAGCATCTTTATCCTATGGAAAGCAGTAAGGGTGTTACTTAGTTTTTCACACACAGCTAAAATGCTTTCCATTTGGCTTTATTGTTGTTTAAATCATGACACGGTGTAATATGTCATGTGTTGTTGATCATCTGAGGTTTGTATGTACCTAATTTTTAACCCGCAAGAAACAGATGATTGTTATTATGTCCTGATATGTAAAACCATAGAATTAAAATATGTACTTTCTTTTTTCACGTGGTGTTGTGTGTGTGTGTGTGTGTGTGTGTGTGTGTGTGTGTGTTGTGTGTGTGTGTGTGTGTGTGTTGTGTGTGTGTGTGTGTGTGTGTGTGTGTGTGTGTGTGTGTGTGTGTGTGTGTGTGTGTGTGTGTGTGTAGGTCTTGACCTGTTAAAATCCCAATATATTGTATTTTTAAAATCAAACTGTAGGGACATTAATCCCTGAAGCACCAGATTAATTGAGAGACTTAATATCTCAAGATATTATCATGGTAGAATGCTTTTTTTTTTTTTTGCTTTAATTAAACACACCAGCACGTTGTTGAAGTACTGGATGTGATTACCATTCCCACCTCTTCTATGAGGGCAGAATTGTAGCCATACTACACTACCAACATCTGAAAACTATTTTTTATTTTTGCCAGGAAAACATGGTAGATCTTGTCGGCTTCATTGACTTCTAAAGGGATATTTAAAAAAAAAAAAAAAAATCAGGGAGAAAATAGAATCATACATTTTTCAGATATTTTCAGTTGTAGCAAGACTGTGTGCGGCTGCAGACACCCAAACCTTAAGGGTTTTATATCAGTATGAGGGAGTCTTCCACATGAATAGGGAGAGTGGCAGCTGCCGAGGGAGATAGCGAGAGATGGAATGTGGCCTGGGGGGGGGAAGCAGGCGGGTGGACATTAGGGTGCAGGGAGGAGGACACAATTGGATGCAGGGTGCAAAAGAGAGGCGGTAATGAAGTGCAGCGGAGAGTACGACTCAAATGTGTTGGGAAGATAGAAAAATAAAACAAAAAGCGCTGACAAGTACAGTATGTGCAATTGTGTATTCAATTAAATAATTTTAAATGTTTGGAAATAACTCTGCTGATAGCCGTTTTTGGACAATAATAACATACATTTGAGAGGAACCATAAAAATTAGCAATATTTCTCCAACACAAAAACCTTTGCAATGAAGAATGTGATGATGATGTAAAAAAGCAGTCCGAAAGCAATTGGTGTGAAGATTGAAAAATTGTGTCCATCTAAGCGGGACTGTGGTTTAAAAATACTAAGAGAAAGTGGCAATACACGCTGGCGATTTTTATTTTTTAATTTAGGATTGAAGCAGGGGGTCTCATGAGCTGGGCCCCATTCATTTCAGCTCCTGGGACCCCTGCTTCCCGAAATACCTAGCAGGGTTCACGTAATGGCCGCATTTCATATTTTCTGTGCGCTGGCGGCCAATTGGAAGCTGTGGCGTTGTCCGGTTCGGCTTCCTATTGGCCCACATGACACGGCAGCTTTAAAATTTGCCCAGATACCAGCACCCCCCTTCGGAGGTCTCTGTCTCTGGAAGCAGTGAGTCCCCGGGGCTGAAATTAATGGGGTTCAGCTCAGGAAATCCCCTGCTTCAAACCTATGTTTTAAAAAAAAAAATGCTCCTTTGAAAATAATACTAAAACAAAGCAGCGGTGGGGGTGGCTGATAATGGAGTGAAATGTTGCCTTCATCTCAGACTGCAACATCATGTTTCTTCTGTATCTCAATAGAGTAAGTGACACATTGTTTCTTCTTGATTTATAAGAGGCCAAGAAATGGATAAGAAGTAACTGCAGTGATGTAGTAACCTGGCAGATTTACCAGTAGGCTTACAAGAAAAAGTTTAGGTTATTTATTACACTGAAGTCCTTTTCCAAGGAGATGGATTTGACTTAGTTATTTCTTTTGTAGTTTTTTTATAACCACAGTTGCTATTTAACCTTTTAGTTATAAGCAGCAAGACGCAGAATATCCTCTAAGGCCTCAGGCATGGTCAGCGCTTATGCGCTGACCCGTGCTGAGGCGCGCTCTCACTTACAAGTGAGCCCCTGCAGCCGCAATGAGAGCGGCTTTAGTAGGGGCTCGCCTATGCTTCCGCAAGCGTGCGGAAGCATAGGTCTTATCCAAATTTTAGATTTCGCACTCATGGGAGCGCAGGGCCGGTCACGTGCGCGGTTCGCCCAATAAGGACGAACAAGCTCCGTGATGTTACTGGCCCGCCCCCCGACACGCCCCCGGACGGCGCGCTAACCAAGGCCAGGGAAAGCACCCGCTTTCCCTCAGCCTCAGCGCGCCTCCGCACGGGCTGAGTCACCATGGACTCAGCCTAACATTAAATTGCCCTCTGTTAATCACAATAAGTGTGCTGAAAGTTATTGGTTGCTTGTATTAATTTTTACCGCAGTTGGAGAAAAGCAACTTTCTACGTTGTTATGAATCCTCATGGATGCAAAATATCCTTTGTCCTCCGTTAAATTGCCACTCTTTCATATACTAAATACTCCCTCTGTACTGTATTAGGCTGGGTCCATGGTACCGCAGACCACGCAGAACCGTCCACACGCTGAGCGAACAAACTGCCTTAAGGCAGTGTTTGCGTCCATGTGGCGTGTGGGTGGGGGCACGCGTTGCGCAAGAAATCAGTTCGCCAATGAGGGCGAACTAGCTCTGTGACACCCCTAGGCACACACCCCATGTCCCGTCCACCATGGACAGGTAAGGGCCCGCTCACTGACCAGCCTCCGCACGGATGAAGGCACCATGGCCTCAGCCTTAGTTGTCTATGAACAGGTAAAAGATAAGGCAGTGCACTGCCAAAAGGAATAGAAGGAGGCTCACGGCATGCAGCATCAAAAAGGTGTTTATTCCATGTTAAGTGTATCAAAGGTCCCCCCTTAGGTCACAACAGGGGTCCACCAACGCGTTTTGGGCAGTATGCCCTTTCTCAATGTGTACACAATACTATCTGAAGCCTTAATTTATATCTTAGCGCCGATCGCGCTATCGCGTGACGTCACGAACAGTGCAACCAATCGGATTTCATCTCCCCTTAGGCGCATCCCGATTGGCTGCTGGGATCGCGTCATATCAACAAACTTTTAGACATCACATGTGTCTCCCTATAATGTAAGGGCTATGGGATAAAGGGTGGGGCTTTCCGATTGGTCCACTAGACCATACAACAAGTACAACTTTATTAAATTTGACAATTTGACATAAAAACATCCATGACTTCAAAACACCGCTTCAAAACCCAGGTGCAAAAGAAAAAAAGGAAAATAAAACACAAATAAACGTTTTTCAAAGACAAAAAATACTACTAATGTTTAAAAATGAAGGAGAAACAGGTGCGCAAATCACATCAGGATATGGAAAGAAAGTGAAAACACAAAATAGTGCAATAATGTCACCCTCAACAAATGATTTCAGTGTTGAAAGTTCTATAAAATTTGCACTCACGTGTTTAACGTGAAATGAAAGCGTTGTGGTTATTAAAAGTTACCAACTTATGTCTCCAGACGGGTACTCCAGATCCATATAGAGGGGGGGAAATCCATATACAAAAAAGGGAAAGCAAAAATAGTATAGTACTGTTTTTAATGTTAAAAACACAAAGTATTCCACTTACATAAGTGCCTTTGTTTGAGAGCATTCAGACCACCCTGGGTCATATGGTCAGACAAGGATATTCACAGCAACAGCATCCGCTCCACGGCCGTCACAGCAGGTACTGGGCTGATTAAAGTTGTCCTCCACTCGGGATGTCATCAACAAGGGCTTCTTAGTAATCACTGATTCACCCAACGCGCGTTTCCACTGCAAAGTCTTCATCAGGGGCTAATGAGATTAGCTCCTGATGAAGACTTTGCAGTGGAAACGCAAAGAACTTTCAACACTGAAATCACCCGTTGAGGGTGACATTATTGCACGATTTTGTGTTTTCACTTTCTTTCCATGTCCTGATGTGATTTGCGCACCTGTTTCTCCTTCGTTTGCTGATTGAATCTGGTTTGAATTCTACGTCGGGAGCTGCACTCATTAAGGATAGTATATCATTTGTGTTATTTTGATTTATTAGTAATATTATTTGCGCTTGTTTTTCTTTTCACTAATGTTTAAAAATGAAATAATAATAATAATAAAAGTAAAAATAAGTGATTAAATAATATACAAACAAAGAAAAACAATGTTTAAAGCTAAATATAACATTTAAAAATTAGAATTTAAAAAAGTGCTATTAATTCAAATGGTAATAGAGAAATATATATATTAACTCTTATGATAAAGAATTAACTATACACTAAAGAGTATAACTTTTGGAAAATAGCACATTTGCACAACACACATTGCAAGAGAAAAGAAGGTACAGAACTAGTTTACATGAGAGCTTTACTATAAAGATGTTTTATTTTCTCTTATTCCTTCTTATCTCAAGGACCAATGAGCACACAAACCAAAAGAGAGAAAAAAATCTCATTTAGATATATATACTATAATGGTTATGTGTAAGCTCATTGTTTCTCTGAAGGAAAAAGGAATTGATACTGAACTCTAGGCAAAAACAACAGAACAATTTAACATAAAAGATTAGAGAAATGCATAAGTATAGATCTATTATTGAAAATTTCATATCAATTGAAAGGTTTTAAATAGCAACCTGTAAAGTTCAATACATTAGCAATTTTGACTGTTAATAGTCTATTAGAGTATTTATTTCACTTACAAAAACTTGGAGAAAACAAGAGAAGCATATATATAACACATAGCAGAGAGAGCATATTCATAGTAGAGTCAAAGAAAATGACCCAAGTCCCAATCCGTATTAAGCCCAAATGGAACCTGGGTTTTCAAGGTGAATATCCAAAAGGCCTCCCTTTGGTCAAGCCTTTTAATGCGATTACCACCTCTTTCATGGCACAAAACAGACTCAATCCCACATACCTTTAGCAATCTACCATCTCCCTGTGGGCAATGGGTACAGTGTAGTGGGACCGGATGATTAATATCTTTGTTCTTCTTTCTTAATGAGCCTCACATGCTCCATAATACGTATTTTGAGGCTCCGTGTGGTCCGGCCCACATACTGCTTCCCACACCCACAGGTGAGAAGGTAGATTACAAAGGTAGTCTTACAGTTAATGAAGCTACGTATATTAAATACTGCTTTAGTACATGTGCTCTGAAAAGTTTTAGTAGGGGATAAATTAACACAAATTTTGCATGACCCACATCTGTATGAACCTATAGTAATGGGATTTTTGTTATATGAATGATGTGAGAACAAGCTGGGGGAGAGTGAATTAGATATTGTTTTGGCCTATCTAATAACCAATTTTGGTTTTATTGGCAGACTTTGTCCCAGAACTGGATCAAGGAGCAAGATGCTCCAATGTTTTTCCAATATTTGTCTCACTTCTTGTGCCTGTCAGCTAAACTGAGTGTTAAACAGTGGGCTGTCAAATTTAGATGTCTTTTTTGTTTTTCTTTTTAATAAATGGCTTCTCTCCATAACCTCAACTTCTCACCGTGCTTTATTTAGATCAAGGGGATCATGACCCCTGGTTACAAATCTATCATATAAATCATCTGATTGTCTATGGAAGTCAACATCTTTAGAGCAGTTTCTTTTAACTCTCATAAACTGCCCTTTTGGTATTCCTTTAATAAGTGGCCTAGGGTGGCAGCTATCGGCTCTTAAATAAGTGTTCCATGAGTTTTCTTTACGAAAGATATCTGTATGGATAGTCAGAGTGATCAACATACAGTAACAAGTCTAAATATTTAAGGTGATGGTGATCGAAAGAAAAAGTGAACTTTAAACCATAATCATTATTATTTAGTGAATCTATAAATAGTAACATAGTGTTGGTGTCACCCTCCCAAATGAAAAACAAATAGTCAATGAATCGACGATAAAAAACAATGTGATCCCTAAATGGGTTCCTATCTCCAAACACGTGGAACGACTCCCACCATCCCATGAATAAGTTTGCATAGGATGGGGCAAAGCTGGTACCCATAGCAGTTCCACGTGTTTGGAGATAGTAAACACCATCAAACAAAAAAAAGCTGTGTGTGCTGTGCACGCGCATAGTAAGTGAAACTTCTTTGACTTTTGTCACATAAATTGACTTATAACGCGTGTGCTCGGCACACATGTGTCAGTCAGTGAGTATGTATGTGTGTCAGTCAAAGAGTATGTATGTGTGTTTGTTTGTGTGTGTGTCAGTCAGTGTATGTATCTGTGCCGGTCAGTGTATGTATCTGTACCGGTCAGTGTGTGCATGTGTGTCAGTCAGTGTGTGTATGTGTGTCAGTCAGTGAGTATGTGTGTCAGTCAGTGTGCGTGCGTATGTGTGACAGTCAGTGTGCGTGCGCGTGCGTCAAAGTGTGCGTGCGTCAGTGTGTGTGTATGTGTTTATTGGCAGCAGTACCAGCATCATGAATGTTGAGCGGGTGGGGGAGCTCACAGGGGGGGGGGAAGGAATAGGCACATCATTCAGGGGCAGTGTTAGGTACATCACTGGGGTGTGCGTGCGTCAGTGTGTGTCAGAGTGTGTGCGTGTCAGAGTGTGCGCGTGCGTGCGTCAGAATGTGTGTGTGTGCGTGCGTCAGAGTGTGTGCGTGCGTGCGTCAGTGTGTGTGTGTGTGTGTCCGTCAGTGTAAGTGTGTGTGTGTGTGTGTGTGTGTCAGTCAGTATGTGTGTGTGTGTGTGTGTGTGTGTCAATCAGTGTATGTATGTGTCAGTCAATGTGTGTATGTGTCAGTCAATGTGTGTATGTCAGTGTGTGCGTGTCTGTCAGTGTATGTGTATCTCTCTGTGTGTACACACCGTATGTCTCTCTGTCTGTGTCCTGCCCCCTCTCTCCTGACTCCCCCCACCCCCGGTGGAGCTGCGGACCCGGGGGGCTCAGTCTGAGTCTTCTGAGCAGATACCCCCCCACCCCCCCAGCGGCGCTCTCAAGCTCCCCCTTCCCCACCCCCCGGCGGCGCACTCAAGCTCCCCCCTTCCCCACAACCCGGCGGCGCGCTCAAGCTCCCCCCTTCCCCACCCCCCGGCGGCGCGCTCAAGCTCCCCCCTTCCCCACCCCCGGCGGCCGCGCGCTCAAGCTCCCCCCTTCCCCACCCCCCGGCGGCGCACTCAAACCCCCCCCATTCCCAGGCTGTTAGGAGCGGCGCTGGCGCCAGCCTCCCTCCTCATGTACATCGGCATGGCAGCGGGTGGGGAACGGCGCCACTGCCAGCCGCTTCTGCGCATGCGTGGCGTGCGGCATGGCAGCGGGCGGCGGAACAGCGGCAGTTAGGAGCGGCGGCTATCGCCGCCGCATATGTGAGCAACCGGGTGTGGGGTGTGTGGGAGGGTGAGGGGTGCGGCGGCGATTGGGAGCGGCGCCGGCGGCTATCGCCGCCGCCACATGTGACAGGGGACGTGTGAGCGGAGAGGCGTCCATTACGTGACGTCACTTCCGTTTCACATTTCGCCCCCCATCTATCCAGTTTTATCCCATCAGAGGTGCCACTAAAGAAGTTTCACTTCAAAAATAATTATGTGTTAATAAAAAGTGAATAGAATCTAAAATAAAACTTCCATGTGCTGGTGATAAGTCAGAAGAGTCCAAGAAATAACTTGAAGCTGCCATCCCCAGGTCATGTCTAATGATAGTCTATAATGATGTGACATCCATAGACAACCAGATAAAGTTTGGCTTCCAAGAGAAACCTTCTAATTGATTAATCAAATAACACTGTCCAGAATATTGGACGGAAGAGCTAACGACAGGGGTTGTAGACAGTGATCCACGTACTGTGAAAGACCATCTCCCAAAGATCCAATACTAGAGACAATTGGCCTCTCAGGAGGGGAGACCAATGTCTTATGGATCTTTGGGAGATGTTGAAACACAGCCGTGGTGGGAAATGGATTATACAAGAACTCAGTCTCATTAGCATCTAAGACACCCCACATTTTTCCTTTTTCTAAGAGTTCCCTTAGATCAGACATGAATGAACAGGTGGGGTCGGCAGGAAGTACAGCATAGGAGAGAGTATCATCAAGTTGGCGTTTAGCCTCCCTGTGATAGTCGCTCCTATGCTGCACCACTACCGTCCCACCCTTGTCTGCATTTTTAATGATTAGTTGTTTATTACATTTTAAATCCTTTAATGCTTTAGCCTCACCTTTTGTTAAATTATTAATCAAAGGTTTAGTCAGATTTGAAGAGATGTGTACCCTGAAGCCAGGATGGACAAATCTTTCTACCATTTTATTTATTTGATTACCACATGTATTACTACTGTGAAGCGCTATGTACATTAATGGCGCTATATAAATAAAGATATACAATACAATACAATTTTCTCAAAGGTTGTTATTGCATTACCTTTAACAAAGGTGGGATAAAAACTTGATTTGTTTTTGAAACCTGAGGCTTTCCTTCCCAAAAAGTCTTGGTAATCATATTGGGAATTTTGATCTAAAAGTAATTCATTCAGATCCTGCAAATGGCAGAACTCTTTAAAGGAAAGAACATTTTCAATAGGATTCATTACAAGTGAACTGTCAATATCACCAACATTTGGTACAGAGTGGGCATCATCCGAAATACATACATTATCAGATTTTTTCTTGAAGAATTAATTAAGAGTTAACTTTCTAATAAATTTATGTAAGTCCACAACTGTGTTGAAAAGGTTGAAGTTGGATGAGGGGGCAATTATTCTTATTAAGGAGAGAAAGTTCCTCATGGTTAAGTTCCACATTTGATATATTAATCACTTCACTTAAATCTTCTAATTGGCTTTTTTTCTCTTGGTCGAGGACCCTTTTAGATCTGCCCCTTCTTGTCCTCGGTCGTTTTTTGACATTGTAAAAAAGGTGGATCTTTGACTCTGCATAAGCTCTCTCTGCTCATCTGGTTTTCTACCCCAATCAGACTTGGGTTTAGAGCCTTTTGATTTCTTTGATTTTTCAGAATATCTCTCTTCATTTTCAGATTGTGTATGAAATTAAACAGAATGTCCCGAAGCCTGAGTATCTGAGGCATCTGATTCTTGACTCGTAGTTAACTGACCAGACTTATTTTTAAGAATTGATTTTTGAAAAAAAGGTTTTCTTTTTCCTTTTGCAGGGGTGGAGCTGTTAATCTGAGAGGGATTATAGGATTTTCTATTGGTAACTGTTTTTTGCCAGATATAGATTTGATTTCTTAAGTAGTCCTGTGTATCCCTCTCACATTTTACCTGCTTTTTCTGCATAATTTCTTTTTCCACTTTATTTATATTCTTAGCTAATGCTACATCCATTTCTAGAAAACCTTTCATTTCTGTAAATTCACTTAGTTTTTTCTGCAAAACTTCTATATCTCCTTCAATTTGTGATTTCTCTTTAATTTTAAAAGATAAAATGAGATCCATTAGTTTAAACGAGCATTCGTCAAGCACTTGTTTCCAGCTGACTTCCAAGGAATCTTCTGGAAAACCAAATGTGGGGGATTTTTTAATACGAAGGCCACGAGGTATTCGTTTGGTTTTAATATAATTTTCAATTGATATTATGTCCCACCATAGTCGAATTCTTGTTGTAACTAGTTTTTCAAATTGTGTGAAATGATATTTCAAATCAGTTGTATCATCACATTCAATATCAAACGCATTATCAAATACAAGTTGAGCCTTCCTTAATCTTGCAGTGTTGTCAGAACAGGTAAAAGCATAACTGGAACTTTCCAGGGGGACAATGTCCTCTTCAATATCTGTATGATCCATGACATAAAGTCAATTAATGTAGATAAATACACCCCTTGTACAAAAATCCAAAAAAACAGAAAATTCCAAGGTGTTTGGATAGGGGAAATAAAATATGCAAAACATGTGAAGAACCTCCTTCTGTTATCAAAAATATATGAACTCGTCACTCAAGCAACTGGATGAAGCAAGACAATAGTATATAGAAAGCCAGCGCATCAGAAAAAACAAGTCCTGTTTTGTAATAAAGAACTGCAGTTGGTATAAACTCCTTCCAGATAAGCATGTATCATAGCAAAGCCCTAATAGCATTAGGGGACTAGTACCTAATGCCAGCGGCACCATATATGAATAGTACAGACCAGAGTCCCATAATAAAGGAGAAATGAAGGGTACAGCGACCCATAAGTATCACTCACTTATATTCTCCTGGAGTGTCCAACCACAGGTGTGTTCTTAGGCGTGCAATCTCCCAAGTAGTAGCAGGAACAGGTAAAAGATAAGGCAGTGCACTGCCAAAAGGAATAGAAGGAGGCTCACGGCATGCAGCATCAAAAAGGTGTTTATTCCATGTTAAGTGGATCAAAGGTCCCCCCTTAGGTCACAACAGGTTTCCACCAACGCGTTTCGGGCAGTATGCCCTTTCTCAAGGTGTACACAATACTATCTGAAGCCTTAATTTATATCATAGCGTCGATCGCGCTATCGCGTGACGTCACGGACAGTGCAACCAATCGGATTGCATCTCCCCTTAGGCGCGTCCCGATTGGCTGCTGGGAGCGCGTCATATCAACAAACTTTATTAGACATCACATGTGTCTCCCTACAATGTAAGGGCTATGGGATAAAGGGTGGTGCTTTCCGATTGGTCCACTAGACCATACAACAAGTACAACTTAGGAGATTGCACGCCTAAGAATACCTAAGAACACACCTGTGGTTGGACACTCCAGGAGAATATAAGTGAGTGATACTTATGGGTCGCTGTACCCTTCATTTCTCCTTTATTATGGGACTCTGGTCTGTACTATTCATATATGGTGCCGCTGGCATTAGGTACTAGTCCCCTAACGCTATTAGGGCTTTGCTATGATACATGCTTATCTGGAAGGAGTTTATACCAACTGCAGTTCTTTATTACAAAACAGGACTTGTTTTTTCTGATGCGCTGGCTTTCTATATACTATTAGTTGTCTATGAGCATTATTTCATAACCCATATTTGTATTTCGTTAGTAAGACATGGCTTAGCCCTTTACATGTAAAAAGCTTGGTCATCTAAAGGTAATATGTTGGCAGGGCAAGATAAGCAGAACCAGCACAAAACAGCCTTTTGCTACCAGTGGCACCTGCAATGGCTTGAAGGCAGAATGCACTCGCCTGTCTTGCAATTAATTCTGGGGTTAATCAATCTTGTGCGTGTCAAAACACCCATCCTTTTAATCTGTATAGTGCAAAGCACTTTAACTTTTCCTTCACATTTCTCTTTAGAACTCCAATGATTGCTGGAGGGCTGTTCGTAATGGATAAAGCATACTTTGAAGAACTAGGGAAGTATGACATGATGATGGATGTTTGGGGCGGTGAAAATTTAGGTAAGTATGCAAATATATTTTTGTTTCCGGGAAATCTCTCATACGAAACATAATGTTAAACCACACTTCATAAGATAACTAACAAAGGAATTTGTGCAATGGTTACCTAGCAAACGTTAAATAGACATGATCAACACGCACTGGGGTTTCTTACCGGCAATCGACTGCACATTTATTTAACATAGTATTGTAGTGTTTCAGCTTATGAACCCTGTTTTTCAACTAGAGGTTGCCATGTGTTCTAAACACCTTTGCTGGCAGATGCCTGCCAGGCCTTTTATAATGGGGACTTACACCATTTTTTATATATAATAATAATAGCATGTTCTTGTATAGCGCTGCTAGTTTTACGTAGCGCTTTACAGAGACATTTTGCAGAGACATTTTGCAGGCCCCGCCCTGCCCCGTGGAGCTTACAATCTATGTTTTTGGTGCCTGAGGCACAGGGAGATAAAGTGACTTGCCCAAGGTCACAAGGAGCCGACACAGGAATTGAACCAGGCTTCCCTGCTTCAAACTCTCAGTGCCAGTCAGTGTCTTTACTCACTGAGCCACTCCCTCTCCATATATATATATATATATATACAGTCGCTCTCTGGGGAATTCAGCCACGGATGGCCATCGTGCCACCCTACCCCCACCCAGAACCGGCTCTAATGCTCTGTTAGTCAGTCTGATGTGCCATTACAGCTGGGTACTGGGGGCAAGTGCTCCTCCCCCCCCCTCCCTCCACATTGTGGCGTACCTGATTCCTTCTGCTGAATTCAGAAGCGGTTAGCCTGCACACTTCCTCCCTGATGCAGACGCCTTCCTGCTCTGTCGACCAGCAAGCGCCAAACGTGTTTACCTCGACCACGCAGAACAGGGAGATTTCAAATATGCATAGGCGTCGGTGAAATCACCGCTTGCCAAAAAGCAGAGCACCGGTTGAGAAAGGAGGCTCCTGCACAAGCAGATGAAAGCAGCTGCAGGCTCACTCTGTGTTGAGGTGGAACTAGGTATTTTTACTCCCTGGCCAAGGTCCACCAACTCCGCCTCCTCCCCTCCACCCCTCCAATTTATAGAACGCCCTCTCTCCCTTGCTCTACCTCTCTTCGCCCATTTTCTTTCTCCACCTTCTCTCTCTCCTTTTCCCCCTCTCATGGTGGACAGCAGAAAGCAATTTAGCAAAGGGTCGGTCGTTAGACCTGGTGGATTGGATTCTCCTAACAACGGATGCAAGCTCTTCCAGATGAGAAGCAAACTGGCAAGAAATGTTTGTCCAAGGAATTTGAACAACAGAGGCAGTACTCTCAAGCAACATTCTGGAGATTAGAGCAATCTTCAAAGTTCTTGTAGCATTTTACCATAATTTCCAGGGTCATCCGATCAAGATACACTCCGAACCTTTCATAGCATTTTCCTACATAAACCATCAGGGAGACACAAGTAGTGAGTTCAAGCCGCAAGAGAAGTTGCAAAACTATTCAGGTGGGCAGAGCTCGATATTCCAGCCATCACAATGATTCACATAGCAGTCACCAGAATTCCAAACAGAACTATTAGAGACCCAGGACTCTAAATCAGGACATTTTCGAACGCATTGTTCGCAGATTGGGTATACAAGCGATAGACCTCATAGCAATAGGTAATAACACCAAATGCCATCTCTTCTTCTCCAGACACAGGGAGCACCAGGCATCAGCAGTAGATGCTCTTTCCAAAAAGTGACCGTTCTCGTTGGTCTAGATCTTGCCTCGAATTCCGATGATTCAGACGACTTGCAGAAAATCAAAACAGAGGGCATAAATACTCCAGTGTCCATGAAGATACTGATTAACAGAGCTAAACGAAATGTCAGTGGGCTTACTCTCGCCACTTCCAATCTTCTCACACAGGACCCAATCAACCATCCAAACTTACAAATGTTGCACTATACAGCTTGGAAACTGAAAGGGAGGTCCTAAGAAGACAAGAGTCTTCTGTGCAAGTATAAGATACACTAATCAAGGCTAGAAAGCCATAAACATCCAAAATCTACTAGAGAATTTGAGCAATCTTAAGATTCTGGTGCGACAATAACGTGAACCCACAATTGGTGTTGATCCCGAACATCTTGGATTTCCTCCAGGAGGGCTTCAATAAGGGTCTCAGTCATTCATCCCTTAAAGTTGAACTGGCAGAACTCTCCGTTGTCTTTTAGGATCAGATTAAAAACCAAAAGTATATTCAGCAATTCTTTAAAACAATGGGGAAAAGATTGTAAATAAACAGACACACTCTTTTGAACCTCTCCATTCAATATCAATCAGATGGTTAGCATTGAAAGCTGTATTTCTCATGGCAATAAAATCAGCCAGAAGGGTGAGTGACCTGGGAGCACTAGAATATTATCACTCAAGTCATTTTATCTTTTTACATTAACCAAGAAATAGTGCTGTCTTTCTTCTATCCAAACACCAAAAATCATGTTTCTGTGCTATAGGTCTTAACCTTATCTAGGGATAACAGACATTAGATATTTTATTCTTTTCCCCCCTTCATCTCCTTCTGTGCCTCTCACGTACCAGACTTCTTAGTAAATACAATGACATTTGTTCAAACGCCCGCATCACAACCTCTTTGTACCTGTCTGGTAAAATTTCAATAAAGGGATCCCATTTTTTTAATAGTGTTTCTGTTCTTTATTGGTTTTGGGTTCCATTTTATCTAACATGAATAATTGTGTTAAACATTTGTTTAGCATCTCCATGTTAGGGGGTATATCCTTTATCCATTGTAACATTATGGTTTTTCTGGCTGCCAATAATGTAATTTCTACGAATTTAGATATTCTCACCCCGTTATTCATGATCTTCATTCCTCCAAGTTGCCAAATATCAAAGAAACTGGTTCTTTAACTGCAGTTATTTCAACATTCGGCTGTACAGTATATAATCAAGCACTTGGTCCCAAAAATCTGCAATCTTGGGGCAGTCCCATAAGCAGTGATTTAGGTCTCTTTCTCTCTCTCTCTTTCTCTCTCTGGAAAGACCCAATGCTACATCCAATTGACAAAACATATAAAGTAATAAATATAAAGTTTAAATACTTTAATAATAATAATAATAATATTTACTTGGTTATTTTGTTAAACCCTTTGGCCAAAGCGTCATAAGCCTGCATACCATGTCAAGGTATAACCAAAATTAGTGCAGGTCCTACACTACACTGTGAACCCTTCCCTTTACCTCTGTATGAGGGGAAGCAACCATAGTAGATCCTGTTCAATGCAGCAAAGTGAAAAGACCTCCCAGGTTAAAAAGGTGAGGAGGAGTGAGCTCTGGGGGGAGGTGCCATCTTCCTCCATTACAACTGTTACCAGTCAGAAATTGATTAACACACATTCCCAGCTAGCTCAAACTTCCACACCCACCACATCATGAATATATATTTATGTCAAAGAGAGTGCTACTGGGCTTGGCAAATGCAGACTTATGACGATTTGGCCAAAGGGTTTAACTAAATAACCAAGTAAATATTATTATTATTGAAGTATTTAAACTTTATACTTATTACTTTATGTTTTGTCAATTGGATGTAGCATTGGGCACACTCCTGTCTTTTGTTGTATACATTTGCCACACCCAGTAGCACTCATTTTGGCATATATATATATATATATATATATATATATATATATTCATGATGTGGTGGGTTTGAGCTAGCTGGCAATGTGTGTTAATATAAATAAATATATATATATATATAAAAAGAAGAAAGTGCACGGCCCATAGCGTGATACTGTTTCACTTTTAATATAAAAATATAAGGGAATAGGCTCACTCACAAAGGTATTAAAGTTAAAAGCATGTAGTGATATACATCACACTGTCACTGGCAGAAGTCCCGGTGGGTCATCCCTGTAGTCAGCAGTATGGATACCAAGTCTGTCTCACTCCTTCCTGGGCTGCACCGATGAAGAGACTCCCTGTGAGATAATAGTCCCAGAGACAGACAGGAGAACATGTGCCCCACGCACCGACAGCCAGAGACAGCGGGGGTCCGGACTGGACAGCTTCCGGTCCACCTATGGTGACGTAATGTCGCTGTGTCGTCCTAACGCGTTTCGTCTCTGCTTGAGACTTTTTCAAAGGCTAATGGTGAGTGATGCACTAGCTTGTAATTTATAGCAGTGCATCCAGCATCAGTCAACACTGGCCACATGTGACTTATGAATAAGCAATAGCTACAGTATGCTACTATTGCTAAGCATGCATCACTCATTGGCTAATACAGACTCATTAACTATGCAATTTATACTACTAGCATATGTAGGTCTATATAAATACTGATGGGGGAGGGACAGCACAGAAGAGGTCAGAGCAAAAGCACAGGGCGTCATTATCTAGGATGAAAATGACAAAAAGAAGAGAACGACAAGGAGAGAAACATCTATCATACAATCGTACTCGTATCTAGAGACTCATTTGTACTGTATGATAGATGTTCCTCCCCCATCAGTTAACATCCGGAGGGATTATCACAGGACATACTAAATAGTTTAGGATAGCCCACACTGTAATTTGTGTTGGTTTAGCCACATTAGCTCATGTAACTTGATAGTGTGGATAATTCTCCACATTAGTTTCCATTTGTTAATAAATCATAGATAATGATGGTCCTTATATAATATGATGGTGTGGGTATTTAACATTTCTCAATATAGTCTTATTTTGATAATAAATATATTTAGCCTGTTATGGTAAATTTATTCTTATCCAATCAATATAAAAATAAAATCAATATTATGTAGAGTTCTAGCGTATAAATATGTACGGATATCAGTAATAGGTTATACATAGCTTTTTAGAGATGATGTATCCTTATTAATTTGATCCGAATTAATTTAAACTACCTGGGGAAATGTATACAAATTGATCATATATGTATAGTATATGAGTATTTATATAGACCTACATATGCTAGTAGTATAAATTGCATGGTTAATGAGTCTGTATTAGCCAATGAGTGATGCAGTGCTTGGCAATAGTAGCATAGCAATTACTTATTCATAAGTCACATGTGGCCAGTGTTGACTGATGCTGGATGCACTGCTATAAATTGCAAACTAGTGCATCACTCACCATTAGCCTTTGAAAAATTCTCAAGCAGAGACAAAACGCGTTAGGACGGCACAGCGACATTACGTCACCATAGGTGGACCGGAAGCTGTCCAGTCCGGACCCCCGCTGTCTCTGGCTGTCGGTGCGTGGAGCACATGGTCTCTGTCTGTCTTGGGACTATTATCTCACAGGGAGTCATCTTCATCGGTGCAGCCAGGAAGGAGTGAGACAGACTTGGTATCATACGCTGACTACAGGGATGACCCACCGGGACTTCTGCCAGTGACAGGTGGATGATATCACTACATGCTTTTAACTTTAATACCTTTGTGAGTGAGCCTATTCCCTTATATTTTTATATTAAAAGTGAAACAGTATCGCGCTATGGGCCGTGCACTTTCTTCTTTATCTTTGTAGATTGCTGGAGTTGGTTCTCCCAATTGAAAGCAGCGGAGCCTGGAATTACATTGGACTTTTTCCTGTGGAATTTTGATAAGGGACGGGCATCTCACGGTTATTTTATTTTTGTGTTTTACATGTTTTTATATCAATAGTATATTTTTAATTAAGTTGTATTTGTGTAGGTATATTTCTACTAGTGGTTATATGTGTACTATCATTTAAAAGTAGCATACACCATTTCATTTATATTATTTTGGTTATACTGGCGCAGCTTGTATTTATTTGTGTGTGTGTAATATATATATATATAATATATATATATAATATATATATATATATATATATATATATATATATATATATAAAAGTCTGCGCGCTGTTGGGATCATATACACTTGTAAATTAACAACAGAAATATTGGAAATTATGATTAACTATATTCTATTTCAATAGCAAAGAGATATCTCTAAAAACATGAAAAATGATGAACAAACATATAAATAAATGTAAATATCCTAAACAAAAAAATTGCTAGTGTCTATGAAACCATAGATCAAAAAAAAGCTGTGATAAAAAAATGTTGGAAAAAATCAATGTGGATAAAAAAACCATGAATGGATGAATAAAAAAATGTATACTCAAATCAAGAATAGCACTCTTTGCAGGATACTGGCAGCCTTCTACGTGGAACCAACGACCTCCCAGTAGATTTATAAAAACGAAAAAAGAGAGCGCCCGATCCTAGTGCAATATGTAAAATAATATCATTTAATATACAAAAAAGAGTCCAACAATTTAAAACTCACAAACAACATGAATAAAAGAGCATTTTATGAGTAATACTCATGCACCAAACACAGGAACTCTGCTGCTCTGCTCACGCCTCTTCACTGCACACGATCAGGACACGATCAAAACCTCTCTGAGCCACCATCCAGCAGGAACTCGGGTATCGTGTCACTTCTCCTAGTGTCCTCCGGAAACAATCCGCACGTGCAATGGGTGCCAGACCGGGTAAACCAAATCAGGAACCATGAGGAGTTAGCTGTCAGCATCAATGTCTTTGAGTCCCAAATGTAGAGGTATGGTGTTTGCTTGCTCTCACTAGGATTCACCCTACTAGTTTCTTCACATCAAGTGCTCCCTCCTTACCTGCCGCATCTCAGTTCCCGCTCTCCTTATAGAGCATGCACGCACCCGCGGTTCCCTACTCATACCACGGAGCCCAGCCACCCCCGTTCGCGTCGCACATTCTCGTGTGGCGCGTACACGTGACGGCGTGCGCCGCCCTCCAGCTGCAAGTCAAGTTTCACGCCCCCTTGTGGCGTATTCTCTACCTGTGTGCCTAGTTTCCCTGATGGCGTGCGCCGCCCTCCAGCTGCGAGTTAAGATTCTCTGTCTCTCTGAATGGCGTGCACCGCCCTCTAGCTGCGAGCTAAGATTCCCTGTTGATTCTCTGTGTGGCAGGCGCTGCCCTCTAGCTGCGAGTCTATCTTCCTATGCATCTCTGCCCCTTTGTCTGTTGGATCGCTCGGAGTTTGATCCTGAAGAGCGGGGTACTGTTACGATGCGCGGAACACACCCCCTGCGGCGTGTTCCTTCCTTGTCTGTTTACTTCTGATCGCCGCCCTCTAGCTGCGAGTCAAGATCCTGTGTCTTTAAGGATTCTGAAGCAAACTACGCCATCTTGCTTCCTGGCAAATTCTGCCCTCTTCCTCCTGACAGGAAATAAGCCTCTCTCTGACTTTCTCATTGCTAACAGCTGCCGCTTCCTTTTAAAAGCAGTCAGTGACTACCTGCCCAGGGCCCTGCAAAGTACTACCCCAGTACTCCATGCTGTTCCTGCCTGAACTTCCTCTGGGACCTGTACTCATCTCCTTTGGATTCCGGAAGACTGGGACAGTCACTCATTCTACCACTGAGGTTAGTTTACCGTCGGGTAGTGTAGGACCTGCTGATAGGGTTTACCTTGACGTGGTAGCAGGCTTACAATACCTTGGCCAAAGTATTCAACTAAACTAAACAACTAAACAACCCTTAGTTTGAACTTAGTATTTTCTGCACTCTTCTGTTACTGGCACTAGGCCTTTAAGGAGGCTGGACGTCCTCCAAGAAGCAAATCTATTGTTACCTTGTGCTCTGGACTCTACCTTCCCTTCTCCTCTAGTTCTCGATATTAGTACATGAGTATCCTGATTTCTTGAGGCCTGCTGCTACCCTCCACGCAGAGGCCTGTGTCACCATGTTTCCAGAGACCTGCTGCTACTCTCCATGCAGTGGTCAGTACTGCTACTCCCCACGCTAAGGCCTGTGTTCCTGTGTTCTTAAGGTCTGCTGCTATTCTCCACGCAGAGGCCTGTTCCAGACTCCTGTGCTGAAGCATTGGCTTTTCCCCGCGTTGGTGCCTGAGAACACGCGCATCCCTGCTCTGCTGTCAGAGCATGCGCACACATGCAGCTGGACCAGTCGTGTCTCTGAGCTTGGCTCCGCACCTCCGGACGCGTCGCCATTCTCCTGCGCACGGCGCGGTCACGTGACTATGTGCGCCGATCCCCAGCAGTGCGGCAACTCACTCCCATTCGTCTCTCCTGCGGATTCCCCACCTCACTATCGGGTCCCTCCCTTTCCCTCGGCTTGTGTGTAGGAGCACAAGCGTAACAACTTGTCACTAGCCTTCCTGAATTCCGTGTCTATTTACGTCCTTTTTTTTATTTGAAAAGGCCATTATATCTCCCCTTAGCACCGCCTTTGCAGTTTCCCAATACAATTTTCCTTCATTTTGGTGTGTATTGTTATTGTCCTTGAATTGGTACCATTTGTTTAGAAGGAAAGCTTTAAACTCCTCATTGTGATATGTGTGAAGGGAACCTCCATATCCTATCTTTGTGCGCTTTCTGCCCAATATTGAGCCCTATCCATACTGGAGCATGGTCAGAAATCAAGATGTTTTCAATGGAAGCTATACCCAGGTTAGGGATTAGATGGTCACTTATTAAAAAATAATCGATTCTTGAGATGGTATTATGAGGATTGGAGAAAAAGGAGTACTCCCTCTCTATGGGATTTAGTAACCTCCAGCAGTCCGTCACCCCTAGCGCTTCCCGCAGAGTCTTAATACTCTTCTGTCCTGGATTTAATCCCCTCCGTTGTATATTTTGCCCTGATTTGTCTAACAATGGATCTTGAGCTACATTAAAATCTCCGCCCACTATAGTATTGTTACTTTTGTCTTTCAATATTTTTTCCACCGTGCTCTGGAAAAAGCTCTGGCTATTCTCATTGGAGCCACATAGATCATAAATGTTTAATTCTGTTTTGTGTATTTTTACTCTGCATTGCACCAGTCTCCCTGTTGTGTCCCCAGAGGAAGTTATTATTTCCAGGGACAGTGCTTTATTAATTAGAATTGCTACTCCTCCCTTCTTTCCCACTGCTGGGGAATAAATACATTCTCCCACCCAGTCCCGCTTAAGTGTTTTACTTTCGTCTTCATTCAGGTGGGTTTCCTGCAACTAGTGCAATATCGGTCCTCCATTTTTTCAGGTATTTAAGAATTTTGTTTCTTTTTATTGGAGAATTTATGCCCTTTACATTCCAAGAGACTATTTTCATGTACATTTTACTGTGTGTTTGTGATTATATACTTGCGGTTCGCCTGCTGCCTTTGTGGGTATCTTACTCTCTCTTCTACAGCGCACTATGCATGCAGTCCTTTTATTACTTGTGCTGCTGATGACCTTAATTCCATGAACTGAAATTCTGACATTCTGACATTCCTATAACAAAACACACACAGAGAAAAAACATTAACATATGTAAACATCACTTGTATTGACTTTCCTTTTTCCCAGGTGCAGCTCCTGCCTCCCGTCCTATTGTGATACTTCACTCCTCCCGCTCCGCCATATAATATATATCCTTCAGTTTATGTCTGACTAATAAGCTTTTGTCTTTTCTAACTACTTGTTAGCCCTTATTAACCTGTTATACCCCTTACCGCTTCCTTATATAAACTTATTTATCTGCTGCTTGTACTGGCATAACTTTTTTACTACTTCATTACTTAACGCACCTAGCTTGACCTTGAACTTCGGCCTTCCCCAATAACTGTTAACAAGGCAATTCTTCTAGTCCCCTCTACTCCACAAACTTTTTTTCTCCTTCAATCTTTTATCTCAGGATACTCCAAGAAGTACTTTTAGTCCTTTGCACCTTTCGAAGTCCTCAAGATACTTTTAGTCCCGCTGCTCCCTTCCTCTGCGTCGTTTTGTTCTCTTCCTCGCTCCTTTTGGGGCTTTCATCGTTTCTTACGTTGCTCTTTGATTCGCACCTAGAGCCTTTATCTTGTACCTTTGCTTCGAGTCTCTTTAAGGACTTTTCCGCTTCCTCTGCCATGTTGAACACTCTTGTTCCTGCCTCCTTGGAGACTCTGTGTGGCAGGGTAGCTTAGTGTACATTTTTTGTTGCCCTTAAAGAGAGCATTGCACACCTTGCTGAATTCCCTCCTTTTATCTGGCACCGCTGCTGAATAGTCTTGGAAAACCAGGATCCTATGTCCCTCAAATATTAGGCGGCCAGCACTTTTATATGCCCGTAGCAGGTTTACTTTTTCTGCAAAATCTAGGACTCTTGCCATTACTGCCCTGCGTCTGTTTTCTTGCCCTGGTCTTGACCTGGGCTCCACCATGAGTAATTCCCAGTGTCTCTTGTACCCATTTGGAGCAAAATTGTATTGGCTTCACAGACTCGGGGATCCCAATAATGCGCACATTATTTCTCTGTGATCTATTTTCCAGATCATCTATTTTTTCCTCTAGGGACTGATTCTTTCTTTTTAATGTCTGCATTTGTAGTTGCAGTGCTGCAGAGTTTCCTCCAGGCCACTCACTATTTTCAGCCTCCCCTATTTTGGTGCTCTGGGAGGTGAGTTCCCCTTTAAGATCCTCTATGGCTCTGTGCAGCGTCAGAGTTGACATGATTTCCCTTCCCACAGCTCTGGCCACCTCACCGTGCTCTCTCTGCTCCCTGTGTCCCTCACTCTCCTGTGGGTCACAGACATCCTGCTGATTCTCTGCATACTGCTCCATGAGGTCAGCAGCCTTCTTGGATTTTTCCTTTTTCTTCTCTGCCTTCTCAGGACGTTGCTGCTGCTTTGGAGGCATCTTGGGTTTTTTTGAGAGATATTTTTCCATCCGGCTCACTTGGGACCCTTTCCTCTCTCCTCGCCTGTCACTTTTTGTTCATGTTAGTGCTGTTATGGGTGATTAATAGCTGGATTTTTGCAGAGCTCAGCACTCTGCTTTCACTTTGCCCAGCACCAAAACAGAACCCCCCTTGATTTTTTTGGGGTTGATGGGGGGGGGGGTAAGCTGATTTTAAAATGCTAAGGAGCCTCTCCTCTAGCTTTCCCTACTCTGGTGCCCTTTTTTGTGTGCAGATTATTGCCTTTTTGGCTGCGATCTGGCGGAGCCTTCACAGAGCTCAGTCTTTTGCGGCTGCTCTGTCTGGTGCCAGACCGGAAGTCTTAAACATTATTTAACCGCACTCCTATCACCCATGTGGCCAGTTAAACTCAAACTTTATCCCTGCTCAATTAAATGTGTTCCAATCTAGTATCTATTTGAATATATTGGGTCTTAAAAATAATTGCTGTGTTATGGTGCTTATTGCCTTTTCTCATTTTCACATTAATCTTCATTACAGAGATTTCATTCCGCGTGTGGCAGTGCGGTGGGAGTCTTGAGATAATCCCCTGCAGCAGGGTGGGTCACGTGTTTCGCAAACAGCACCCGTACACATTTCCTGGGGGCAGTGGAACCGTATTCGCAAGGTAAGGATTGCTCTGCTGCTTCAAATTGCTGTTCGCCGAGCTTTCAGGTGCTGCAATTCCTCGCAAAAGACGAAGACACAGGTAAAGTACCATTCAACGTTGTCCAGCAAAATGTCCTGTCAGAAGTCATGTTCTACGCAACAAATCGTTAAGCACTGTACTAGCAGGTGATATCACCTTTAAAATGACATTAGATTTCACTATGTAGTAACAAAGGAGGGAGAGAGAGTATGTGGTATGATACCTTTTATTGGACCAGCAAGTAGTTGAAATGTTACAAGCTTCCGTACATCTCCACGTCTTTCATCGGTTAGGACCCCGAGGGGCTGATTCACTAAGCAGTGATAACTGCTTTTACGTATGATAAATGCCTTTTAAGACCGATACTGCCTGCTGCGCGATTCACTAAGCAGTGGTAACAGTGCTTTATCGGCCGTAAAAGGAATTTTTTCAGCCAGGCAATAAAAATATGTCCAATCAGTCAGCGCGATTCACTAAACAGTGATAAGTGAATCGTACTTTAAAAGCACGCCAGATTTTTCACCAGCAAAAGGCTGGCGCAAAAGAAATGGAGCCATGAAAAAAAATCATTGTTTATGTTCTTTTTCACCACACAATTAATACAACAGGCCGGCGGGTGTCCCCGGGTGATCCCTGCGGGATTCTGGGGCCCTCTGGTGATCCCTGTGGGAGTCCAGGGCCCACGGGTGATCCCTGCGGGAGTCTGGGGTCCCCGCTGGCCTGCGGTACTAATTCTGTGCCCAAAAAAAAAACATAACAGTCAATACTTTCAAATAAATACACCCTCCCCCGCGCCCCCTAACACATACAGTACAATAATGGTAAAAATTACTATTATCCAGATATGGATAATAGTGCATTTGCCCATTAAAAATAAAACATTAACAAGCAGAAATAAAGTAAATAAATGTTGCACTCACCCCTGCCAGCCTGCCACGATGAAGGCCGTCCTCATCACCGTCCAGGGGAGGGGAGTGTATTTATTTCCCGTATTTTTCCCCCCTGTTTTTTTTAAAGCCCAGGATTGGTACCGCAGGCCAGCGGGAACCCCCGTACACCTGCGGGGACCACCCGAGGCTCCCAGGACACCCGTGGGGGATCACTCGAGGGCCCCCGCCGGCCTATTGTAACATTCCTATGCTTTAAAAAAAATGTATTTTAGGGCGGTATAGGGGTTGTTGGGGGCACAGGGCGTTGGTGCCTAGTACATATTGCAAGGTTTATTGGGGGCAATTGCCACCAATAAAGCTGCTATTTGTCCTTAACCCCTTCATTGCCTTTGTCACTAGCCGCTAAGGTAATGAAGCTGCTTAAATGTTTTTTTTTTTTTAAATAGTGTGCGGAAGCAGAGGGTCTCCTGAGCTGAACAGCTTTGATTTCTAGCTCAGTGACCCCGTGCTTCCCGGTATGGGGCATCGGATGCCAGTGTCGCCGCCATTTTTAAAGCATCCGCATCACATGACGCGGGAAATTTAAATAATGGAGAAGATACCAGCACCCCATATCTGGGCCTGTAACTCGGGAAGCAGGGGGTCCCCGAGGCTGAAATCAATGCGGCTCATCTCTGGAGACCCACTGCTCCCGCACACAATTAATAAAAATTACATTAATGCAGCTTCATTACCGTAATTAATTATTTTTTATTGATATCTGTGTTTTGATCATAGTGTACATGAGCAGGGGGTCACCTGAGCTGAACCACATTGGTTTCAAAAAGGCGTAGTTCCATCGCACAGCAACAGAAAGCCAGGTCATAGAGATACGATTCTTTATTGAAGCTGCATTAAAAAAACAGAGGAGTCCTTGATAAAGTGCGGTTACGCACGAAACGCGTAGGAGTGTTGCATCCTCCGTTTTTTTTAATGCAGCTTCAATAAAGAATCTTATCTCTATTACCTGGCTTTCTGTTGCTGTGCTCTGGAACTACGCCTTTTTGGATATCTCTGGATCTTGCTACGACTGCACGCCTGGGGAGACATCTAGGGACCTACAGTGAGTACCTTATGTTTTACCTATAGGACCATCCAAATGAGGAGGGGAAAGGTATTATTTATGCTAGTCCCCACCTTCAGGCAGTTATAGAGCCCCTACATAGGTTCAATGATTGATCACTGGTATCACTGAATTATGGATCTATAAACCCCATGGACTGTCTTCTCTTTGAATACTTAATTATCTACGTGGGACCAAGCATATGAGCACCAACCCATTTCCCATACACATTGGTTTCAGCCTCGGGGACCCCTGCAGGATTTAAATCCTCCGGTCACGTGACACAGAACTTTTTAAAGCACGGTATACTGGCACCCCATAACGGGCCCGCGTCTCATGAAGAAGAGGGTCCCCGAGGCTGAAACCTAGTGCGCTGGAACTGCGTGTTTTTGAAACCAATGTGGTTCAGCTCAGGAGACCCCCTGCTCATGTACACTATGATCAAAAGCAATAATCTTAATGCGCGATCGCCTGTAAGAGCCGTGCATGGAGACGCAGCTTTAGAATTTTAAACATGATAGCAGGGGGAAAAAACAGCTCGAGCGATCGGGCATGTTTTTGCTCGCACCGAACCAAATAAGCTTCACTTCTTAGTCTGGCTAAATTTTTTATCGAGGAATTACAAATTTCCCAATCGGGCGCAAAAGCTCACTGCTTAGTGAATCGCCTCCTGAGTGTAAGATGCTAGCCTGCAGTACCCATGCACATCCACTGGGACTGCTGCTGCTCTTGCTAGCGCTCTCAAAGAACCTTTCAGACTCTGAAACCTGACACCTTTGCACCTGTCCCATGCATATAGCCAGACCTATATAAACCTCCCTTTCCTGTTCCTCCTTGCCTGTTTATACTGGTTCCTCCAGCACCTGCTAGGTTCCTGTATTTGCTGTTGCCCTGTCCATCAGTCTCAGTCCTGTTCCCGAGTCCCAGACATGTTCCTGTCTCCTCGTTGCCGACCTTTGCTTGTGACCCCGACCACGCTATCTGCCGCCTGCCTCCGACCTCTTCTTGTGACCCTGACCACGCTCCCTGCCGTTCCTGCCACTGGGATCCACTCCAGCCATAGATTAACCCTTGACACTGAGAGGTACGGAAGCATGTAACATTTCAAATACTTTTTTGGTCCAATAAAAGATATCAAACCACATACTCCCTCTCCCTCCTTTGTTACCACATGGAAGATAGGACCAACACGGCTACGCACCTTCTTTGCTTCGTTTTCACTAGTAATGATTACCATCTGTGTCCTTGCTGGCAACTTTTTGGCGTGCCGACGTGGTCCTGAAGTCACTTTTGCTCTGCTTTTTATTCCTCTGAGATTTCATTATTACAAATGAACGTGAAAAATTAATTCTTGGACTTGTCATGACTGGCACGTGACAAATACTGTATATTGAGAGGAATAGCATGGCATTATCAGCGCTGAGTTTCGTGATACCACCAGAGCCTGACACTCATCTCGGGTGGCTATGTTTTAAAAATCACCTAGTGCTAAATCTGATTAAAATAACAGCAAAATAAATAAAGACCATCCCATTGCCTTAATAATGAGAATTGTTCATTGTTAATGCACACAGTTTCAAAGGAATATGTGATACATAGCCCCAATTTTCCTGCTAAATCCTGTTAATGTAGAACACTTCAACCCTGTACTATATAAGGTAAAAAAGCAAATAACAATGTACAGTAAAAGAAAATTGCTGCGAAAATTGGCTCATGCTGCTTCTTTGTGACTTCAACAATCTGTAAATTGGTGCATAATGGAAACTGTAAATCATTTACAAAAGGTGTTTAAAAGCACACTGCAGGTATATACCATATAAAATGTAAGTAAAACTATGAACATTTTACAAAGAAATTGCTACATTTATGCATTTGCCATTTACTGTTTAAGAATAATTAAAATATTTTGAACGTGAATCCATATACCGTAGAATTATTACATGGGTCTCCTCATTAAATCCCACATGCGAGTATTACCTCCCATTCACTCCCTTGCATGGACCACCAGAATGTGTAGCCCATCACCATACAAAGGGAGAGAGTTAGCCAATGTATCTCTGCAAAATTAGCGCAGGCAAGGTTTTCTGTTTTACATGCTACTTGGATCACTTGTATTTGAATTAGACTTAAGTAAAAAATAACATCTTATTTATAATCGGTAGCTCTTTTACGGACTCACAGTGGTAACCGAGTTCTTCATAAACCTACAGTCATGTTTGCATGATGAGCACGATATACTGTGTATTTACATCAACTTGTCAGCAGGTGGCACCAGTTTATTCCTTTTCCCTAGTTAATGAATTGGAAAACACTCTGGTTTCCAGAAGCCAATACGTTTTTGAGTCCTAAAAATAACGTGAGATGACGTACAGTACCCATCAGTATACAAAAGTGAAAGGAAGAACACTATTGCTGTTTAACTTTGCATAATCGTGCAACCACATAGCCAAGCTTCATCATTTTTAATTCCTTCGAGGTAGAACTCCTTGTTCAGATACATTGAAGGGGGAATAAAGCAGCAATGAATAATTAGAAAAGGTATTTTGTATACATCGAAAGTGAAAAGCAAGGAACCTGCGCATGAGCTGTCCTTTAAAATCAGCTGAAATGATTCGCTTGCAGCTGTGCACGCTGGAGCGACTTCCCGAAACGCTCCTAATGTTGAGAACTCCCGAAGGGGATCTCAAGCGACAAAGAGAAGAAAATGCACACAGCGCGCACCATGAATCTATATAAAAAATATATGGCAATTTTAATGTCTGATCAAATGACCACACATATATTCAGTGACTTCAATTTACAAAAACAACAACAATAAAAATCAATACATGAAAACACAATATGACAATTACATTAGATACCAGAGCACTCCCACACAGGGATATTAAACTAGCACTTGCTTCTTTGAAGCCTACACCATGAATCAAATTAATCTTAAAAAAAAAATCATCATAGAAGTTCAATTTGGCAACATGATTCAATGCCAGAATGAGGGAGCTAGATACTGACCACAAGCGGCAGCGGGTAGCCGTGGTTGGCGCTGATGATATGTCTGGACTGCACCAGCACTCGTCAGAACTTCTCTCCGCTTGCTCTTCCTGGTCTCTCTGTCCCAGCCAATGGGTGAGCACGTTGAACAGCCTCTCGTGACCTCTACGCGTTTCGCAACAGCGTGCTTCGTCATGAGTCATTTTAGAGGCCGCTCACGCACATTATAAGGCAACAGTAACCAATGAAATCAGACCATAGATATCAGCACTGATACAAAGATAACTAATGCATAAAAAGAAACTGTGAAAGAACACTGGAAATAAATTATTTCCAACACTGATGGACAGTCAACATGCTATTTACAAATAGTGATAAATAATAATAAAACAGTTGGAATAAATAATTTCCAACATCAATAAACAATATACTATTATAGACGTACTGTGATAAATAATGATGAACAATCTCCCTAAACCTAACTAGTGAACATAATCTATTTACACCATTACATATTACTACACCTAAATATAATAATGTGATCAATATTAATAAATTAATAACATAAAATAAATTCATTAAATCAGTGAATTGATGAAACCAATAAAGTTACATAAATCATAAATAATAAGGGAGAAGGACTGGCTCAGTGAGTAAAGACACTGACTGGCACTGAGTTTGAAGCAGGGGAGCCTGGTTCAATTCCCGGAGTCGGCTCCTTGTGACCTTGGGCAAGTCACTTTATCTCCCTGTGCCTCAGGCACCAAAAACATAGATTGTAAGCTCCACGGGGCAGGGACCTGTGCCTGCAAAATGTCTCTGTAAAGCGCTACGTATAACTAGCAGCGCTATACAAGAACATGCTATTATTATTATTATTATTATTCTGCGACTGAATTAAACAAAACCTCAATAAAAATATATAAACAATATTGACAAAACACCAGTATACAGGCATACCCCGCTTTAAGTACACTCACTTTAAGTACACTCGCGAGTAAGTACATATCACCCTATAGGCAAACGGCAGCTCACGCATGCGCCTGTCATCACGTCCTGAACAGCAATACCTGTACCGAAGCTATACGCAAGCAGGGAGACTATAGAGCCTGTTACAAATGCGTTATTTACATCAGTTATGCACATATATAACGATTGCAGTACAGTACATGCATCGATAAGTGGGGAAAAGGTAGTGCTTCACTTTAAGTACATTTTCGCTTTACATACATTGCGTACGTTAATGCGGGGTATGCCTGTACATGACAAAGATTAAAATCAATTTATTTGATAATTAATATACTAGAAGGAGAAGAGGATGGTCTACGGTGTCAAATGCTGCAGAGAGGTCGAGTAATATGAGCAGAGTGTAATGACCAGTGTGTGTTGATAAAGCTAAATTTTATTAGGCCAAATAAGTATGGTTATGTCAGGGCTTTTAAGACATTTTACAAGTCCCCTTTTTTTTTCTTCTCATTTTCAGCTGTACATATTCTATTGTCAGCTGTGTTGTAATTACAAAACATGGTGACTGTAGCCTAAAAGATTCGTCATAGCCCGACCCAACTACAAAACTGCTCTATGTTACTATGAGATGTCCGCTTCTAGAACATTAACTATTCAGATGTTATCTTTCTACAGAAACACACGTAGAGCAGCAGAAGTTTGGATGGATGAATATAAGAATTTCTATTATGCAGCCGTGCCTTCAGCTAGAAATGTACCTTATGGAAAGTAAGTATTGGCGTCTCTCTCCTATTTCTGTAGGCATTGGTGTCATTTATAGTATTATAATATAGGTGCAGAAGAAAATGTGTACATCACGTGGGAATATTGGTATTCAGAGACCATGGACACCTTTAAAACCATGGGTCTCATGTGCTAACTCTCTTTCTATCAAAGTGGTAAACCCATCGCCAGGAAACGGCAAACGGCACTCCAGAGGTCTTTGTTGAAAGGCAAAAAAATGTATTGTGGGTGGTGATCAACGTTTCGATCCGTAACTTGGACCTTTATCAATATATACGTCACTATGTATGTCTTTATTTGTATAGCGCCATTAATGTACATAGCGCTTCACAACAGTAATAGTTAGTCATATAAATAATAAGATATAAATAACACAAAGGGAAGAAGTGCCCAGACATAAAAGTAACATTTAGGAAAAGAAGGAGTCCCTGCTCTGATGAGCTTACAATCTATTTGGTTGGTAGGAAGAACGTACAGAGACAGTAGGAGGGTGTTCTGGTAAGTGCGTCTGCAAGAGGCCAAGGTTAAAGTATGAGGTGTTAATTATCAGCCATCGAGCTACTCGTATACTTCCTTAAGCAGGTGGATTGAGTGGGTGCTAGTCGGATATTGAGGGACGGGCATTCCAGAGGTGTGGGGCAGTCGGTGAGAAGGGTTTAAGGCAGGAGAGGGCTTTGGATTTGGATACAAAAGGGGTAAAGAGAAGACATCCTGGAGCAGAACGCAAGAGCCGGGATGGTGTATAGCGAGAAATTAGGGCTGAGATGTAAGGAGGAGCAGAAGAGTGTAAAGCTTTACAAGGGAGGAGAATTGAGTGCGAGAGGCAGGATTTGATGGGAAGCCAGGAGAGGGATTTCAGCAGGGGAGACGCTGAGACAGATTTAGGAAAGAGCAGAGTGATTGTGGCAGCAGCATTAAGGATAGATTATAGGGGAGGCAGGAAGGCCGGACAGCAGGAGGTTACAGTAATCAAGACGGGAGAGAATGAGGGCCTGAGTCAGAGTTTTAGCAGTCGAGCAGCAGAGGAAAGGGTGTATCTTTGTATTCGTATCTTGACAAAGGTCCAAATTACAGATTGAAACATAGATTTCCACCCACAGTACATTTTTATTGCCTTTCAACAAAAACCTCTGGAGTGTTTGTTTTCCCTGCGTTGGATCTAACACTTTGATATTGGACGCACCTGCTGGGTGTTGGGGATGCACCCGAGGCTATACCTGTGGAAGTCAAGCTGTGCATGTGCATCTTTATTCTACATACTAACTCTGTTGCTGGCAGTGGGGGCCAGCAATGAATTGGACACAACAGTCATCATTTTTCAGTGGTGTTATCCCTTTTTGGTTTATTGTTCAGGATTATTCACCTCAAAAGCTGTTAAAGTTTTTTTTTTATCATTCTCTGATTCACTTAATTTTCATATTTCTGCTGTTTCCTGCTTCTAGTATTCAAAGTCGCATGGAGCTGAAAAAAAAAATAGGCTGCAAACCTTTTAAATGGTACCTGGAAAATGTTTATCCTGAACTAAGGTATGACGTTCATTTCCCTGTAAGTACTTTGTTTTGTAATTTAGAAATATAGAAACAGGAGTCCATCAAATGTATGGTCTTTCAGGCTAAAAGAGTATTTTATTCGTTAGAACATTTGCCTTTAAAGGGGATCAACCCGGTTACAATACAAATGTCCGCTCTGCTTGGGATCTGCTTAATTGCATGTACTCACCCAGAATCTGGGCGATGACATGCAAATAAGTACTGTGACATTCTGGATGATGACATGCAAATAAGTACTGTGATGGGGTGATGAGATGCAAATAAGTACTGTGATGGGGTGATGAGATGCAAATACTGTGTGATTATAGAGTAAGGCAGGGTTGGGAACCTGTCTGAGATGTTAATGTGCTTTAAGTGTCCTTTATGATTGCTGTATGTTGTATGGTGCAAGGTCATTATCACTATTTTAAATCACACTTACTTATTTGTGTACCAGGTTCGTAGCCATGACGAGTTTCACAATAGTACTGACGAGACCGTAAAATTCGAAACAGCTGTGTATGAAGCTGTCGCTTCTCGGCCTTTTGGCTAAGATCAAGTGTAGAATCTGTCTTGTGAAGGATGGACTAAGCAGCCTACACTTGGCCCTCTATCTGGCAGAGGAGTTGACCATGAGGGAGCACGAGTTCACGTTCCGCCATCCCGGGTATACGTTCTAGGGCCAATTCGACCAAGTACTGCACGAATTGGCACAGAACACGACTGTATGGACTTTACACTCTTTGATTTTTGCACTGCGTATCCCTGGGCCGTTTGGCTAAGGGGTACAGAATATTTTTGACCGTCCCCGGCCTTTTGGTCAGGTTGTTCACTGGCACAAGCTCACAGCACTGTTTTGAACAGAGCACGAGCACTTATTGTTTTGTCACTTGGTTCCTGTTTTGGTTTTGGTCACGGTCTCTCCACAAGAGTAAAGACTATGGATGATTAAGCCTTTGGGCTGAAAAACATTGATCCTGGACTCCTTGTCTGGCCTGTTGGCTGAAAAATCCGGGAAGAGGGTGTCTGACTACTTCAGGAAGAAGACACCACAGTAAGCGATCCTGAGGATCTGGTAGGCATTATTGCCTGAAGATCGAAGGGGAAGAAAAGGACTCGTATGAGTTCGGGGGGACGGTCTTAGCACCTGGATCATGTGCTCATGATCTAAGCACATAAGGAGTATCACTCCACTCAGGACTCCAAAAAAGAAAAAAAATCTGTTCATAAGCATAACAAAAGCATTTTAGCATAATAAAAGCATTGAAGTGGCAGCGATAGAACAGATCGTGACACCGACTGGATCCTTAGACCATGGCTGAGAAAGCATTGGGTAGCATAAGGTACTACTCAGTGGTGGGATTGAAACGGTTCGCACTGGTTCGTGCGAACCTGTTGCCAGGAATTTCCCAAGTTCGCCGAACCGGTGCTTAATTCTTGATACGGGCGCAGGGAGATGGTATGCGGTGGCAGCGGTGGGCCCCAGGTGTTAAAGAATTAGCTGGTAGTAGAATCACTTGGGTCAGAGAAGGACTGCAGGGGAGGAGCGCCATCTAGCAGTCTGACCCCGGAACTTCCGGTGTCTGCTGCTAGAGCGTGCTCCTCACCTCATTCTGCTCTCCTCCTGCTCTGCCTCAAGTGATTCTTCTACCGGCTAATTCTTTAAGCCGATTGGCCCTCCGCCGCTGCATACCATCTCCATGTTCCTGTGTCCACCCAGGTAGGCATGGAGGAGGGGATGGGGGAGGAGGGATCTGAGGGGGACTGGGGAAGATCTGAGGATGCTGATTTGGACTGGGGGAGATCTGAGGATGCTGATTGGGACTGGGGGAGATCTGAGGATGCTGATTTGGACTGGGGGAGATCTGAGGATGCTGATGGGGACTGGGGGAGAGCTGACGGTGAGGATGAGGGGGAGATCTGATGATGGCGATTTTTCACTATGAAAGGGCGGTAAGGTGAGAGAGAACTGGTTGTTAACATTTTTGAATCCCACTACTGGTACTACTCTATAGTGGCCCCAGGTCCTCCTCCGCCTGAGGGGCACCTTTACAATGCACCATGGCGGTGATGTGCTTTTGCATTAGCACATACAGATTGTAGCACTTGTTTCGCGCAGAACACTGGCATGTTTGACCACAGACTTTTTTCTTTTGCCCTTTTCTTTTCACTACACTGAGCACCCCGCCTCCCCCTCTTCCCCCCCAGCCTTGGGTCAAGAGTAGGCTCGCAGGAGTTTTTGCAACTGCCCTGGCCTTTTGGATGAGAGGTGTTTTTTAAAACGCACCTGCACTGGACACTGCTGATTTTGCCACGGGGCGTTACAGCGAAAAGCATTAGATCTTTTGGTTTGGCCTTGGAGGATGACCTCTCACAGACCAGGACCGTCGGAGAGCCTTCTGGATGAAGACAGACCCACGAGAGCGAGAAGCATGGAGAGAGACAGAGCATCGAGCACTTACTGCGGTTAATGTTTGCCTGGCTTTTGATGTGGGGGTACAAATTAATTTCCAGTTTTAATATGAAAATAGAAACCATTCGCTGACATCAAAATGAGATTGAATGGAGTATTAATCAATATAAGGTTGACGGTCATATTTATCAAGTGGTACAAAGTTATAAAGGGTATACTTACCATTCAGTCCCAATTTTGCTGGAAAAGTCATGTTTTTGAATTTAACATTTTCTCTCTGGCTATGTCCTGGACGGCAGAGAGCAGAATCCAGGTACTTCCTGCTGCTGCAGTGCAGCATCTGACCACTGGGGGGGGGCGGGAGCTGAAGCACAGCTCTCTCTCCTTCAGCAGATAGGAAGGGAGAGGCACTTCCTGTCACCTCTGAATGCTTACTGCCCCACCTAACCACTGCCCTTGAAACACCTGACTGCTCCCACACCATCATTACCTCACATACCCTTTAACTGCCCACTGCAAAATAAACCCAGGACTAGAGTGGAACAGAAACGCTGTTCTGTTGCCACTCTGCCATGCCAGAGCCACACTGGAAAACGTGGTCAGTCAGTGCTGTACCCAGTGGCAGCGTGGGGGCCTAACATGGAAGTTAACTCAGCCCCAACTTCCGGTAATGGCTAGGGCACTGACAAACTGCAACCACCTTCCCCAGGTAAGGGGGTCGGTGACGTGAGAGAGAAGGGGGCGGAGGAAGTGTGGGGGAAGGAGGTAGAGAGAAAGTGGGGGTGGGGGTGTGATGGGTAGAAACAAGAGAAGCTGCTGAGAAGAGCATATGCAATCCGGAAATATTCTGTTTGTTTACTTTATTATACTATAAAAATGTAAACGAGGATTATTGTTTTTTTAATTGCTGTGTTTAAGTTGGTGTTGTAGGGAATAAAGAGTTCCAGCATTTCTGTTTTTTAGGACTCGAGCACTGAATAAGTTACTTTTTTAATACCCTTGCATGGTTTGACTAGGCTCTGTCACACATCCACTGACTATCACTGCACCTGACCAATCTTGTAAAATTAAAGGGGCAATTCCACCCACATGGAACAAATGGCAGTGATATGTTTTTATGCACTTTTCTAAGCAGCCGTTCCCCTCGACTTGCTATTTTTTAGATGCGAAGTCCCACTGAGCAGAGTGAAACTTAACTTACCAATAGGAGCCCCAGGGAGATAATGCTTGAGAAATTATGCAAATTCTAACATTGTCTGTTTCTATTGGCTAGCTGCCCAGGGCCCACTATTTTGTTACAACCTTTGCAACTCAATCAGTAACACTTCAGCAGTGTGAACAATGGACAGATTAGCATTTTATTTATTTTTTTGGCAAGTTTATATGTGGCACTTCTTGTTTAACTCACTCGGCGCTTGGTGCACATGACTCATTCAGAAAACTGTCCCTGAAAATGTTTTTGAGTGATGGCAACTAAGAAAATATGCCAGAAAGTGAATGACAGTGCTGGTGGGCTTCTTGAGGCTTAGCATCTCTTAGTAAATTTGACCTTGAATATTTTAGCCACTTTGTTTTAACCTTGGATCACATTCCTTACATCAGAAATCATACAAAAAAAGAAACTAGATTCTTAATTTAGATGGCTGGAACCGTGGAGTCCTCAAGGGCTGAAGCTCACATTTTTAGCTCTGGGGTGCCCCTTGTTACTAATAATATTACCATTTCTCCTCATGGAGAAAACAACATGGCCGCCAGTGTCGACCAATAGGAAGCTGCAACCAATGACACTAGCTTCCTGTTGAATCGCGGATCACACTTGTTTTGGTGGCCATATTGTTTCCGCAGAAGGGAACTTTAAACCTCGTACCTTCACTGAGAATTCTCAGGAAAAATATCGCACTTCAGCACTAAAGGACCATCTGGTTCCAATTGTGCAAATAAATCTATTTAATATCCCTTATTTTTGCCGAGGCATTGTTCGCTGAGCATGCGCAGAATGTCTTTATGCATATACACACTTAATCATCTAATACTGTTTTCCTCCCAGTATCCACATGGAACAAAGACTACATTATACCTTTAAGTCAATTTGTGTGGGCCTCAAATGTTAGACATTGTTTACCTTATTTTATTTCCATTTGTGTCTGCCTCCAATGTAGGAAATGTGTTAATCAAGCATCTAACAGTTGACACAAGTCTGACGAAAAATATTGTACAAATCACTTGATTTTGACCATCTAAAAAGGGAAAGAAAATAGCCCAATATGCAGAACTTTATAAAACCCCATCTTAATGCATTAATTTCATCAATTTTTCAAAGAAAATTACTCTAGTACCTTCACTGTAACAGGTACCTTGATTTAATACTGTTATAGTAGGAGTGCTTAAGTTCTGTCTCTGAGGGTTACCATCAGATCACGCTTTTAGGAGTTCTCTAATTAAAAAACACTTAACCTATTAGCCCAACTTTATCACCAAGTAAATGTGCTTAGGTACATACTGTCCTAAAAATCTGGCCAGTTTCGTAGCCACTTGGGACTCAACTTGTGCACTACTGTGTTACGGCGTTAACAAAATGGTTTTACAGATATCAGCGTAAACCGCTCACAAGAGGCTATAGTATAGCAAAGCTTGATGGTTGAAAAGCACTAATTTGTAGTTCTATAATAATATCAGCCAACATTGCACAATTCAGTATCCACCATCCGATTATTTGGTGAATCAGCTGATAGAACTCCTAAGCAACATCCTTTTCTGTGAAAGGGGTCTTTATAATATTGGTTTCCATGCTTTCCCCCCCCCCCCCCCCCCAGGGTTCCTGATCACCAAGACATTGCGTTTGGGGCTTTGCAGCAAGGTACAAACTGCCTCGACACGTTAGGCCATTTTGCAGACGGAGTAGTTGGTGTTTACGAATGTCATAACGCTGGAGGTAACCAGGTAGGTAATCAGGTAATACCGCAATATAATACTCTATTCTTTCAGTGTTTAGGATATTCGCTGTCTCTATATATCTGCAAATATGCCAATATACAGAATGTGAGGAAATATGTGGGATACATATATCAAAGTCTCCAGGCTGCAAAACTGGAGCAAAAAAAACTGCACCAAATGTTATCAATATAAAAAGTCTTATAGGAAATCTGGTGCTTTTTTTGTGCCTTTTTGCAGCAGAGACTTGATACATAACCCCTGTTGGGTATAATTAACATGTATTAACTGTAGGCTTATATGGTTCACAAGAAGATAAGCTCCGCTTATGTCAGACCCGAGTGACAAAAGAATTGTGTTCCCTTCACAAGCAACTTTATTCATGTCTGACAGGGTTAATTTGGTTGAAAGGTTTTCATTTACAGGTTCTACCTCAAGGGACTAATTTGAATGTGTGCGTCTAGCAGAAGCTAAGGCCTTGCCCCCGCTGCCTGCTACAGCGTCCGCTGTGGCGGACGCTGCACAGACGAGAGCCCTCCCCTCAATGGCGCCAGGCCCGCTGCGAGGGGGGGCCGCAGCGCTCGGGCGAGAGCTACTCCTGCTCTTAATAGAATTGAGAGCAGGACTCGCGTCGAGCGATACGGCACGCCCCCCGGCGGTTCAGCCAATGAGGGCGAACCTGCCGGGTGACGCAATGGCCGCGCCCCCGTCACTCCCCCGCCACGCCCTCCCCGGTCTCTCTGCCTGCAGTGAGCTGCAGACCGGGGAATCGGCTGAACGCGCCGCCAATATCGCGGGCGCGCGTTACAGCGGAGAGACCGGGGCCTTAGCCTTAGTCGGGTGTTAAAGGCGATTTTTGACTAAGCAGAAGATAACATATAGCTGCTCAAAAACTGGATATACAGTTCTGAGTTTCTATGCACAACACGCAGGTTAAAAATGATGGGGGGGTTCGTATTGCATTTCAGTAGTGAAAAACACTTCCTTTTTTTTGTATACAAATCATTTTCAATACTTGATAATATGACAGTAGAAGACAATATATTCAGTATGCATACTATATATGCAGCAACAGCATAGATATGAACGGGGGCATATTAGGATTGTTCCATATTACTTGGGTTTTAGAGGTTATTTGAAAACTTGTTTTATTTGGTCTACTGGTCATTGCATGCTCAATATTGAACATTGCTCCTCCTTTTTGACCATTTAAAATTTAGGGGCAAGTATTCCAATATGACAGTTCAGTTTGATGCCACTGAGCCATATATTGCTACCAACAGTGCGAAATAGAATAAAATGAGGCATTTAAAGGTAGAATTGGATACATCATGTACTTATATGTGCACTGGTTATCTCCTATGGACATTACCCAAATTGCGAACAAAAGAGCCAATATTGGTATAAACAGACGCACAATTTAAATGTATTTTTTCACAAGTTTCCTACAAATTGCCTTGATAATATTACGCCCCATGTTTTCAGGTTGCGGTGTTGACATTTTAATTAATGATCTGAATATGGTGCTTACATGGTGGTATATGGTGTACACACACACACGTACATACACACATACATATACACACACATACATATACACACACATACATACATACATTACACAAAAGTCGGTTACCAGTCACCTTCATTGTGTGTTTTCAAAGTCTGTTGTTTTCATCTCATGGAGATATCAAAATAATGATATCTGCTTTAATGCTTCCACAAAAAGTTTGCTACACCTTGGGGGGGGGGGGGGGGAATATATTTGGCATTGACAAAGCTCTTTCTTTATTGTTTGTATGTTGGACCAGTAACAAAATTAATAAAGTATCCTTTGTCGTTAGCTGTATATTATTGTCATATACTATGCAGATCTGTAGCATAGGGCATAGGGCATAGGCCATGTCTGTATCTCAACATTAACCACAAAAAGTATCATATAGATGTAGCAAATCCTACAGTGTATAAAGCACTCTTGGTCTGTAACCAACCAAAAAACAACCAATTAACAAAGCGAACGTCTACAATTCCCGTGCGTGTGAATCTCTCTCCTCTCTCTTCTCTCTCCTCTCTCCTCTCTTCTCTCTTCTCTCTTCTTCCTCTCTCTCTCTCCTCTCTCTCCTCTCTCCTCTCTCTCTTCTCTCTCTCTTCTCTCTCTCTTCTCTCTCTCTTCTCTCTCTCTCTTCTCTCTCCGTTTACAAGGAATCAAACTTTGCTAAAATAACATGTAGGCATTGGAAATGTAAAAAAAAATCTAAAGGGTTTTTTTTTTTCCTGTTCTAGGAATGGGCCTTAACCAAGGACAAATCAGTTAAACATATGGATTTGTGCCTTACTGTTGTGGACAGAGCACCAGGCTCACTTATAAAACTTCAAGCCTGCAGGGAAAATGACAGCAGACAGGTAAGGATGTGAAAAACAGAGATTAGGTGCAGAGGTACTAATACTGGATAAATGGGAACATCAATTATAGTATTATTAGTTGGTCACAGAACTAAGCAGCATTATCTTGCAATATACGATTGATAAATTATTTTTTTGCAACCAAATATAGTCTGTGATTGCTCCATGATCCCTAAGCATGTAGTTTAAAAAATAATATATATATATATATGTTACAGATTATTAATGGTCTAAGTAATTTTCTATTATAATATTGTAAAATGTATTCAAAACTGCTTAATACACACAGTAGCTGAAATGGTTGCCTTCTATACTTGTGTGTGAGCCCATATTAAGCACTATGTTAAAGCACTTTTTTTTTTTTTTTTTTTTTCTAACATCACTTTTCAATACATCGATTTATGATCTGTACAGCGGCTCACATGTCGTTTGAACAATCTTTTTATTCATAGGTGATATTGTAGCCTTATGACTCGATCTCGTTCTTTGCTGTCCTGTATATTTTTCATAAGCTTTTTGACAGTGATCCAAAGTTTTAGGCTGCCCATCACTCCTTTATAACTCTGCTCATTAAATCATGTTTTTGTTTTTTTCAAATAAATTGAAGCTCCTAACTGGCCTCTAAGAGCAGTAGATAATGTACACGTCCTCATTTTTGCTATTGTGTTGCATGGGCTTGATTTGCAAATCTATTATAAATATCTTAAATTCTGAAACAATGTAAAAATATTAGAGAAGGTATCACATGGCAGCATTTTTTCCACTTTATTGTAACGCTAACATGTCGCTGCTTCATTAGTGTGCTAATCTGGTGTGCACAAAACTGCGTGCTCACTTCTCACCTTGCCAAAAGATGACTTATACGGTAGGATTTTGGGGAAATCACCTGATCTCATACCTCAGTGTTCCCACCTGTAATTGGCTAATAATTATCTCATTATTTATTTCTCAGTCTTCGATGCAGACCAGAGCATGCTACAGTACCAACAGTATATTTGCATCTAAATCCTAATTACTTTTAGTTGAAAAATGTAATATTGGTCTTGCATTTCCTGGTAGCTGTCATGGCTGGCTTTAATGTACAGAGAAAGACGCCCTGTCAAACTGACAGTAGAAAACATGGAACCTAGAATTTGATGCCTACGACCACAGCTTTTACTATACTCGGTGTGGCATTATCGTAAGCACAGTGTCTGAAAAATGCTATGTTTGCCAATGGACAGTGAGAATATCACATGTTCAATAAATGTCCGTTACTTATTTTTGCCCTCTATTTAACCCAATGTATTTTTATTCTTCATATTTCTACCCTTGCAATGATCTTATTAATCAGTTTTGGACACATTTTAGGACGAAGAATTCTAGCCTGCCTCAAACAACTTAATATTCTCATCTCATTCTATAACATGGTTGCTCAAAATAGTATGCTGCCTTTCCTGGCAGCAATTGTCCTTTTTTCTGTGACATAAGCACAAGCTTTCAACAATGATATACATCACTAAAGCAAAGTGGCTGTCTTGGAGCACTTTGACATACTTGGTGCTCCATGGAGAAATCTTAAGTTATTTTTGGTTGCTCTCTGCTCTTTGAAGCATAAAGGACATGTGATGGGCTTAAACCCAAGGGGCCTCCTGGCTTCTTCAGTTACTTCATGTCATCCTTGGTGTATTTAGTAAGATTTGTCTTTGGTCTCAAACTGGGGAAAGAAAATACTGTTAGATGGCAATTTTCAGCTGTAGATAGTTACTGTATAATTCAAGCAAAAGGGTAAGTGACTGACTGCTTGCTTTCATCACCTTTTTGTCATCAGTGACAAGCAGTTAATTACACACACGTACAATTTTAGAATACTGATATGTATTGTAAATGTTTCTATATATTGAGCAAATCAAACAAAATGAAGGCTCTTCGCTGAATAATTACTTTTGAAAGCTTAAATTCGGAGTTCAGAAACCATGCTTTATGGATATCCTAGGATTGTGAATATTGATTTTATATTATATATATATATATATATATATATTTATTTATTTATTTATTTATTTACACACACAAATATTTAAACTTCATTAATGCTTGCAGAAATACTGCTGGTTCTCCCCAGTACATGCAAAGACAACAACGTAATACATATCTGATCCTTAATGCTATATTAAATAGTGAAGTTCATTACAAATCTTTCTTAATTTAGCATAGTAATTAATGATATGCATACTATCAATTTATAGCAGAGCTATTACTTAGGTGATCCAAAGTCAGGCATTTTCTATGTCCTCCAAATGTTTTGAACATTTTATTAAATGCAGCAATGTGCTTAGAAACAGAGAAAACTAGAGATCACTGTAAAACATTAAAATGTGTCTCATAAGGTAGCACCAGCAAAACACTGTTTTTTTTTTTTAATTTTTATATATTTTAAATAAGTCTGGCATCATAAATGACCGCATTAAAATTCAATAAATTGGGATATTCATCTGTTAAATTATTTTATTTATTTTTATTTCAGAAATGGGAGCAAATCGAAACCAACTCCAAACTGAGGCATGTGGGTAGCAACTTTTGTCTGGACAGCCGGAATGCCAAAAATGGTGGTCTCACGGTAGAACCCTGCAGTCCTTCCCTATCACAGCAGTGGAAATTCACACTTAATCTACAACAATAGAAATGTCTAAAGGGTTGGGGAAGAAGGGGGGGGGGAAATCAGCCTCATTTCATGGACATTGGTTCTGAACGCATTGCAGATAGATTTCTTCAACGTTCTGCGGAATTATATACCTCAGTATTCCATCTTGGTTTTGGAATCAGGAGTACATTGAATGTGGGAGGGAGCTGAGAGAAGGGAAAAAGCTGGGAAGGGAACAAATAGTGAGACAACACTAACTTTTTGCAGCTCTCTGTTCTGTTTGGTAAAAGCTTTGCATTATTGCACATGGAGCCTCCAATAGGAGCAAGAAACATCAACAAACTTGAATACTATGGTCATCAGAGAGGAGGTATGATAGGATTGTGCGAGTGGAGCCAAATTCCTAAATGGAAGAGCATTTCAGACGTTCGTGCACATAGGAATTGTTTTTTCCTTCTATTCTCTCTTTTTTTTTTTTTTTTTTTTAAATCAAGGAAGCAAAAGTATCTTTTTTTTTTTGTTTGTTTTTTTAATGGGGTCCTTTTGTTTCTCCAAACCCTTGGTTAATTGTTTTCCTCCCTGTGCGTCATTGTTATATTTCACCATGAACTTTTCTAAGATGAACAGTAAATATATAAATATATACACAGTTTCATTTGTTCCCAGTTGTTCCTATTGATTTCCACCCTTGCACCCAGTGAAATATCACAGACCGGATACGTGTGCAACTTTTGAAAACACTAATCGGGTGCAATTTTGTAGTCATGGGATGGACGTCAGCCACGAGAAACTGGACATCTTAGAATAATTTCCAAGTCTTGTAAAGAGAATTTATTCCTGCTAATTGACATCAGAACATTGACAGAAGATGAAAAACAAACTCTCAGTACTATTGTTGCCAGAATAATGTTTGCATTTCTACAACTGAGCTTTGAGTGTTGGTAAATGTGCATTTGATTGTTTGTGTTGAGATATTTTTATCCTTGTCCCTGTTGGTGATTTTTTTAATGAATTATACACTTATTTTAAAATTCATAGGGTTTATTTTTCCAAGGGGTCTGCAGTGCAATAAAGGAGTTAAATGTAGGGTGTCATTCTATCTTTAAAAGGAACATGTTTGCTGCAAAACATGCATTGAGATCCCAACAAAATTTATATAAATCCTCCTCTTGTATTTCTCCTCTTGCCAAGACAACAGTCATCCAGTGGCTTGTGATTCCCTGTACTTGCCAGAAAAAAAATATTATTTTATTTGCTTTATGCAACTTTATGGAGGCTTGTGATGACTTGTCAGCTTTAACTGGAAGAGTCATTATTTGCTACATTATCCGAAGCCTACCCACTCCCTTTGTCCTAAAACCTCATGCTGTGTAACTATCATAAAGTTATAAGGAAGATATGTTTTGGTGACTTTTAAGTAGGTCACTTGCAATGTGCACATTCTATGAAGCAGCGAATGGAGGGTAGCATGGCTATGCCAGTCAATATTACTGACGAGGGCTAGCTTACACACTCCATTCCATCTAATATTTTCAGTTTAACCCCATTGAGCCTAGCTGTTTTCGATTTAAGTGCCTGTTGTCCTACGCACTTTTCAAAACCAACTTTTTCTGTGTTGGTCTCTACAGGGCATGTGAGACTCTCAGTGCCTTGCTCTCCAATGCATGGCAGGCTTCTCCAACCCTGAAGCAAACATCATCTGTTAAGGTAGAAATGCCCAAGAAAAACTGAATGGCATATTTGTTAAGTGTTAGACACCATCAGGTTATATTAATGTGGCAGAGCAGCACGTATGAAAATGAATATACCCAGTGCTCCAGTGACAGGGAAACTCTCCCTCCTCAGTTTGTACACCCGCTTTAGAAAATAATGCAGAACATACGTTTTCAGAATCACAAACTTTTGGTGTGACTACAGAAACATCTTTGCCACTATCAGAATCTAATTGTATTGAATCTAATTGTATTGCTATATATATGATACCTTTTAGGCATCACTAACACATGGGGTACCTATATAGACCGAAGTTGTTTGTCCACTCTGTACGTAAACTTCAGTCTATGTGAGGGTGCTTAGTATGTCATTTTTGGATGTGAAATAAAATATGCAGTGTTTTTTTTCTTTTCTTTTTAATGTCAGCCTCGGGACTACAATAATAAGTTTACAAAGTCTGAAGTCTGCATGAAATGGATCCATGGTTTTAATATATTTTCCCCCCCGCTGTGTGATTAATCTTTTGCTATGCATATCCTGCTTGGATGATTGTAAATGGTAAGCAAGTAATTGAATCTGAATTTTCTGGAACTTAACCTTGCCTGTCTAGGCCTCTTCTAGCAGGAGGTGCTGGGGTGCATCTACCTGAACAGTCTTAAACGTTGTCGATCTTAAAAATCAATGCAAAATGTGTGCTCAGTGCTTTGATGTGAAAATAAGCCCCATACAATGGGTGTGCATCCCCTGTTCCAATAGATGTGGTAGATATCGGAAAAGAGCTTTGCTTTTGATGTTTAGGTATGTTTACATGACATGGTGTGCCAAAGTCATTTGCTGTGAATTCCATTGGAAGCATTGACTATTCCCAGCCTAAGAAAAAAAGAAAACTAACAATTTACCTGAAGGGCCTTTGGGCAGTGAGCAGATACTTATAGGGTCTGTGTTGTGATGTATTCTCATTGTTATCATGGAAATAATACTGATGTAATAACATTATTATTTTTTTTTATTCAAAAGTATAGTTTGGTAACATGTTCTTTCCATTTGGTTAAAATAATACATCGGTGTCTGCTGTACAGGGCTTGTACTTGTTTATTTTATAAATGCAAAGCATCATTGAAAATTGTTTAACTTAAAGAAAATAAATACTTTATAGATAAAAAAAGGTTGTTGTGTTTACTTAACTTCACACCAGTCGACATAAATGTATTCCTCTATCAGTCTTATGGGAAAAGTGTTTGAAAAATAACAGGGTACCTAAGTTCACGATTCAGAGTACATACGATATTCGGTCATTTTATCACAAGGTAAAAAGTGTCCTTAAATGCTGTATAAAACACACTTGCTTAAAGCATGTATTGTATTATCCAACACATCTTATTTAAAATCTCATTGATTCACTCACTTAATGAGGAATTTAAAGTTAAGAGTTTAATTTCTCTTTTAAGAACAGGATTTAGTAAAATAATAAATGCAAAGAAGGGTGTGTGGTCGTGTTGGTCCTTTTTAAAATGTAAAATAAGAAAGGAGGGAGAGGGAAGTAGGTGGTATGATGCCTTTTATTGGACCAACAAGTAGTTGATATGTTACCAGCTTTCGAACCTCTCGGTATACAGGAAGGACCCCGAGAGATTTGAAAGCTTGTAACATATCAATTACTTGTTGGTCCAATAAAAGGTATCCTACCACCTTCTCCCTCTACCTCCTTTTTTACTACATAAAATAATGAATAAAAGTCTTGTTCGTTTGTAAAGAAAAAACATTCAGTGTTTCAAATTATCCTTTATTTTTGTTTATTACCCTAATCAAAGAACAGAAAAAGAATAAGCATGCTCATGGGTATCCACTCTAAATGAAAAGTAAAATAAATGATTTGAAGTGTTGGACAGCACAACACTGAGGCCTTCATTCAATCCTCTCCAATGCTTTTTACTTCACTGTCCGATTATGTCTACTCTCATCTCTTAGTAAGGGTAATATCCACACAGCTCTGTTAAATCAGGGCTCATAATATGACGTTATCTAAAACAGGAACGTACATGAAGTTCCCAGAGTTAACATAGTATCCTCAAAGATGATATGCAAAAACAGCATCTGAACTACATCTCATTTGTATAGGCTAAACATCACACTATTGCACCATAACATATTGTTATCTTCCAATAACGTGATGGTGCAGTATGCCAGTCTAGGCTTTTCTCCTATCTGGACTGCGAAATAGGACTTTTGCTGAAGAGGAGAGAGAAATAATGCTGTTATAATATAAGCCGAACTCTGTTGTTACAATCAACCAGACACTGCAAAAGCCCAATTTCAGTGTCTGGATGAGTGTAATGACAAGTTTAGGAATAACTTGAATAAAGTAATGTTAAGTCCTTACTTTGAACCCAACAGACTTTAGTAGGTATGCAATGTTAGTGATAATGGCATGTGTTATCCTAACAGCCATTATAGTTAACGCTATGGTCTTTATGAGAGAATACATGACTTAACATTGTCATTTGAAGATACTGTTAGTGTAACAGTATTAACGTGAGGTTATTGCCACACTAAATGACATACAGTAAGGGAGCTTTGTGGAGTATGTGCAGTACCAGCTCACCACTCTTATGTTCTATCCTGTCTGAAATCTTATTCTCATACCACTCTCTACCTTTCAAACTCGCTTCTCCTTATATGTCAGTATCCATCAAGCTCCCTCTCTCTCTCTCCATCATCAAGACCCATCTGAAATTGTAAAGGTGACTATCAAGCATTTCTATTGCATTGCAAGTATACATAGAACCTTGTGTTTTAGCAGTGATACTCATACCACAGGTTTGGAATTGCTACATAATTTTAATGTTCATTTTGGCCAAAAGCTGTATATGTATAGCGAGCTATATTAAAGGAAAGTGAAAATTGACATACTGTACAATTTAAAAAACGCATAATCCTGTTTTTGAATAAGCAAAGTCCTCAAGTTAAAGTATGTTTTCTTTTGGCAAGTAACAGAATTTAATTGTAGTGTCTTTTGTTACAAAAATAAAGTAACTTTTTTCTTAGTATAAATTATTGTCATAAAATAGCACTTCCTTGTTCAAAAATATTTTGCTCGTGCTTTTCATATTTTTTTGGCTGGAATATTTCTAGTTTTGGATGCGATCAGTCCATGTTCAACATTTCTAAGCTTAATAGTGCTGCTGTCTACAACACACCATTCATATTTCAGATACAGGCAGGATGCTTTTACTATGCTACTGGTCTCCTGGAACTGTCAAGACTTTAATATAACATCTTTGGCTCTAGGGTGTGTAAAACTGGAAAAGTGTACAGTATATATATTGCATGTCATTTCCCACAATCCCTTGCTTGGGTTTTCTGGCTATGCGTCTTAACCCTGGCTGTGCTCAAAGCTGTGACCATGCAGCAAGCTTAAGCCTATAGGGAACCATGTATAAAATGGTTTTTGAAGCAAAAAGTGGCACTGTGTGCTCATTTGCATGTCATTTCCCAGAATCCCTTGCTGCAGTGGAAGTGCTGTGTGCTGGTTGATAATGGTGAAAGGCGGGGTTGCAGACCTGCCTAAGACATGCAAATGAGCATACAGTATATTTACATTTGCTACTGTATATGCTTTGCTGTGGAGGGTTTTTGTCACTTTTTTTACTCACCATAACTTAACTCAGTATGGTAAACCCCATCCTTTCGTTTCATTGCATAGCCAGTTAACCAACCCCACACTGATGAGACCCATTAAGGTCGAAACAGCTGTCTGTGGGTGGGTTTTCTGGCTATGCGTCTTAACCCTGGCTGTGCTCAAAGCTGTGACCATGCAGCAAGCTTAAGCCTATAGGGAACCATGTATAAAATGTTTTTTGAAGCAAAAAGTGGCACTGTGTGCTCATTTGCATGTCATTTCCCAGAATCCCTTGCTGTGGTGCTGTTGCTGGGTGATAATGGTGAAAGGCGGGGCTGCAGACCTGCCTAAGACATGCAATGAGCATACGTACAATATGTTACATTGTTATTAGATCTATAGGGTAATATATATATATATATATATATATATATATATATACATTTCCACTTATATAAACCTAAATGTCAGTCTGTCAGGCAGGACATTTTTTCACACACATTTGCAAGGTATTTTTGGGGGGGGATAGGGGTTCCATTCATGAGCTGAAACAATCTGAGGTTGAGCTTTTCTAAAGTTTTGGCTTGAATCTCACTAGGATTCAAATGTTTGGTTTAAAGTTCTACTCGAACTTCAACATTTGCGAGGTTGGATTTCAAATCCAACCTTAATATATATGTACACAGTACACATGCCAGCTATATTACACCTATTTTATATTTCAAATATCGGCACCATAGTTCTTTTGAATAGAATTTGGATTTTCGTGTTGATAAATCGGGATTTCCTTTTCCACTGCTAAATAACCGGCTTTATCTGTATATCATTTTGCATAGGAAGAGCAGTGTTGACTGTGTGTACATTTACTCCTTGCCATTGATCATGATCAAGTTCGTTTGCACGTATATCTATTGTATATAAGTCACTTTATCTCCCTGTGCCTCTGACACCAATAAATAGATTGTAAGCTCCATGGGGCAGGGACCTGTGTCTGCAAAATGTCTCTGTAAAGCGCTGCGTAAAACTAGCAGCGCTATACAAGAACATGCTATTATTATTATACTGTGAAATAGAATAGCCACATGATTTTGTAAGCTCTCAATGGCAGATAATCTAAGTGGTACAGTAGATTGGTGTATATATATATAAACTCAAATATATGTTGTGTGTGTGTGTGTGTGTGTGTGTATATATATATATATATATATATATATATATATATTCACACACACAACATATATTTGAGTTTATTAAATGTTATATATATTAAATATTATTTGAAACAAAATTAGGATGCCCAAACACAAACTGGGATCGAAATTTAATCAACAAATATACAAATAGTGCTACATGAAAAAGAACTGTTCCCAGTTCCAAGTGATAGTGTCACGAAAAATCAGCACACCTCAATATAAAAACAAGAGGGAAGAAAGGGGAAAAAGAGAATCAAATATAGTGCAGCACATTCACAGATAACTTTCAAACAGCAAAACTGGTGAGATATGCACTTAACTGAAAGTGTCTGAGCCCAGGCACTAAGAGATTTCTTTGCTCCTCCACTCACACAGCAAATGGATTAAAGGAATCAGAGCCTCTTTGTAAAAGTCCAAACTTTATCCACAATTCAAAGTAACACTCACATAAAACAGAGTATACACCGCAGATATGGGACCAGCCAGTAAACTTCTCCGGTGACCGTGACTCTCCTTCGCCGTTCTAGTCGGCGTTCTACGCCACTTCCGGTTTCAGAGTGTTGTGCTGAAACTGGTTTGCAGGGGGACAAGTTTGAGCGTAATTACGTGAAACGAGCTGAGTTTGGTGCTGAATTGTGATGTCATAACTGCGGGCATTTGTGTATTTTCTCTGGAGTTGGACTTTTTGTGGTGGGATACCAGTGGAAGGTGCCCCCAAATAGCCATCCTTGGTCCCGGATCATTACCAACTTTGCCTCTGAGTGCAGGATGAGGCATTCACCTGTGCCGACTCATATAATTCTGGATGTGAGATTTTTATCACTACTTTTTATTTACAGATTGCTTTTATAGTTACATTCTTCTCTGTTGTGCTCCTTTCTTGCTTTTTCCATATTCAGGTTCTCCCTTTCTTCCGACAGTGGGTATGCCTTCATGTCAGGTATGAATCGAGGTCTACTGATCCTATCCCTGTGCTGCATGTCAGCGAGAATGTTTTCATGGGGTCTACGAGATGACAAGGTCTTCTGTGTATCTCCCCATGCATACGCTATGAAGAGTTATACTGATTCTCTCCCCTGTCTTTTTGGCAGCGGGGATGTTTTGAAGCGACATTTCTTTCGTGGCAGTGCGAGCCACAATTTTTTTTTTTTTAATTGTCGCTGAAATATAAACAGAAGTGAGTGACTGCGCATAACCGGAAGTGATGTCATTGTTGGTGTGGATGCCAAGCAACCACAGGCAATCGGAAGGGAATGCCCCAGTTACTACAAATCTCAGCAACCCTTGCTATAGCTGCACTTCAGTCTCTGTAAGCTGTCTCCTACAAGAGACAGACATACACACTATATATATATATATATATACATACACATATATATATATATATATATATATATATATACACACACACACGCACACACACACACATATGTAGCCCCCTTTCCCTATGCCTAAGGGAAATATGAGGACAACTACGCGTGCTGCTGTACCTGTATGCTCACAGAAAGCCTGAACCTCTGCTTCTGGGAGCCTGGGATGAGCTCTATCTCTATGCGTGCAGTGCCTCCACCTATGAGGGATCCCAGCGTTGGCGGGATAACCCCTCACAGGAACCAATACAACAGTAGTAAGCAATACACCACACAAAGTATATAACTAATCTTAACTGTACACAATACTAAAAACACATAACCCACAATATATAGATATCAACAGTACCATGACTCCCACACAGAGTGGTTCCCCCAAAGTACTGAGGGTGCTGTGGCACCAATAATCCCTGGTGTCCGTCCCAGCAATCCCACCCAAATGTGAGGTAGCGCTACCCCTTGTAAATGTTGGTGTATGTTGGGTACCTGCCTGGATACTTAAGTACCCAAATGCTTCTTTGTGTGGTGTGTTGGAGCAGGTTCCACGCAGCGGGCCTCCGACACAATTCCCCTCCTAATGGTCCTGATCCTCCTCGCAGTGTAAGCTCCAGCCGGAGGGTCTCACACAATGTCTCAGGGTCCTTTGGCCTGGTCTGGTCCCAGGCCACAGTGCGCTGTGTGGCCGTCCGGTCACCAGCGCAGTAATAATAATAATGGGAAGAGTCCTTTTCTGGGACCTTCCCTGCAACACTCTACAGGTGTCTCAGGGCCTAACTGAGCCTAGGGGCAAAGTCTAGGCATAGTCCAGGAAGCACTACTCCCTGGAAACTACCTTCACCCTTCTCTCCTCCGTCAGGACGGAAGCGCGTGCTCCCCACACACGGAGGATATCCTGTTCCTCCAACTGCTCTAATCCCATTCACTGGGACAGCCCCATGTGTGCAGTACCTCCCTCTAAGGATTCTGGAACTTGTAGTTCCGCTGTACCCTATGCGGAGCCAAAACCAAAATGGCTGGCGCACTCCTGACTGCACATGTGTGACTAACAAGATGTCCGCCCCCATACTCCTGATCGCGCAGAGCTCCGGGCGATAGCCAGGCAGATCCCCACAGCAGAGGCAGTGTAGGGGACTCGGTTACATCCTCCCCCTGGTGGAGACCTCAACGCCCCGCTTGAGAACACATATACAGACTTTTATATAATGGAAAATGCATATTATACACACAACTTAACTTTGTACAATACCATCTAAACCATATTGAATATTTCAGTGAGTACGGTCATTGTAGAGGCAACCCGGCTCTGAGACAGCTGCTTTGACTCAGTGAGATGCCCGTAACGAATCATACTCCATTCTCGTTGGAGGGCATCTCACTCTTTGACTCAGACAAGCCTCTTCTCTGACGTCTTCTTCGGCTACCATTGTCTTGAGGCCCTGGGCCTCTCATAGAGTGTGACTCTTGAGCTACATAGTCTCGAGTAGGAATGAAACTCGAACTCCTTGGGTCGATCGGTCTGCTTATTGAAGCCGCTGGAGAGGGTACATTGAGGACAGGCCCATTAACCACTACTTCATCTGGTGGTGCCCACCAATCTGTTTGTAGTCGACGAAGTTTCTTCCAGGGGATCCCGATTGTCTTCCATTACAGCATTCTGAATTCCACTGGAATCTTCCTGTTCGCTGGAAGGCATTATTGATGATGGTTCAGGTTCACTTTCCCCCACTTGAGGGATGGGTAACAAGTGATTCCGATGCCAGACCTTTACCCTTCCCTGATACGATATACAGGGAGGCCAGGCATCTGCGACCCTACATCGAATGGAGCCTCTCGCCAGTGGTCAGCTAACTTATGCTTCCCTGGTATTCCTAATTTCCGCAGGAGAACTTTGTCTCCAGACAAAGTTCCCTGTAGCATACTTTATGGTCATACCTTCACTTGCTATTTTCATTCAGCTTGGTGGTGGCTCTTTCCGCCAACTGATATGCTCTACGGAGGTTATCCTGGAGCGTTTGCACATATTTGTAGTGAGTCATGTTCGATACACCGTCAGTGGATACTCTGAGACAAATGTCCACAGGTAGTCACGCCTCTCTGCCGAACATCATAAAATAGGGTGTATACCTGGTGGATTCATGCTGGGTGCAATTGTAGGCATGTACTAAAGGCTCGCCATGCTTGCTCCATCTGGCCTTCTCGGAGTCCTTCAGAGTGCCCAGCATATCCAGTAGAGTTTGGTTAAACCTTTCCGGAAGGTCATCTCCTTTAGGGTGGTAGGGAGTCGTACGAGACTTCTCGATATTGAGCAGCTTTAGGAGTTCTTTGATCAGCTTGCCCTCGAAGTCCCTCCCTTGATCAGAGTGCATCCGATTAGGTAATCTGTAATGGATAAAGTATTTCTCCCACAGTACTTTGGCTACTGTGAGAGCTTTCTCGTCCTTGGTAGGGAATGCTTGAGCGTATCGGTTGTAATGGTCTGTTACTATGAGAACGTTCCCGATACCCTTTGCGTCTGCCTCGATGCAGAGGAAATCCATGCAGACTAGGTCCATGGGACCAGAGCTCTTTAAGTGGCCCATTGGGGCTGCATGGGTAGGCAGTGTTTTTGCCGTATGCACCGCAGACACCTCCGGCAATGGCGCTCAACTGACTCCCGCATCTTGGACCAGAAGAATCGATCTCTTACAAGTCCGAATGTTTTGTCCACTCCCAGGTGTCCATGATCATTGTGCAGGGATCGTAGGACATGGTACTGCAAGCTTCTGGGCAGAACGTGCTGTCTCCTATCGGGATGGTTGTGATAGGGGATAACTCGGTGGAGGAGGCCATGGTCTATGTGGAACTTGTCCCATTCCCTCATGATAACCGTGACCGTGTCGGGAGGATCACGCTTCACTAAGGAAAGGTTGTTTTCTTTACCTTTGACTGACACCTCAATGAGTCCGCCACTCTGAGTTCGGAAAAGGCTACTTTATCCTCCACTATAGCCGCTGTCGAGCACATTGCCTGAATCCCAGGGCCAGGAATTTCTTCCCACTCACCATCGTCTGATGTTGAACTCCGTCCAGGCCTTCTGGACAGAGCATCAGCTCCAATATTCAAGGGCCCTGGCTTGTATTTCAGGGTAAACTGATAGTTAGACAGGGCAGCCAACCAACTGTGGCCAGTGGCATCCAAGTTGGCGGATGTCAGAATGTATGTCAACAGGTTGTTGTCGGTTTGCACCTTGAAGGAGACCCCATAGAGATAATCATGTAATTTATCTACTACAGCCCACTTGAGCGCTAGAAATTGCAGTTTGTGAACTGGGTAGTTTTGTTCACTTGCTGTCAGGCTGTGACTCACATACACTACTGGGCAGTGGCCAGCAGGGTATTTTTGATGTAACATGGCTCCCAGCCCATTGAAGCTGGTGTCCAGGTCCAGGATGTACGGTTGCTCCGGGCCTACATAGGCCAAGACAGGGGCTTTAGTGAGGCTCTTCTTAAGCCCTGTGAAGGCTTTCTCGCAGGTTGTAGTCCATTTGTCCTCGAACGGTGTTCGCGGGGTTGCTGCGTTTTGCTGAGGTTCTGCTGGGTAGATTTTCAACAGATTGTTGAGGACTTTGGCCTTGCTGGAGTATACCTCTACAAATCTTCGGTAGTTGCCGAAAAACCCCAGGAAGGATCGTAGCTCCGTCACGTTATCTGGTCTGGGTCAGTTCACTACTGCTTTGACTTTAGCGGGGTCGGTAGCCACTCCTACTGCGGACACTATGGCCCACATAGGTGACCGAAGTGCGGCAGAAGCGACATTTGTCCAGGGACAACTTCAGGCCCTCTTTTCCCAGTCTATCCAGAACTATCTGAAGGCGTTCTTCGTGCTCTTCTAACTTTCGTCCGAACACATTGATATCGTCCAGATAGACCAGACATTCCCGGGGATCCATGTCCCCGATGGTCTTTTCCATTAGTCTCTGGAAAGTTGCAGGTGCACCACAGATAAAACAGGTGAGTATTGCACGTACATCAGATTAAAAATTACTAGCAGGACATGTATATGGACATGTTACCAATCGGCAACAGATGGTGGGTTAGTAACGATCACTGGATGGAATCTCCTCTCGCGTCTCTCGTGAGTAGTCCCAGCACCGCTACACTCGCCCAGATGGAAGTCAGCTGCTGCACGGCGTGAACACAGCAACAAGGTGGAAGTCAGCTGTCCGTACAGCGTGGACACAGCAACTGTTGCGGGGAAGCAGACTCTCTCCCTGGCTCTCTGGCGTCGGTTAGCATGCACGGCGTCCGCTAGGTGCGCGCATCAGTGACGTCATCAAGTGGCGCCGGTGGTTATGCAGTCTCGGCCAGCCAAAGGAGCAACGGGGGACAGCGGAGATAAAAACGAATGGCAGATAAGATAAATCCACAGCAGGTAGTGCTAGGAATGCGCCCTCTTTATCCAACGCGTTTCGTACATGTGGTGTACTTCGTCAGGGATGTCGGAGGTCTCTGGTGGGGCGCTTCATATACCTATCCTCCTCCTGTGATTGGCTGTTAATTTTGAGTCCAGCCTCTCAACAAGGAAAGGAAGATTTAAAGGGATAGGCTAATGTTTAGCCCTCTACATACACATTTACATATTAAAAAACTTTATTAAACACTGGATACTCCAAATAGAACATACTAAAAAATAAAGAAACATGTATTAATAAAACACAATATAATGCTATGTATTAAATGTTAAACATGATATATGGACTAACAGAAAGAAAAAGAAGGAATAGAATAGAAAGGACAGATCTAACCCTTTACAGAGATATATTTATATAATGAATTGTAATAAAGGAACCAGGAATCATACTAAATTCAAGTAATTGTAAATCCAAATTATGCTTCACAATATACCAAAGAACTATTTAATAACGCTAAAAGGATTCTTATGCAAAATAAAAATTGATGTTAATATAAAGACCAGACATCAATTTCCTCGTTTAGTCCCAATGGGGACAATGTTTGTAGCTTATAGATCCATAAGTTCTCCTGTTTGGAAAGCATTTTCTTTCTATCGCCACCACGCCGTCCTACCGGAACAGTTTGGATACCAATATATCGGAGACAACCAACATCACTATTGTGTTTTATCTTAAAGTGTCTGGAAACACTATGATTCTCTAATCCCAATTTTATGTTTCTAGCATGTTCCAGAATTCTAACTCTAAGATAACGTTTAGTTCGTCCGCCATACTGGTATCCGCATGGACATTGGAGGAGGTATACTACATGCGTGGATTTACACGATATGCAATCTTTTACCACAAAGCTCTCTTTTGTAGTATTCGAGGTAAATTGTTTACGTTCTAAGCTGAGCATTTTACAAGCTTTACATCTTCCACAGCTGTAATTACCGCTTGGTATTTTTGGCAACCATGGAATCTCAAGTGCAGAGATACTTGGAGGTCCAATATCGCTAGGTGCCAGATAATGTTTAAGGCTTTTAGCTTTGCGGTAAATAAAACTTGGCTCTGGAAGAAGAAAAGATCCAAGGATGGGGTCATTGCACAAAATGTTCCAATTTTTCCTGACAATTTTCTGAATTTGTGTGCTCACTGAATTGTATTCTGTTATAAAAGGGACTTTAATTTTATCACCTTCTATATTGTCATCTGTTATTTGTTTGGAATCTTTTTTGGAATCTTTTTGAAGCAAAAGGGATTCCCTATCCATATTGCAGACCCTCTCCAATGATTTTATTAGAAGAGCTCTATCATATCCTCATTCAATAAATTTATCAAATACAACAATGGATTGATTTTCAAAGTCAATTTGTTGACTACAATTGCGTTTTATTCGCATAAATTGACTCACAGGTATATTGTCTATCCAGGACCTTTTGTGGTTGCTGGATGACAATAGAAAACTGTTCGTGTCCACTTTTAAAAAAAAAAAGGTTTTAGTGTTTATATTTAAACCAATTTTAGATTCCAAGTCGAGGTCCAAAAAGTTAATTTCACTTTTATGGGTCTCTGCAGTGAACCTCAGATTGAAATCGTTTGAATTGAGATCAATTTTAAATGAATCTAGAGTAATCTCATCACCCTCCCAGATGCATAAAACGCCATCAATATATCTCTGCCAACTAATTACATGCTTAACAAATGGATTGTTGTTCCAAATGAAAAGATTTTCCCATACTCCCATGTAAATGTTGGCGTAGCTAGGGGCAAAAACGTGTCCCCATAGCAGTGCCACACAACTGGATGTAATATTGGTTCATGAATAGAAAATAGTTGTGTGACAAGATATATTGTATGGCATCAACAATAAACTCACAATTAAGGGGATGTAAATCTTCATCCCGCATTAATGTTTCCCTGATGGCTTCTATACCCTTATTATGGGGGATACAGGTATATAACGACTGAACGTCGAATGTTGCCCATCTATAATTCTCTTTCCAAGTTTTTGTTTTTAATGAATTCAAAACGGCAGTCGTATCTTTTATATAAGAGGGCAAAACTTTTACATATTTCTGTAAAAAATAGTCCACATATTGGGACAAATTTGCCGTCCGGGAGTTAATGCCAGAAATTATCGGTCTGCCAGGTGGATTAAATATGTTTTATGTATTTTAGGCAGATAGTAATATACTGGAATTCTGGGAAATTCAACATAAAGAAATTGGTATTCTAATCTTGTAATCACTGTGGACTCAACAGCTTTATCAAGAAGAGCCTTCAATTCTAATAAAAAATCATTGGTAGGGTTCTGTGGAAATTTACCATAATAAATGGAATCATTTAGTATACGAAATGCCTCCAATTCGTAGTCATTTCTATTCTGAAGAACGACTCCCCCACCCTTATCCGCTTGTTTTATAATGAGATCCTTGTTATCTTGTAATTCTTTTAAAGCTTGATGCTCTTTGAACTTAAGATTATGTTTGATGTCTGAAAACTTAAAATCTTTAACCAATGAGGTAAATTCATTGTTAACAACATTAAAAAAAAGAATCTATAAAACTGCCTTTACTATGGGCAGGATAAAATCTTGATTGTGGTTTAAATTTAGTATGTTGGCATAATGTATTTACTTCATCCTCATTAATAGATACCGAATCAACCTCAATATTAGGTTGATCGATACCCAATTTATTCCTCATAAAATGTGGTTTTAACGTCAAATTTCTAGTGAATTTGTGTAAGTCAGTAAACAATTGAAACCCATTCAGCCCACTTGATTGGGAAAATTTGAGGCCTTTGTTTAAGACTTGTTCCTGATATGAGGACAAAACAACTGAGGATAAGTTAAATATGCCTTTTGATTTATTCTTATTGGAATCTATGTTGATTCCCTTCTTTGTTTGGGATTTCCACCCTCCCCTTGTCCCTCTTCGGGTGAATGATGTTTTTTCTGAGATCGTACTATCCCTTGACACTGTTTCTCCTTTTCCGATTTCCCCCCTTCTGTCGGCCCCAAATTACGAGACTTGAGTGCCTCGAGAAAAAGGGAACGTGGAGGGGATTGTCGACCGGAATCTATTCTTGGGGGTGTGCTTGCCCGTTTATATTGTTCCTGATAATGTTCTCTCTGATACGTATATCTATATTGTGTCTCTTTCTGAGGATGTTCAAATCTAGTGTTAGAACTATCTCTTCTTTTGTTCTGATATTTATTGTTTTTAGAACTATCCCTTCTTTTGTTTTGATATTTATGATGTTTATCATACGTTTTTTTGGGATAATATTTGAAAGGTTTTTGATATTCTCTATCATGTTCACCTTGGCTCTTTTCCTTCCCTCCCTCAGTCCGGTAACTACCGGTTCTCTGTTTTTGATGTTGTTTTTTGGGGGGATTTTGGCCATTATTTGAGAGACCTTTTCCTCAATCAAATTTAGCCCAATCTTTCTGTCTTCCATTGTCATAATCGGGCTTATCACGGTAAAATTTCTTTTGTTTGTTTAACATTATTTCCTCTGTGGTTGACTCTAAAGTCATTTTGAGTTCACATTCCAATTTGGAACAATCTTGATGTAAAACCAAGGGTTCCAAAATCAGAATTTTCCTACCAATATCTTTTTCTAATTCAGCAATGGTTTTACTACGTTCATAGATAATTAATCGCATTAACTCTCTAGAACATTCATCCTGAATTCTGTTCCATTCTTTCATGAAATGTACGTTGTCTCTCCCAAATGTAGGATTTTTGGAGAAACGTAACCCATGTGGCACCCTGCCACAATCCAAATATCTTTGAAGTGTGTTTCAATCTAACCATTATTTGCCTTCAACCAGCAATAAGTTCTCCAACTGTTTGAAATGAACTTCAATGGAAATATCAGATGGATCCACATCATCAAAGACATTGGATTCGTCCTGAAACAGAGTCAAAAAGGGCTGCACTTTTTTCCCTACAGCAAGATAGTGTCCAAGCCATGATGTAATAATAAATGCAATACAACAATAAATAACAATCACAGTGCCGCAGTAGTGAGCAGAAAATATTGATAGAAACAAATGGTGAACTGCGCTCTAATAATCGTGAATAAAGTGCTTAATGGTGAATATTAAGTGATATATAAAAATATACATATGTATAAAAAACCTGTTGCTTTAATTGTGAGGTTGTGCTGCTGATTTCGTGTGCAGCTGACTTCCACCTGGTTGCTGTGTTCACGCCGTGCGGCAGCTGACTTCCATCTGGGCGAGTGGAGCCAGTGCTGGGACTACTCACGGGAGACGCGAGAGGAGATTCCATCCGGTGATCGTTACTAACCCACCATCTGTTGCTGATTGGTAACATGTCCATATACATATAAATGCTGCTGCCAGAATCACTCTACTCTTTCCTAGATCTGTCTCAGCATCTCCCCTCATGAAATCCCTCTCCTGGCTTCCGATCAAATCCCGCATCTCACACTCCATTCTTCTCCTCACTTTTAAAGCTTTACATTCTTCTGCCCCTCCTTACATCTCATCCCTAATTTCTCGGTATGCACCATCCAGACGCTTGCGTTCTTCTCAAGGATGTCTTCTTTCTACCCCCTTTGTATCTAAAGCCCTCTCCCGCCTTAAACCTTTTTCACTGACTGCCCCACACCTCTGGAATGCCCTTCCCCTCAGTACCCGACTAGCACCCTCTCTATCCAAATTTAAGACCCACCTTAAGACACACTTGCTTAATGAAGCATATGAATAGCACTGTGGATATTCTAAACATGATACATAAAGCTTGGCCCCCTGCAGACGCACTTACCAGAACTCCCTCCTACTGTCTCTGTACGTTCTCCCTACCTACCAATTAGACTGTAAGCTCCTCGGGGCAGGGACTCCTCTTCCGAAATGTTACTTTTATGTCTAAAGCACTTATTCCCATGATCTGTTATTTATATTATCTGTTATTTATTTGATTACCACATGTATTACTACTGTGAAGCGCTATGTACACTAATGGCGCTATATAAATAAAGACATACAATACAATACATGTCCTGCTAGTAATTTTTAATCTGATGTACGTGCAATACTCACCTGTTTTATCACAATATAATTTTATATACTACACTATGAGGTGTTTTGCGCTGTTTCTTTTGTCGTTTTTTCTTTAGTCTTGGTCTGTGGAGCTATTCCACGAAATCAGCAGCACAACCTCACAATTAAAGTAACAGGTTTTTTATACATATGAATATTTTTATATATCACTTAATATTCACCATTAAGCACTTTATTCACGATTATTAGAGCGCAGCTCACCATTTGTTTCTAGCACCACAGATACCTTGAACTGGTAAAACCTGATGGGGCAGACAAATGGTGTTTTCTCCTGGTCTTCGAGGCTCATGGGCACCTGGTAGTATCCAGACCTCACGCCCAGCTTGCTGAACCACAGACTGCCAGATAGGGCGCTGAGGATCTCGTCAATCCGCGGTAGGGTATATTGATCTGGGACCGTGTGGCGATTCAGGGTGCGATAGCCCACACAGGCGCATGGTTCCGTTCTTCTTCCGCACCACCACAATAGGAGAGGCATAGGGGCTACAAGATTCAGTCACAATGCCAGCCGTCTCCATCTCTTTCAGGACGTCCCTCACATCCTCCACATCTCTGGGAGCTATGCATCTGGAACGCTCTCGGAATGGAGTGGCATCATTCAGTCAGATCGTGTGTTGAGCGCTCTTGCTGCAGCCCACATTTGTCGCTCAGTCGCGTCTTCCACTCCAGTGGCAAAAATTCCCAGAAGTAGAATTGCAACCCAGGAGGGGCTTCCCTCACGCAATTCGCATTCACATGAGGTTCTACATGAACAACTGGGTATATTCGACCCAGCACTTGACCGTTGTCAGACTGTATAGTGTGGCAAGATATTCTGTATGGTCACCTTGAACTGGCGAGAAAGTGAAGACTTCCACTCCATTTCTGGCACCACCTTGAACCCTCTCTTGGTGTCCTCTTTGGCGTGGTCTCTAGTGAAAAGTACCAGTCGACTTCATCGCAGCCCTGGTAGTTAGGTACGGCGGCCATGTGTCTCACTCCCCCTGGTGGAATCTGTCAACCCCTTCTAAAGGTTGGAGAATTGTCCAAACCCTTCTTGGACAGAGATTCTGTAGCACTCCTCTTTGAATACCGGATGAATTCGCAGAGACGATAGGGGTAATTCTCCAGCTTCTTGAAGGTGGGCCCAGATCAGGGCTTGCACCACACCCGCAGTAGTCCCCAATATGATGGGGGAATTTGACTGTTCCCGGGCTTCGTGACATACCAATGCTTCCACTTCCATGGGGTGAGTTTTGTTGGTGTTAAGCTGCGGTATATCCAACCGTACTTGAATCATGCCATCAATGGGGTAGTCTTCACTACTGAAGCCCCACAACTTAATTTTCTCTGCTGACTGCATAGACAGATGCTTGAGGTGCAGATCGTAAAATGGCCGGTAGATGATGGTCACTTGAGACCCAGTGTCCAGCAATACGAAGGAGTAGATACCCTCTACTCATACTCGTACTATGGCCACAAGCCCTACTCTGTTGTAGGCATCCAGTTGGGGCTCCTTTTTGGGGCTAGACACAGGGGCGCTATCCAAGGATGTGGGCGGCTGTTCCGCCATTTGAATGGTGAAGGCCATGGCCCAAGGGGTGGGGGTCCTTGACTTTGGACAGTCTTTGGCAAAGGGACCCTCTTGGTCGCAGGTATAGCAGCGGGTACCTCGAGACGCACTGGTACTAGGCATAGTGACTGGTTTCCGTGGCACCCTAGAGACAGACAGGCGCCACTGAAGGAGGGTTAAACTCTGCACTCTCCGTCTCATTAGGCTTTTTAGCTGACGCCCCTTTGGTCTTTCCCTTGCGAGAATCCTTAGGCTTCTTCGGAGTGTGTAGCCATGCATGCGCCTCGTGCACTTTCACCTTACACGTAGGAGGACTCCCTTGCATGAGAGAACACGTTGGCTATATGATGGAAGGGGCTCGATCCTCTCGGGAACTGTTCACGTCGAAATTCATCCACTTCAGAGACGCGGGTGAGTTTGCAGGCGAGTAGTGGCCACAATACTAATTGTATACGGTGAAGGAATGCGGACAGCTCCTCCCCTTCTTTCTGTCAGAGGGCATAGAACTTAGACAAAAGTTCAATTTCATTGTCCTCCAGATCATAGGCCTGAGTTAGGAAGTCAATTAGCATCCGGGCTGTGACGTCAGCATTCTGTATCCAGTGCATTCTTACCATTGTTAAAGCCAGGGGGCTTTAGCCATTCCATTATCTGCTATCTCTTGATCGCTTCGGAACAGGACCACTCTTCAAGTACTTGCAAGGTATGGTCCTTCCATCCTTCAATCGATTCTTCCCCCATGGATGTTGGCAATACCCCAGAAAAGACTTTCAACTTACGATATTGCTGCGTTGGGGACGGCTGGCTTAGCCTCTCGGTCAGCTGCTGTATGGCTCCAGCAAGTACCTGAGCGCCATCCGAGTTTCGAGAACTGCGGTGGATCCACCCAGACCGTCGGCTGCCAGCCTCACTCCGGCTAGGACTCCCTGGAGACGGTACAGATGTAACCACCTGACACTCCTCCACGCTAGGGACGACACTAAGGTGTCTTCATTTTGGTTAGTTTGGGGTATATGAGAGGACATCCGCCGGGTGGGGCTCTAGGGAGCTGCAGAAACTGTGGAGCATTTTCCTCCGGTATATCACAGCAACAGCTATCTAGAATAGTACTCCACAGGAGGGTTGTATCCCAGTTTAGATCTAAGAGGTGGGTTTTAGCAAACCCCGGGATCTGGCTCAATGTTGCTCACATATCAGGTAAGGACAGTGACATTGGAACATGGCTGTTGGCGGGGAGGTGCTTGGCATTGCAAGGCCCACTCGCAGACCCACTGGCGGGACAGTAGAGACATGCGCCTCCAAATGTAGCCCCCTTTCCGTATGCCTAAGGGAAATATGCGGCCAACTACGCATGCTCACAGGAGGCCTGAACCTCCGCATCTGGGAGCCTGGGGTGAGCTCTATCTCCTTGCGTGCAGCACCTCCACCTATGAGGGATCCCAGCGTGGGCGGAATAACCCCTCACAGGAACCAATACAACAGTAGTAAGCAAAACACCACACAAAGTATATAACTAATCTTTACTGTACACAATACTAAACACACACAACGCACAATGCATAGATATCAACCGTATAGTGCCGTGACCCCAACTCAGAGTGGTTCTCCCAAAGTACTGAGGATGCCGTGGCACCAATAAACCCTTTTGTCCATCCCAGCAATCCAACCCAAATGTGAGGTAGCAGAACCCCTTGTAAATGTTGGTGCACGTTGGGTACCTGCCTGGCTACTCCAGTACCCAGGTACTGCTTCGCGCGGTGTGTTGGAGCGGGTCACACGCAGGGGCCTCCAACACAATTCCCCCCTCCTTTTTTTTTTTTTCAAAATATTTTTGTTAGGCAGATATAGAATATACATACAAGGGTCAATATACACAGCCTAATACAGAAACATTTTTGTATTTTTTGGAGAAGAGTGGCCAAACCTGTTGCCAAAAGTGGTGGCCTTCCAAAAAAGGGGAGGTCAGGAAAATAGAAAGAGGGGGAGGGTGGGTATCTACCCTGGTCACAGAGTGTATACCTTGGGCGGACTCTTACTAAGCACTGAGTGTCACAAGCTTCCTTTTCCCTGCGTTCTATCTTCCGGGCTATACCGTGGCGATTTAGACTCGTTTTATAAAGTTATCCATGGTTCCCAGATTCGCAGTTAGTTTTTCCATAAGCATCACATCGTTTATTCTTTTTTTTTTATCATTCCTTTGGTGGGGGGAGATACTTTCTTCCAGGAGGTCGCTACCTCACATCTCGCCGCTGTGAGAATAAAGGAGATTAATTTAATTACTGGGCGGTCAATTTCTTTCATTGGCCTAGCCAGCAGGTAGGTCAGTGGATCAATAGGTATATCGAGGTTGATAACCTCTTTTAATCAAATTTGAACCATGTCCCAATATTTCTTAATTTCTGGACATGACCACCAGATGTGGGCCATGTCTTCTTTTTGTCCACAGCCTCTCCAACAGAGATCAGATGCCAGAGGATAGATTTGCTTTAGTCTCACTGGAGTGAGATACCAGTAATACAGTATTTTGTAAATATTTTCTTTGGTTGTGGTACATATGGAAGTTCCTGAGGCTGCTTCCCAAATATCGTCCCAATCCTCTCTGTTGATATTTATATTCAGATCCGCTGCCCATTTCAGCATACAGTATAATCATGAGTTGGAGGGTCCGCTGATATCTCCAATTCAGTGTAAATTTTTGATATTAGACCTTTTTAGTGAGAGCTATCTTTGCATAGTCTCTCGAACTTAGTGAGAGACGGAAATTCTGGATTTGGGGATATTGTTTGGGTGAAATGTCTAATTTGGAGGTATTTGAATGTATCCAATTGGGGTATATCATATTTAGCACGTAAATTTTGGTAGCTCAAGAGTTTACTTAGGCTCAGAATGTCTCCGATCGTACTGATCCCCTTCAATTTAAATTGATCATATAATTTAGACGCACATCCGGGAGGAAATTTGGGATTCTTAAAAATTGACGCGAGTTGTGAGCTCGTGGAAACAAGTCTGAATCTAGTCTTAGGCTGTGTTTATAGTGGAGAGTGGCTGTGATCTCCAGCGCTGATGCTCACCTCTCACTTACCAAGCGGCTGCTTTTCATGTTCTTGCCCATCAGACAGTGTGTGCTCTAGTAGGCGGGGCTTGTGGGGCAGAGGCGGGTCGGGAGGCGTACCTGACAGATGTCATTGTGCAGCGATGTCTCCACAGGGTGTGATGTCACAGTGCAGCGACCACGAGGAACCAGCAAAGCATAAAGAAAGTGAGGCAAAGAGCCAGGCAGCTAGCCTAGTTGTATCATTAATATTCATTGTGTGTACATATATATATATATATATATATAGTGACAAAAACCCTCCACAGCAAAGCAAATATGCAAATGTAAATACAACTGTATGCTCATCTGCATGTCTTAGGCAGGTCTGCAACCCCGCCTTTCACCATTATAACACAGCACACAGCACTTCCACTGCAGCAAGGGATTCTGGGAAATGACATGCAAATGAGCACACAGTGCCACTTTTTGCTTCAAAAACCATTTTTAACATGGTTCCCTATAGGCTTAAGCTTGCTGCATGGTCACAGCTTTGAGCACAGCCAGGGTGAAGGCCACCAGAATACCAAGAAGTGATCTCCTTGAATACAAACAGAAGGAGACAAGCGACAGGGTACCTTTGGTGGTCACATATAACCCACACCTAGGAGCCCTACGCAAGATCGCCAGGAAACTACAACCCATCCTCCAGGAAGATACAAGACTGCAACAGGTCTTCCCTGAAGCACCCTTATTATCCAAATTGATTAAAGATATTGGCCGGTAGCTTTGGCAATTTGTAGGATCTTTGTCCTTTTTAAATATTATGGATATCGACGCCTGAAGCATCTGGTCCGAGAAGGGTTCCCCCGCAAGAACTCCATTGTATAATTTAAGCATGTGTGGCGCCAGCACCCCTATAAATTTCTTGTAATATAGGTTAGAAAACCCGTCTGGGCCTGGGGCCTTAGAGGGTTTGAGATGTTTGATTACCGCTGTCAGTTCCTCTAACGTGAAGTCAGATTGAACTGCCTCATTCTCCAGCTTGCTCACCTCTGGTAAGGCTGCTTCGTCTAGGAAGGACTGTAAAAGTTTTTTTGTTTTTGGGTTTTGTGATACTTTCTCCCCATTATATAGCTGTTCATAATACAGCCTAAACTCTTCCACTATGCGTTTAGGATTGGAGGTTAACTCTCCTGATTTTGTTTTTATGGTTTGTATGTTATAGCTCGGCTGCCTATTACGGATCCTGTTTGCTAACATAGTGTCCGGCTTGTTGGCCTTCTCAAAAAATTTCCGCTTAGTCCAACTGATATCTCTCTCGGCCTGGGATGTGAGGAGGAGATTAAGCTCAATTCTTACATCTTTCAGCTCCTTAAGGATGTCCTCTCAGCCTGTTCGGCTATGTAGTGCAGAGAGCTCGTGTAACCTCTTATATAGTTGTGTCAATTTCGCCTCTCTTTGTCTTTTGCGTCTTACTGCGAGACTAATCAAAGTTCCTCTTATTGTGGCTTTGTGAGCCTCCCACAGTGTAGTGTGGGATTCCACAGTGCCTGTGTTTGTAATAAAAAAAATTCTGATCTCGTCTTTGATTGTCTGTGCCAATTCCGGAATTTTAATAAGGGATTCGTTTAGCTTCCAGTTTGCTCCCGGGCTAACCTGTCTAATTTGTGTGCATCTTAGCTCGATCGATGCATGATCCGACCATGTAATGTCATGTATCAGAGTGTTGGAGATTTGTGGGACCATTCTACTCGATACAAAGAAGTGGTCAAGTCTGCTGTAACTGTCATGGGGGTGCGAATAGAATGTATATGTGCGCTCGCCTGGGTGTTGTTCTCGCCATATGTCCACTAGGCATCCCCTTCGTAGCCCTTCTAGCAGCTCTTTGGTTCCTGTTTGTCTCCCCTTCTCCTGGCTCGGAGATCTATCAATACGAGGGTCTAGGGCTTTGTTAAAATCCCCTGCTAATATCACATTCCCGCTTGCCCAGCTTTGTAGCTTCAAAAAGAATTCTGTAAAGAATTGGGGGTTGTTACCGCAGGGGGCGTACACGCATGCTAAGGTTACCCTGGTTTGCTGCAGTAAGCCTACCACAATGATATATCTCCCTTCAGGGTCACGCTTTAATTTTTCTGGCACAAATGGGACTCTGTTGTGGATCAAGATAGCTACACCCTTTTTTTTTCCTTGGCTGAGGCTAGGTAGAATTTTCTAAAGTGTTTATCTATGAATTTCGGATTATTAATAAGGCTATAGTGTGTCTCTTGCAGGAAGAGAACATCAGTGTTTTTGCGTTTGAAGTCAGCGAAGGCTATCCTGCGTTTTCGGGGGGAATTAAATCCCTTTACATTCTGGGAAATGAACGTTAATGCCATCTTTGTGTGTGTGGTGGGTGCTTATGGGCGTCTGGCGTTCTCTGCTTACCCGGCTCGTGTTGTTGCGGGGGCTGTTGGCGACAGAGCTGCAGGTCTTTTGTTGCCCAGTCGTCTCTATTAGGGATACCTGGATGGGGGGGAGGGAAACACATAGGGGAGTGACAGGAAACATACGACCTTGTCATAGTGACAAGGGAAACCACTTTGGTCTTAGAGGACCCATGGTTTGCTGCCCGGGGACACTGTTCCGAATCCAGTGCGTCCCAGTTCCCTATAAGGGGTTGTGGGAGGACACTGAAGTCGAGGAAGCCCAGGTCTTTGGTTAGGCCGTGGCTTAAGGCCACCGTCCAACCAGAGAGGTACATGCCAACAGGCAACAGGTAGGGCAGACATCCGCCCCCCCCGCCGGCAGCGAATACCTTGATTTTTTATTATTAATCAGCGCTTAAGCACTATGACATAACTTGACTATAACTCAACTTGTGTCTCTGGAAAAGAAAACTTTGGTTAGTTTAAACCTATCAACCATACAGTCTTTAGTTGATTACCCTGCAACTGCGTGGTATGTTTAGCCTTTCTCCCCAGTAGGGGAATGCGCGGACCCCTCTGGGGAGCTCTGGGCCTCTGTGCAGCTCTTCTGATGGCTGTTTTCATCTCACAGCCTGGCGTTGTTCCTGCTCCGAGGTGAGGACGCTGTTTGCTGACGTCAGGGTCCTAAAGACGGGCTCTCGCGAGAGTTTCTCCCCCGACGTCCTCTGCGGGTCACGCGCAGATCTGACTGGTGTTTGCAGAGGGGGCTGGTGTTTCTCGGGGGCGGAGTCTTCTGCTTTACCTCGTGTTCGCGCCAAATCGTCTTCCGCCATTCTGAGTTGGCGCTTCTTTGCCGAATTCTCCTGCCCGTCGTCCCGTGAGGCCATTTTGGAACGTGGAGAGCGGGGTAAGAAAAAGATAGGGGAGAACTTTTGCCGCGTCTTTTCTTTATTTGGTCTCTCCCCTCCTCTTGTGGGCATGGTAGAGAAGCTCCGGGGGGCGTTGTTGTAATGTCTTTTTCTTTTTTTTTTTTTTGCAGAGGACCGCAGCTTGTGAGGGTAGATAGTTCAGTTTAAACCTAGTAACAACAGTAACTGGTGATTCAGGGGTAACTGTGGGCCATCTTGTGTGGCCTTCATCCTGATCCTGAGGGGCCCGCTTTAGCGTGTCTTTGTTTTTGTGGCTGTCTCACTTTCTCCCATTCGGTCCGACGGGGTAGACGGCTATCCAGGGTTTCAGGCTGCGGTAAGGTGTTAGGGAGGCCCAGCTTGGTGAGGAATTCAGGACCGTCTGCGATGTGTTTAATGACGTGTGATCTGCCATTTTGCAGCACAATCAAGGCGAAAGGGAAAGCCCAACGATAGCGGACATTTTTTTCCCTGAGTAGCCTAGTGATCGGCTGGAGGGCCTGCCGTCGTGCGAGCGTGATCAGTGAGATATCTTGGTATATGGCCATCTCTATGTCTTCAAATTTTATTATGGGGGTAGCTCTTGTAATTTTGCTTATTTCAGCTTTTGTTGTGAAGTGGTGTAATCTCATTATGACGTCCCTGGGAGGATTATTAGGAAGTGGTCTAGCCCTCAGTGCCCTATGGCACCTGTCCATTACTAGTTCTGCCTCAGTTTTTCTAGGCATGATAGATGACATCCAGCGGTTTATTAGGAGCTCGGGGTCTAAGATCTCCTCCGGTATCCCCCGGATCCTCAAGTTGTTTCGCCTGTCTCTGTTCTCACTGTCCTCGTTGCATTCCTCGAGGTCTGCCACTTTCCTTTCCAGGGCTGTAACTCTGGAGTCCGTTTCTGTTTGGCAGCGGGCAGCTTCATCCATTTTCTCCTCCAGGTCATTTGTGCGTGTTCCGATGTTTAGTATGTCTTTACGTAAGGAGTCAACTTCCCCGCGAAAGAAGGTCTTTAAATCTGTGAGGAGTTTGGCTATTTCTTTCTTCATGGCTCCTGTCTGGTTCCCCGCTGTCAGGTCTGGTTCCTGAGTGGAGTCGGAATCAGATGCCGCCATGCTATCTGTCTCCTGTGTCTTCTTAGCTCCCACAAAATATGTGCGCACGTCCACTTTCTGCTTCGGTTTTTTTCTCGTAGCCGCCATGTATCTGTATGCCTGGTGTGTAGGGCCAACAGCTCCTGTAGTTTTTTTTTTATTTCGTTGAGTTTTGCGGTGCGCTGTGTAATTTTAATGCCGGCGGGACTCGGAGCGTTCAGGTTAGGCTGCCATCCCTGCTCCTGCCGCGCATGCGCCTCCGAAGCACCCTTATTATCATACAGACAACCCCATAATCTCAAGAATATTATGGTGAGGAGTAAAGTATTCAGCAGTACAACTGAATGCAGGACAAAACCATGCCAGGACCCAAGATGCAAAACCTGCGCAATGCTCTACACAGCGGACACAATACAAATACCACACAGGAATCGGGAATACAAAATCAGAGGAAGGTTCACCTGTTCTTCCAGCAATGTCGTGTACCTCATCATGTGCATGAAATGCCATGGGGGCTGCTACTACATAGGTGAGACAGGGCAGGCGCTAAACAAGAGAATGAACCTGCATCGCCACAGCATCACATGCGGTACAAGAGACAGTCCTGTTGGCGAACATTTCTCTGACTCTGGCCATAAGATGAACGATCTGAGAGTTGCCATACTCAAAGGTAATCTTAAAACCCCGAAAGAGAGACGGTTGCATGAATACAAATGTATGCAACTGTTCGGGACACTTAGCAGTGGCCTAAACAGAGATCGAAATTTTATGAGTCATTACTGACAGTAGTGAACTCTCGTACCATAAGCGCTAAAGGCCATGTCTGTACATACTGTGCTATATGTATGCACACACAGCTGTCTCTCACACATACTTATACTCCTTGTTTTTCCATCCCAATAGGGACCACTAAGTATCCACACACACTTTTAGTTGTGCTACTAACTCTCACATTTCCACACCCACCCACACCATTTATATCCAGTCCCACTCCACACACACCTTGTGTAAAGCACTGTATATACTGTGGGCTCTCCATTCATTTTTATTCACACTGATACACATACACACTCTTTCTTCACTTGCTTTCAGTAACCATTTAACACCTCCAGCCATAAAACACATCCACACCGGGGGAAGGACAAGCACAGATAACATTCCAAGAGACACTGTTTTTAAGTTTACCTTTTTCTTCATTCATTGTAACATCGCCGGAAGAAGAGATCAGTGTATCTCGAAAGCTCGCACAAATAAAAGCATTTCGTTAGCCACAGAACGGTATCATCTATTTATTTTTTTATTCTCTCCGGGACTTGGAAGATCGGAGAGCTCGGGGGGCGTATGTGCGATTCCGCATCCACTTCCTTCGGGAGATGGGTCGCGGGTCGCGCCTCTTCTATGCGCTGGAGAAAAAGAGGGGAAACCGTAAACATATCACCTGCTTGCTAGCAGAAGACGGTACCCCTCTGACTGACCCGGAGAGCATCCGGGACAGAACCCGGAGATTCTACGTAGACCTTTTCTCTCCGGAGTCCATCCAGCCAGACGCATGCAGGGTCTTATGGGAGGGGCTTCCCACGGTCGGCGAGGGTGGAAGGGAGCGGCTTGAGTTACCTTTGACTCTGGCCGAGCTCTCTGAAGCCCTCAGTCTCATGTCCTGCGGAAAAACGCCGGGGCTAGACGGGCTGACTGTGGAGTTCTTCCGGTTTTTCTGGGAGATGCTGGGACCTGATTTCACCGAGGTCCTGACCGAAGCCCTGGAGACCGGTGAGATGCCCCTTTCGTGTCGGCGGGCAATACTGTCTTTGCTGCCGAAGAAGGGGGATCTCCGCCAGATCTCTAACTGGCGACCGGTCTCACTACTAAGCACAGACTATAAGATCGTAGCCAAAGCGCTCTCGCTGAGGCTCAAGTCAGTGCTGGCAGAGGTGATTCACCCCGACCAGTTCTATACTGTCCCGGGCCGGAGTATTCAGGACAACATTTTTCTGGTCCGGGACCTGCTACATCACGCGCAGAGGACTGGTCTGTCACTCGCCCTCCTGTCCCTAGATCAGGAGAAGGCATTTGACAGGGTGGATCACCGTTACCTCATGCAGACCCTGCGGGAGTTTGGCTTTGGCCCACAATTTGTGGGCTTTCTCCAGATGCTGTACGCCTCTGCAGAGTGTCTGGTGAAGATCAATTGGTCCCTGACGGCACCTTTTGTGTTTGGTCGGGGAGTACGTCAAGGGTGCCCCCTGTCTGGGCAACTGTACGCGCTGGCCATTGAGCCCTTCCTCTGCCTACTGAGGAGGAGGCTCCCCGGGCTGGTGCTGTGGGAGCCCGACATGCGGGTAGTCCTGTCGGCTTATGCCGATGATGTGCTCCTTGTGGCCCAGGACCTAGATGATCTAGAGCGGGCGCAAGCGTGCCAAGAGGTCTACACCGCGGCCTCTTCTGCTCGGATCAACTGGTCTAAGTGCTCCGGCATTTTGGTGGGTCCCTTACAGGTGGACTCTTTGCCCCCCACGTTTCGTAATGTCTCGTGGGGGAGCGATACTCTCAAATATATGGGAGTCTACCTGTCTGCTGTGGAGAACCCGGCCCCAGAAAACTTCAGTGATCTTGAGGAACGAGTCATTGCTCATCTGGGGTCTTGGGTGTATCTGTCGAGAATGCTTTCCCTCAGGGGAAGAACCCTGGTGATCAACCAGCTGGTGGCCGGTCAGCTATGGCACCGGCTGATAGCCATGGGTCCGACCCCCGAATTTATCAACAAGATCCAGAGGAGGTTGATGGATTTTCTCTGGATGGGGAAGCATTGGGTCTCTGCGGGAGTTGCGTGCCTTCCTTTGGAGGAGGGTGGACAGGGAGTGGTGTGTGTCCGCTCCCAGTTACACACTTTCCGCCTCCAATACCTGCAGAGATACCTATTCGCAGATCCGTCTCCGCAGTGGTGCCAGCTGGCAACCAGTTTCTTTCACCAGCTGCGCAATATGAGGTATGACCGGCAACTGTTTATCATCAGGCCCGAGGGTTTAGGTAGAGACCTCTCGGAGCTGCCGGCATACTACCGGGACTTACTTAAGGCCTGGAAACTGTTCTCCACGACCAGGAAGGAACAGGCGGTGGGGGTTGATTTCCTCGCCGAGCCCCTGCTGTATAATCTGGCAGTGGGGGCTCGGATGTTGGATTCCCCCTCTATTTGCCGCCAGCTAATCCTGGCGCAGGTGACCAGAGTCGGGGATCTCCTGGACTTTGAGCGGCGAGACTAGGTTAGGGCAGAGGTGCTCGTGCCCCGTATGGGTCTGCGTACTGCCCGCATCCCTCATCGTTTGATCCGGGAGATTAAAGATGCCATCCACCCCGACTCACGCACCTTCATTGAGGGGGTATTGCAGACCGGAGAGCCTTGTCAACCTATCAACTTCAGCTCTCCGGATCTTTGCGTGGAACCAAAGCCACGGCAATCCCCTCGGGCTCCTCTCTCCCCCAACCTCAGCAGGTTGGGGGATATGTCCCCGGCATGTTTCCGCGGCATGCCGAGGAAAGTCCTGTATTCTCTAGTGCTCCATATAGTGCACTACCTCGCCCTTGTCACCCGCCCTGATACTATCTGGAGGCGGGTATTTCCTGTGAACGAGGGCGAGAGACCCCGGTGGAAGGAACTCTATTCAGGTTTGGTTCCCCGTCCCACCGGGGATTTGAGTTGGAGGGTCCTCCACGGTGCACTGAGCACAGGAGAGTACTTGGCACACTTCACGGACTCCCCCGTCGCATGTCCCTTTTGTGGCGAGCGGGAGTCCGTATATCACATTTATTTGAGTTGCGCCAGACTGCAGCCCCTCTTTTCCTTCTTGAAGAGCCTTCTCATGCAGTTCTGGCTACACTTCTCCCCTCATCTTTTTATTTTTGGGTGCCCAGTGTCCTGGAACGATAAGCCTAGGGATCTCCTGGTCAGCCTGCTCCTGGCATTGGCTAAGGTAGGCATTTGTAAAACCAGGAAGCAGGTTTTGGAGGGGGGGGTCCCAACAAACATCGTGGCCATGTTCCGGGCGCTGGTGCACTCCCGTATTTGGGCAGAGTACTCGTACACCGAGTCTACTGAGACGGTTTCAGAGTTTGCCTCCCAGTGGGTGTTAGGCGGGGTGCTCTGCTCGGTATCCCCCATCAAGGGTTCTTTAGAGTTAACCCTTCTGCTTTAAGTGCACTTCAACAGTGCACTTGTTGGTCTTCTTTTGAATATTTGTTTGACTGGTTTTTCTTTGTTCTACTTGGCAACAAGTAGAATTGCTGTTCAACTGAATTGGCCGGCTTTGCCGGCCAATCAGTTTTAAACCAGATCAAAATAGACCCACTTCTCTCTCTACTCGTCCCCTCTCTACCATTGGTGCACCTCCCTTTATAATCCCTGTCTGTCCACCTCTTCCTCGCTCTGCATAGTTCCTGTTTCCCTGTGTGTTTCCTGTCCTATGCTGTGCTCCCTCTGTGCTCCTGTGAATACCTGCTCCTGTGTTATTTTGGATTTCCCTGGCTTTGACCCCTGCGCTCCCTGGACTACTCTGCTCTCTGGTAACCCCCTGAACCCTGCTACGCATACGACTTCGCTGACCTCTGGCTTCCTCGGACCTGGCTTGCTCACTGACGACTCTACTCTCTGGATCCCCTGAACATTGGCAAACGGACACGACTATTCTCACAGACATTCCCCAAGCGTTGCAAGTATATGCTAACAACTCTTTCAACAGGCCCAGCAACGCTATACCACACTCTGGGCTTGCTCCCACTGCTGTGGGTGTGTGGTATCATACCGTTCCCACCTCAGTACTGGGTGCTAGCTTGGTCAGCGGGCATACAGGCGTGACAGATTGCAATCTTCGAGGTAATTTGTGATTGCCTCCAACCCAGTTGGCTCTGATGTACCGCTCCGGGTCTTCAGGTTATACAATTTGGTATAAAATTTGGTAAATTCGTCTGCTATTTTATTTTTCGTTGTATAGTATCTCACCAGACTTACTCTTGATCGCTGTTATTTGGGATCTTTTCTGCTCTTAACTTGCTAGCAAGAAGTTTGTCAGCCTTGTTGCCCTTATCATAGTATTTTTGGTTGGTCCATTTAAGAGCTTTTTGTACATTCTCCAATTAAATTTGCTTAAGCTCATTTCTATTGGTGGTTAATAGTTTATATATTTTTTTGAAGGATTGGTTTTGTGTTGTTTCTCCAGTTCGAGAATTTTGTCTGTTAGTGTGTTTATCATTTTTACTTTAATTTTCTTTTTGTGGGAGGCAATTGAGATAAACTTGCCTCTAATTGCAGCCTTATGGGCTTCCCACAAGATTGCTGGGGATGAAACCGATCCGAAATTGATATTAAAGTAGTCTTTGAGAGCTTTTTTAATTTCTCTTTCCGCTTCCACATTGTTTAATAGAGAATCATTTCATTTCCAATTATACGTGGTCGTTTTCACAAATGGTATGGAGATTGTCAGGTTTACAGGAGCATGATCCAACCATGTGATCGGGCCGATATCTGAATTGGTGGCGGCCTCTAAGATATTCTTGGTAACTAGGAAATAGTCGATGCGTGAGTACGTCTGGTGAGGAGGAGAGTAAAAAGAGAAGTCTATTTGGCCCTGGTGGTGGGTTCTCCAATTGTCCATCAGAGAGAACTCTTTCATTATCTCTTTACATTTTTTCCCAATTTTATGCGATTGGGGAGAGTGCGAGCGGTCTGGAGTAAGTGATTTATCTTCAACAGGGTTTAATACCATATTTAGGTCTCCACCTAATATTATTGAGGATAAATATTCAGGGTCCACTTCTTCTAACACTTTTTTTAAAAACTCGGTTTGGTTTTCATTTGGTGCATAAAGGTTAATCAGTGCGATCGACGAGCCAGACAGAGATCCATATACCACTAGAAAACTACCCTCTTGAATTAAAATTGCAACTCCTCGTTTTTTACTACTAAATAACGAGTAATAACTTGGGCGGGTCCTGGGATGTGAAGTGCGTCTCCTGAAGGAATATAATATCTCCCCCAGAACTCTTCATCTCTTGAAGAGCTAACCTCCTTTTCCTATTATTTTGTAAGCCTTTTACATTTAGGGAGACCAGTTTGATAGCAGATTGGTTAGCCATGGGGTTTGCCTTTAATGTGTGTTTTTAGAGCCTCTCCTTTCCCAGTGGGGAGGACTTGCTTCGAATCCAGATTAAATGTACTTAGTTTGGATATCAGTACTGCGTGAGTCGTTCTTAGAAGTAGATCTTTCTCAGCCGACCAGGGCAGGGGGGGGCAGGACAGTGGAGTGAGGGGTGGGGGGGGGAGGAAGAGAAAAACGGGGCCTGCTGGGACAGTATCAGCAGGTGATAGTAAGAGTAAGATTAGGCCTTAATATGGCCTTAAAGAGTTACAACCGGTGTAACTATTAACCGGTTATTGGGCTGAAGGCCCTTGGGGGGTGAGTCCGGCGTCGACAACCCTCGAGGAAGGGGAAAACGTGGACCCCTGAATATACATAACTTTACACCCTTCTGGAGGTTCGAACAGTAGAACTTGTGCATAATATTTATAACCATCATATTACCGATTGCCCAACTCGGTGGACCCTAGTATCCTCACTTTAAGCGAGAAAACTGAACAACATCAAGACCCTAGCAATTCAACTATACAGTTTCTCAATTATTACAAAATATGTGGTGGTAAGGTATCTGGCTTCTGTGATACATAATCCGGGTTCCGATAACCGTATTCCTTCCTTATCTAGATGTGAAGGGAGAGGGGGGGAAGGGAAGAAGGGAGGGGGGGGGGGGGTAGGGGTGGAATTGGGATGGTGAGGGGAGGAGGCAAAAGACGAGGCATAGGAAGGCACCTTGTCAGGTAGGAAGCAGGGGAACGGGACTAGTATACATTTTTAGACCTTGAACAGTTTCAACATTGTGCCTTTCAATAATTCTGGTTAGAAAGATTGATAAATACAGCTAAACATGCAATACTAACAATTGAGTCTCGCAGTATATTGTCTCGATTTATAGCTTTGAACAAGACATATGGACAATGTCAAGTCCCCAATTTCAGTACCAAAACAGATAGAAGTTTCACTTAACGTGCGTGCTCGCCTCACACATCCTTTTTTTTATGTGGTGTACAAGATGAAGAGATTAATGGAGGCTCTCCGCAGACCTTTTATATGGATGCGCTTTATTTATATGATAAAACGTACTTCACTCTATTGGCATTTTTCTCTTTTATAGATCATATCTCGTCCTGGATTCTTATAAGGATATTCTACGTATTTATCCCACAGGTGTTCAACATTTAACCACCTGTTGTCTCTGATTTGCGCCTTTTGTATTTTGTCTTTGTATATTATTGGTGTTGTGGACATCCATTACATTACGGCAACACTCATTTGACACCATTTTTACTATTGTTGATAATTAGTTTTGCGCACCTTATTTTGCCTTTTTCAGTATATTGTACACATATTGGGTTGCTGCATCTAATTGGATTCAATTGATTATAATGGAAGAATACCAATTCAACATTTTTAATATGAGAGCAATGAGGGGTTTAAATTCTTCAAAAATATTTAGTGAAGACACCACAGTAGATGACACTATTGTGGAAGTAGATAACCTCTCAGATAATGTTTTTGCTCTAGAAAAACTTCTCATTAAAGAAGCTAAGGATTGGTATGATATATTAATGTTGGAACAATATATTACAGTAAAAAGAATTCCTAGAGGCTTGAGACTGTTTAAAACATCTACGATTGATTCTATATATGAGGCATTTATCAATGAGTGTTATGAAAAATTAGACTTGTTCTTTTGAGCTAATTAAATTATTGGTCAAACATAGAAAAACATAATTGACCAATATTAAATTGGAGATAAAGAAATTAGAAGTCAAAATGGGACCTCAAACATCACATGAGGATTATAAAGAGTTTGAAAATATACTTAGAAATACAATTCAAACAATAGATAAAGAAATAAAACCGGTTAAACAAAAAAAGTATAAAAGAGACAAAGAGGACTATCTCACAAATAGTTATATGAATTGGAAAGAAAGAGCCAGTTCCCAAAAGAGACCCTAGAAAATAGAAAAGAACCAGTCACTCACCCAGAAAATAGAGGTAGAGCACATCACTTTAACCCTACGGCAAACGCTAAAAAATATAAGGGTAAAAATAAGACATGGAATGATAATCATGGTAAACATAGAGAATCTAACAATTATGGAGAAAAGGTCAAAACAATTAGCAAATCAAAAGTTGATAGAGAGAAACAAGAAGAGAAAACACCAGATCAAGGTGAATTTTCTAAGTTTCATTCAGCCAATAAATTTACACCTTTAGAATGTTCATCTCCTTTTTTAGAGATAGTCAGGAAATCAACTTTAGGAATAGAACTAGAAATGAAGAAAGTAAATGTGAAATCAAGAAAACGAGAAAAGTCACCAGACGAGGAGGGAGAGAAGGAGAAAAAACAAAGGTCAAAAAGGATTGCAAATTAGAAACTAAACCAGAAGGGATCTTTAAATTAAGTAAGAAATTATTAACTCAAGAACAAATACAAGTTTTAAATAAAGGCCTCTCATTTTCACCATCAAATAAAATGAGTGCATTTGACACATATTGATGTGAGCAAATTTGTACGCAATCTCTCTTTGAAAAAGTATTTTATTAAGCAGAAATTACATACTACTGTTAGTCAAAATACTACTCCAATTACTGTGACTATTAAGATACATCACACTTCATTAAAAAACAAATATTTTTTTTTATCCAAGCTATCTAAAAGGAGGGTGCTTAGACCTGTATGATAAATTAGTACAGGATGATTTGGACAAATTAGTGAAACAGAATAAATATATAAAACCAAACTTAAATAAAAGAAAATATTGTAACGCCTGTATGCCCGCACACCTGGCCAGTCCCCAGTACTGAGGTGGGTAAGGGTATAACACGCACCCACAGCAGTGAGGGCGTGCCCGGAGTGTGGTAATGCGTTGCCGGGCCTGGTAAGAAAGGGGTTAACGTATACTTGCAAAGTCCGGGGTGCCAGAGATCGGATAGTAATGTCCGTGTGCCGGAGTTCAAGGATAGGAGAGAGCAGTGTAGTGGTGTCCGTAAGCCAATGTTCAAGGGTTGGAGAAAGCAGCGTAGTGAAGTCCGTAAGCCAAGGTTCAAGGGCAGGAGAAAGCAGAGTAGTCAAATCCAAAGCAGTACAAGTTCAAGCCAGGGGAATCCAAACAGAGGCAGGGACAGGAACCAGCGCTGAAACAAACAAGGGAGCTAGGCATAGACACTGCACACACAGGAGTCACAGGAAAGCTATGCAGAGCAATGAGGAAGTGGACAGAGTGGGGCTATAAAGGAAGGAGAACCAATAGGAGAGAGAGGAGGAGCAGAAGGTTGAGTGAGAGTTTGCAGGGATAGGTCTGAGAGAGCAGGGGAGGAGACAGGGAAATAACTAAGAGATATGGCTTGTAAGCCATGGGGGGCGGAGCTAGACGGTCTGACAACCGGAGCGTGTGTGCGCGCCCTCTGTAAGGGAATTCTGTGCGTGCACCGCACGTGTCACAGGACGCGAGGGAGGAAGCGCCGCGGGGGTGCTCGGCAACAGAGGTCAGAGAGGCAGAGGAGCAAGGTAATGTGGAGGCTGGGGGAAAAGAGACACGCCAGGGGCCGCGGGGGCCGCGGAGGGGTACCAGTGATCGCAAACACGCGCGCACATTGCGGAGAACGCGCAGGTGGCCTGAACGCGCGTCAGGGCATGCCAACCCTGCCGAAAGGAACGGCCGCGAGGAAGAGCGAGGACGCAGGGAAGAGGGAGAGCAAGAGGTAGTGGAAACAGATGACGGGGACACGCTGGGAAGCGTGAGTACCCCGATCCGTCACAGTATCCCCCGCCTTGAGGATCGGACTCCAGACGATCTTGCCATGGCTTTTGAGGGAACTTCCGATGAAACTGCCTAAGGAGCGTTGGGGCGTGAATGTGGTGATACGGTATCCATGAACGTTCCTCTGGTCCATAACCCTTCCAGTGGACAAGGAACTGCAAACTGCCTTTGGACCAATGGGAATCGAGAATGGAATGGACCACATACTCTTGTTGGCCTTGAATGGTGACAGGGTTGGGTCTTTGGGGACAATCAGGAAAATGAGCACTTTGGATAACCGGTTTGAGTAACGACACATGGAACACCGAGGGAATCCTCATGGTGGAGGGAAGTGCCAAACGGTACGCGACCGGGTTGATCCTCTCGAGGACTTTAAAAGGACCCAAGAATCTTGGAGACAATTTCTGAGAAGGAGTCTTGAGCCTTATATTTTTAGAGGATAACCAAACTCTGTCTCCAGGTTTAAACGATGGACCTGCTTGGCGTCGCCGATCTGCCTTTGTTTTTTGTCTTTGGACAGCAGTTTGTAAGGTTTTTTGAATTTTCTTCCAAGAGTTTTGGAGCGTGGAGACATGAGAATCAGCTGCAGGAACACCAGAGGGGAGGGAGGAGAGGGGAAGACTTCTAGGATGGAATCCAAAATTAATGAAGAAAGGCGACTCTTGCGTAGACTCGTTTTTTAAGGAGTTAATAGCAAACTCGGCCCAAGGTAATAGATCCACCCAGTTGTCTTGAGACTCGGAGACGAAACATCAGAGATACTGCTCGAGGGACTGATTAATTCTTTCCGTTTGACCGTTGGTCTGAGGGTGATAACCCGAGGAAAATAGAAGAGAAATCCCAAGTCTCTGGGAAAACGCACGCCAAAACTTAGAAATGAATTGAGAACCTCTGTCAGAAACAATTGAAATAGGTACACCATGTAATCTAAAAATTTCTTTAGAACAAATGTCGGCCAGAGTAGCTGAATTAGGAAGACCCTTGAGGGGTATAAAGTGTGATTGCTTGGAAAACCTATCTACTACAACAAGGATGGTATTCATCCCTTTAGAATTGGGGAGTTCCACAATAAAGTCCATAGAGATATGTTTCCAAGGTTGTTCCGGAATGGGGAGGGGCATGAGGAGACCGGAGAATTTGTGACGGGTGGACTTACTCTGGGCACAGACCGGACAAGCACTGGTGAAGTTGAAAATGTCTTTGTTCATCTTAGGCCACCAAAAGGTCCATTTGATAAGATCTGCTGTCCTTTTGAAGCCTGGATGACCGGCCGATCTTGAAGAATGCCCCCAAAGTAGAATCTTGTGGCGAAAACATGGAGCTGCGTACAAACGTCCCTCTGGCACCCTAAATCTCCTGGGGATGTGAACCTGGGCTTTGTTAATTTCATCCAAAACATCGAAATTATTGGCGGAAATAATACATTTGGCGGGAAGAATTGATTCAGTGGATTCGTTAGAGTCGTTCTCCGTAGCGAACTGGCGAGAGAGAGCGTCCGCCTTAATATTTTTGGTACCGGGAATATAAGAAATGGTATAGTTGAAACGGGAGAAGAACAGTGCCCAGCGAGCCTGACGGGATCCTAATCGACGAGCCCCCTCAATATACAATAAGTTTTTGTGATCAGTGAGGATGGCAATAGGCTCCTTGGTACCTTCGAGAAGATGCCTCCATTCCTGGAGAGCCAATTTAATGGCCAGTAACTCACGGTTCCCAACATCGTAATTTCTCTCAGCCGAAGAGAACTTCCAAGAAAAGAATCCACACGGATAGAGTTTTTCTTGTGGAGAGGTTCTCTGAGAGAGTACTGCACCGGCTCCCACATCGGAGGTGTCAACTTCTAGCGTGAAGGGAAGAGAAGTATCAGGATGCCGTAGGATGGGTGCAGACACAAAGGCTTTCTTGAGGAATTCGAAGGCTTCTATGGCTTTGGGAGACCAAGTAGTAGGATCAGCACCCTTCTTGGTTAAGGCGGTAATAGGCAGAGCGATGGTAGAGAAATTACGGATGAACTTCCGGTAATAATTGGCAAAGCCAAGGAAGCGCTGCATGGCCTTGAGAGAATTCGGCAAGGGCCAGTCGAGTACAGACTTCAATTTATCAGGATCCATAGTAAAGCCTTGGTTAGAGATAATATCGCCTAGGAAGGCTGTGGACGTCTGATGGAACAGGCATTTATCCATTTTTGCATAGAGGCGATTAGCACGAAGCCTAGAGAGTACCAGTTTGGTATGGCGAATGTGCTCCTCTAAGTTCTTAGAGAAAATAAGGATGTCGTCCAAATATACGATAACGAACGTCCCCAAAACGTCCCGAAAGATATCGTTCATGAACTCTTGGAAAACAGCAGGAGCATTGCACAGCCCGAAGGGCATCACTAAATACTCATAATGTCCAGAACGCGTGTTAAACGCGGTTTTCCATTCATCCCCGTCTCTTATTCGAATAAAATTATAAGCCCCTCTTAAATCGAGTTTGGAGAATATAGATGCTCCTTGTAGACGGTCGAAGAGTTCAGAAATTAAAGGGAGAGGGTACCGTTTTTTTACCATAATTTTGTTAAGCCCACGAAAGTCGATACAAGGTCTTAGGAAGCCATCCTTCTTCACGAAGAAGGAACAAGGTAGATGTGATGCTCTAAAATTGTGACCAGTCCTGTAAGTTAAATATCCAAATGTATAAATCGACAATGGGTTACACTGGCGACACACTTTATTCGAGCTCGGCTAGTCCCACGAATTCGGGTATACCCGGGTGTATTGAGGTTTGTGACTGTTTTCTGCCCGAGTGCATTGGGTTATTTTCCAGGCAGGGATTGAAGCATTTTATTCCCGCTGGCTGCAATACTGCACAGTATATATATATATATACTGCATTACAATTCATGAATTTATGCCATCTGGTAGACACGCGAAGCATTGCAGCCTATTAAAACCTAATCATTATCATTTAACAGATCAGCCGCCCGTCAGCCAGGCATGAACCCAGGCTGGGAAGGCAAACGCAACGGGACTTGTCAGAGGTGAGGAGCGGCGCATTCCAGGTATCTGCCAGGTACATACTGGGTATTTGCTCGAATAAAGTGTGCAGTAATCCAAAACACGATGGAGTGCCCCTAATAATATTGATTAGGAACTGGTGGGAATAAGTGTACTAGTGGCGTCGGCTTGACAAACACAACTGTAACACATAATAGCACTCAACCAGCACAATACTTATAAATGTCCGTGGTAGACAGGAATAAAATAAGGCACCGCGGCACTTTACCTGTGCTACCCAAGGGGCACTCTTGTCGTTGGCGGCGTGCAATCCATCCGTTGTAGGTCCAGGAAAATAGAGAGCGTGGATAGATCACAGCCAGAGATATCCTTTATATTGCGTGCAGGAAAAGAAGAAACAGCCAGGCCACTCCAGAGGTAACAAAAAGTAATACTTAATTTATTGCATGCGAACCTACAAAAAATTGGACTAGGTAAACGCACCTACGCGTTTCGTACTCAATGTACTTTGACTACGAAACGCGTAGGTGCGTTTACCTAGTCCAATTTTTCTGTGTGTTCAGCATGAATAAATTAAGTATTACTTTTTGTTACCTCTGGAGTGGCCTGGCTGTTTCTTCTTTTCCTGCACGCAATATACAGGATATCCCTGGCTGTGCTCCATCCACGCTCTCTATTTTCACGAAGAAGAAGCCTGCCCCGGCGGGGGAGGTAGAATTGCAGATGAATCCTCTCTCCAAATTCTCTTGGATATAAGTCGTCATAGCTTCTGTCTCTGGCACAGACAGGGGATACGACTTAGATTTAGGGAGAATGGTTCCTGGAATTAAATCAATAGGACAATTGTAGGGGCGATGGGGAGGTAATACCTCAGCTTGTACTTTGTTGAAAACATCTAAATACTCGTGATACACCGTCGGCAGAGCAGACAAGTTAGAGGAAGTGATGTCCAGGCCAGCGAGCACGGCAGCAGGAGGAGTAACCGACTTCTCTGAGGAGGTTGACCATTGGATGGGTAAGACATCGGTCCAATCTATACGTGGATTATGAAGCTGCAGCCATGGCAATCCTAGAATAACCTGGACAGTAGGAGAATGAAAGACATCGAAGACCAATACCTCTTTATGGCCATCCGCGGTGGTCAGGGTAAGTGGAATGGACTCCAAAATGATGAAGGCTGGTTGAAGCGGGCATCCATCAATAGCCTCCAGGCCAATAGGTAATCTTTTCTTGATCAAAGGAATTCGGTTCTTGCAGGCGAAGGGATGGATCAAGAAAGTTACCACCAGACCCAGAGTCAATGAAGGCTTTCACTTCTATTTGAAGATCAGGACCCGCCAGCGTTACAGGGAGCATAAGTTTCTTAGGTAGTTCCTTAGGGAGAGAGGGGCAGGGAGAGATAGTACCCAGTAGTAGCCCCTCTACTTTTACTGGGCGTTCCCGTTTTACCGGCTTCAGGCGACATTTTCGGAGCCAGTGCTTAGGGGAACCGCAATAATAGCAGAGACCCTCCTCACGACGTCGTGTTCTCTCAGCAGCCCGAGGTTGTTGGCTAACGTTTTGCGTCGGTTCGGGAGCATCCAACACAGGGAAGGGCGAAGGAGGAGACCTATGAGAAACAGACGGAGGGAGGAGAGAACGAGAACAATGATGCTCGTGCCGTCGTTCTTGGGTGAGTTGATCCATATGGATGCTGAGAGCAATGAGTTCTTTAAGGGAAGAGGGGCGAGCGTGAGCTGCGAGGTCATACTTTAGAGCAAGCATGTCAAACTCGCGGCCCACAACGAATATCTTTGCGGCCCAGCCAATATGTCCCGGTTATGGCGGCGGTGAGGAGGATGCGGCAGCTGGTAAGTATTCTCTATGTTCAGTAGAATGAGTGAATGCTGCTGGGGGGATTGGATGAAGGGCCGCATGGGATTGAATGAAGGAGGCAGGGCTTAGAATGCCAGCTGGGATGCAGGGGATTGGTCGAAGGCAGGTAAGAGGAAGCCGGGGGCGGGGCTTCCGCTTTGTGCAGAGCACACGGTGAGTGTGTGTGTCTGTCTTCCCGCTCCTGGCTCCTCAGGGACCACAGGGACCCGGGGCAGAGGAGTGGGTTGCTCCCTTGGTGCTCCCCCCCTTGGTGCTCCCCCCCTTGGCGCTCGCTCCCTTTGCCCCCCCTGGCGTTCCCTTTGCCCCCCCCGGCGCTCCCTTTGCCCCCGATCCCCTTGGTGCGGGAGATGGGCATGGGTGTGACGATGGAGAGGATTTGGCCCGGGATTAAAGGGGTTACACCCCAATTGGCCACCCTCTAACCACACCAGGGAGACAAAGGGTTAACTGGGCTGAGGTCCAGACGTGTGATTTAACCCTTGTCATAACCTGAAAATGTATATTCCACTGTTCCTCATGTTTTATTGTTAATCAGTGTCTGCATCACACACACACTGGGATCCATCCGGGAGCACAAGGATTAATAGTGGTATAGTGATTATAGCCCTTTGTGTAATTTTCCCGCCTTTTCAGGCACCATTTTGCAGGTTCCCATAGGCCGCCATTAGGGCTCAATGCTTTTTAATGGTGAATCTTGCTGTGAAGTCCGGTTCCTGAGAAGACCAGCAGATGGCGTCCGAGAGCTTTGATCACTTACAAGTCAAGTTCAACGACAAGTGGCGTGGGAATAAACTGTTCTGGGGGCCCTAGAAATAAAATTCTTTCTGTCCCTAGTTCCTAGACCTCCCCCCACTCGACCACAACCGGGTCCCCGTATCCTGGACCCCCAATAAGGGTTGAACCGAGAAGAGCAGGTCGCGCCATAGGCTTCAATGGCGGCGGCAGAAACAGCTCCGAAAAATGACTAAGTGTGAAATGCTGTAATTTAGGAATTCATATCTCCGGTTCCGGAGGGACCAGAGGATCAAGGCTTGGGGTATCTGTAGTCACTGCTCCGGCATCACTGCAGAACCATCCTTGACCCTCTTGGACCAACCTGACGGAGTATGGACCCCATTGAAAGTTCGAGACTTTTACCATTGATTCTAATGGGGGAAAAGCCGCATGGTGAAAAAAAGACTAAGTGTAAAATGTTGATATGTGTAAGTCCATATCTCCGGTTCTGGAATGCCCAGATTGATGGGATTTGGGTGGCATGTAGCCAAGGTTCCGGCTTTAATGCATGCCCATTCCCAGCCCCCTCAGACCAACCAGACGGAGTATGGACGAATGTAAAGATTTGTGGATTTTCTCATAGACTTCAATGGCGGCGGTTCCCCATTGAAAGTCTATGGCAGGAAACTCCATTGACTACAACGGCGGAGTTGCTCCATTGAAACCCATGGCGGCGGAGCCCGTTGTTTTCAATGGGGATTTAGTGAAAAGCTGAGATTTCTTTTTAGCGGAGATTTTTGTATTAAAATGAAAAATGATTTAAGGTGCATTCGTGTAACTCCGGTTCCGAAGATTGTAGCATGTCTCTTTTTGGACCATATGGTGTCCCAGTTCCGACATTGAGAACTGGGAAGTTTTGACCTGCTGGACCCAGCGTAACCGGATATTTTAATACGTTTATGTTTTATGTTTAATACTGTGTCCCAAGGTATGGATAGAACCCAGAGGAAATTCTTTTGCATACCAGGATAGCAGATGGCCCTAGAGGCGACCCAAAGTCTAGGACTTAAGTATTGTTCAAAGGGTTTTGTCACCGTTCCTGTTTACCTGAGGGCGGAGCAGGCTCAAACCAGAGCAGTCTTTAAGTGTCCCATTTCACACCTTTCAACAAAGGTTTTCCTGCCAGAACTCCAAATGGATAGACTGGCTGGCATTCCTGATGCAAATGTGGGGCTTCAGAAATGAGACCCCAGAGTTCTACTGCGCATGTGCTAACTAGCAGGGGGGCATGGGTCAGAATGCTTTCCCACGTTAGTGAGTGGCTGGAGGTAATTGAAAGCCAATCACCTGTACTTAAGGTTAAGGATAGGGCCACAAAAGGTATATAATCTGTGGTCAAGCCCTTATCCAGTGTTGTTCATGTTCTTCAAGTTCTTCAAGTGTTCAGTCTGTTCTATACCATCTTGATTGCTGAGAGAAATGCTATGCACTGTCTTCCTGCCAGAGGTCTTTTCATGGCTTTGGTGTCTTGATGACTACGAAGAGTGCTGTATGAACTGCCAGTCCAGATGTGACTGCTTCATCATTTCCATTTTACATAAGTGTCTATATTTTGCCTGTTATTTGTACATTATTGTGTGTTCACCTTTATCAAGGAATAAATTATATTTTATCATATCTAAGTCTTGTCCCAGTTCAGACCCAGTGATAAATATATATAACAGATGATATATATTTATGTGTGACTTATACAGCCTGCCATAATCTCACCGTGACAGGCTTGTATAATAACTGGTGGCAGCGTCGGGATTGAACTGGACCTGTATTACTAGTGTTCTGCGGGATACTGTAATATAGTGGGAACTCGATGGTAATTGCGAGTTCCTGGGACCAAAGATATTGAACACACAGTGTACAACATGTAACACAAGATATGGCACCTCCTCACTATTCCCCTACTTGTGAGAAGCATTGCCTCCAGAACCAAAGTGCAGGCCATCCGTCTGACTGGAGCCGGGCACCAAGACCGGAGGAGTGCATCAAGTCGGCGCGGGGACCAGCAGCCAGCAAGGCTGAAAGAGAGACAGCGATCGGTGAGCATGAAACCCGCAGGCTGAGCAAAGATCCACAGCTGCAGCCGCTGTAACCATCACACCGCCCGGAGAGCATGGAATGGACCCAGCTCCGGGACGGCAGAGACTTGTGGAGGGAGCGGGTGGTCTCGGAGACCACAGAAGTCTTGCACCAGGAGAGGTAACGGCCGTTGCGGTGGCCTGTCCATTTTCCCTGAAAGAGCTAGCACTAGTGTGTGCGTTGGGCAAGACGTGGTTCCCGGCGAAGTGGACTCAGTTCCTGGCGTCGGTACCACACCGACCCGCTTATACCCTCCCAGAGCCCGGTGCTCCAACATCTCCGCTCTGGACTCCGTTGCCCCTTGCTGGGGTTAGTCCACCGGTGGCGGAGAAGCACCGGCAGCTGCTTCGGCACTGCCAACAAATGGGCCACAATAATGCCCAATGCCCTGACCGTGCACGGTCGGGCGAAGAAGCCCCTCAGGGCCAGCGCTCACGAGCTGCGGAACAGATGACCCCGTTAGCAGCATCCTCTGATGGCTCCCGCCCAGCCGGGGCAACAACCCTCCTCGGGACGTCTCCTGGAGAACCTGGACGGGCTGCATCAGCAACAGCGGCGGAGAACAGCGGCCATCCACCGGATCCCGGTGGAGAACCGGCGGCGGCGGAGAAGAAGCCGCCACTCTGGCATCCTGCCGGCGGCAATTTTATTTGGGGGGAGGGTTGGGGTGTGTGGGAGGTGGGTGTTTCACATTGTTTAGCGGAGTCTGCGATTCCCAGCGATGACCGGAGCCCCACAACCCACGCCGGCGACCCTGCATCACCGCTGGGTACTGCTGTGGCAGCCACCCGGGGCTCGCCCATGGCGGCGGCGGCAGAAGACCCGCGATCCCGGCAAAGTGCCGGAGCCCTTTCTGAGTGGGGGGAGGGACAGGGATTGCGGGAGGGGGTTTTGTTACCTGGTTTGCATGGAGCTGTGTTTCTCCACAAAGACCTGGGACCCCAGTCCTGCATCGTTCCCCCTGTGCCAACCCTGGGCGCTGCTGCGGCAGTGACCCGTTGCTTACCGGCCCAGATGTTGCCGGCGGTGGCCACTCCAGTCCCCCTGCAATTGGGACCAACGAAGGCGGCGGTCTCTGCGGGGACCAGCGAGGTAAGCCAGACCAAGTCGCAGACTGACCCTGACTTATTTTTCCCTATGACTGTACCCTGTTGTTTCACTCTAGGGGTGACTGGGGGCTGGCAGGAGATAGGGGCACCAGGGGAGGGGAAGGAAGGGCAGCTTATAGGGCAGTCAGACTTCCCCATTACCCTGGCGGAGCAGCAAGGGGACTCTCAGTTAAGAGCCGCACTGTTGCAGCCTTGCTATGGGCTGGAGGTACCAGGGGTTGTGGCACAGTTAGACCACCCCCAGATTACCTGCCAGCCAGGAGCTAAGGTGGGTGCATCTGCACCAGCAACCCTGAGCTCATCCCCGGTAATGGGGAGACAGTGTCAGGGAGATGGCCTCACTCAGGTGTCCCTAGGGTCCCGGCTAGGATTAGCTAGGGAGAAGCGGAGTGAGGGGAGGTTACAGGTAGGTAGCCAGCATGGGAGAAGGAGGGCTAGTGGTAGCCGGGGAGGTACAGCAGCAGGTATGGCAGCTAGAATCCCCCATTACCCTGGCAGAGCCTCGAGGTTTCTCAGATCAGCAACCCCCTGTTGTAGCCTAGCTATGGGCTGGGGGTATCATGGGCAGCGGCCAGTTTGTGCCACCCCAGAGATATCTGCCAGCCAAGAGCTAAGGCGGTTGCATCTGGAGAGATGCCCCTGAGCTCATCCCTGGTAAGGGGGAGACAAGGTCAGGGAGGTAGGTGCACTCAGGTAGTTCCAGGGTCTGGGTTAGGATTGCCCAGGGAGGAGAGGAGTGCAGGTGGGCTGCAGGGAGGTAAGCAGCAGGCTGAGGTGCTGGGCCTAGGGGACCCTAGGCAGGGAGACACCATGGAGCAGGGGGAGATAGGAGGTCAGTGGGGTGTTAGGCAGCTGGCAGAAGCTAGGGATGGGCTAGGTAGACAGAAGGTCCCTTGTTCTGACTGTCCAGGAGTGACCCCCCTGACAGATTCCCCAGGGTTCCCAAAGGAGGGGCTGTGGGTAGATAGGCAGCCAGGGAGGAGAGTCAGGAGTATAGCAGAGCAGCTACAGGTGGGCACAGGGCCAGAGCAGGTAGGGTCCCTACAGGATAGTGACATAGCTATTTCCCAGACTTGGTGGACAGGAATGCGACGGTCTGTGCTGGATAGCTTGTCTCCTGCAGATGCAGAGACATGCCATTCTCTGGGCAGTGTGCAGCCTGGACTGCACCGGGGCCCCTTCACCATGGACTTGGTTCTCAAGGCACGGGGTGGGGGGCAGAGGGAGGCAAAGGAGAATGCCCGGCAGCCAAGGTGGAGCCCTGCTCCACAAGATCTGGACTTTACAATCCACTGTGGCCAGGACAATGTACTGGACAATGCCGGAGGACAATTTTGCCAGGCCAACCCCTCAGGACTTGTTGAGTGCTTCAAGGGCGCCAGTGGTACCCCAGTGCCTGGGGGAGGCGACTGGGGCACCAGGCACCCATTGAGCAGGGGAGGTGTGACGATGGAGAGGATTTGGCCCGGGATTAAAGGGGTTACACCCCAATTGGCCACCCCCTAACCTCACCAGGGAGACAATGGGTTAACTGGGCTGAGGCCCAGACGTGTGATTTAACCCTTGTCATAACCTGAAAATGTATATTCCACTGTTCCCCATGTTTTATTGTTAATCAGTGTCTGCATCACACACACACTGGGATCTATCCGGGAGCAAATGCTTGCAGTGGATATATTGGAGAGTATCCCCTCTCTTACAGGCCACACCACGTGCTCTGGCGTCCGACCGGAGCTCCAGGGGAAACCCCTTCCTGGTTGTGCTGCCGTGGGTCTCTGCACCTCGGGTATGCCGGCTGGTGTGTGCTGGAAAAGCCGCCGTCACGTGTGCCGCTTGGTGGCAGGATACGCGCCGGTATCTGCAGCCCAGCAATAGGATGTGCAGCCAGATCTGTGGGGCAGCCGCCGAAACCAGAGACCGCAACAGCGGAGTAGCTGTGGAGTAGGTCCAGGCAGTGTAGTGGATACTGTAGTGGCAGCTGTGCAAACGAAGACCACCCTACGCGTTTCGGAAGACTGCGCTTCCTTCCTCAGGGGTGAAAAAGTAGTCCCTTTGCCTTGTAATGTCCTCATATATATAGTCCCGGATTAAAGGTATATACACAACCAATACAAGTGTGGACATGCGCAATGGTTCTACTAATGTATCCTGCGTCTCAGCAACAACAATACAGGACTGAACAATACACAAATTTACAAAAATACATAAAACTACATAATAACTAAACAATCATATGATATTACCTAAATGGAACAAAAGAAGAAGAAAAACATAATTATACACGACATTAGTATATGAAAATTATGAGGGTGTAGTAGTTCCCTAATAGGGATATGCAACCCCTAAGATCATAAATGTATCTATGCATATACTATCTCACAACGGTATAGATGATGTCTCATCACTAATGCTCTGATGAGTGAATCAATATGCTAAGGACAGTGTGCAAACGGAGCTGGCATAATATTGCACAGACGGATTCACAAAGATGCAAACAGGGCTAACTAACCCTCAAGTTGCTCCAAGCAGGACAAAAATGCCCGATCTGACAAATGCTGTCAGGGATGGTTGTCAAAAAAGTATAAAAAGGTGCAAAGGGTAGAAAAGAAAGTGTAAATAATATATTAAAATAATCGTGTACCGTGCCTAATTGGTGTAGAAGACCCTGTAATAGGGAACTACAGTATATTGTAGTGTGTGAAATAAATAATATTAATAAATACAGTATCTGTGTATAAATTAGGAAAGGGCATCAATGTGCAAACTTTGAGTGCCACATTAAATACTTAATTTTTATTTTATTTTATTTGTTAACTAAAAAAGCCCTGAGGTCGAACTCGATGTTGAGACCCAGTGGAGTCAGGGTCTTCAGCTCGTATATCCAAAAGGACTCTTTCCTGCCTAGGAGACTACTGATGTTGCCACCTCTCCAGTTGGGTGTGAGTGCCTCTATGGCCACACATTTCAGTCCCGTGGGGTCCCTATTATGCACCTGGAGAAAGTGATTCGATACATTGTGTCTGGTCAAACCTTTGGTAATATTGTACACATGCTCGTACAAACGGCGTTTGATTGGCCTTGTGGTCATTCCCACATACTGCAGACCATAGGGACATTCCAACAGGTAAATGACATTAAAGGTATTGCAATTAATGTGTTGTTTGATATTATAAGTTTTGGATGTGACTTTAGAACAAAATGTAGTGCTTTTTGAGCTGTACTTACAGGCAGTGCATGTATTACAAGTAAAGTAACCCTTGAGGCCGAAATTGCTAGGGGTCTTCTTACGCACTAAAGGACAGCTGGGTGCCAGACTGCGTCCTATATTAGGTGCTTTCGTGAACACTATGCTTGGTCTTTCAGGTAGTATTGTAACCAAATCTTTATCCTTCATCAGTATAGGCCAATGTTTGTGTAGGATCTTTTTAATATTTGGGGCCATTGAGTTGTACTGTGTGACAAATGATAACTTAGGAGTTGTGTCGCGTTTCTTATTGTATTGAAGAAGTACATCCCTATCTAGCAATTCAACCTCTGATATAGTCTGTTCTAATTCATTTAATGGGTATTTACGACTAACAAATTTATTTTTTAATTCTTGAGCTTGTGTCTGAAATGTACTGTTTTTAGAGCTATTTCTTTTTAACCTGATAAATTGGCCTTTTGGTATGTTACTGATCCACGCAGGGTTGTGATGGCTACTGGCGTGCAAATAATTATTGGCTTGAACCGTTTTAAAGAAGGTTTTAGTGTGTAAAGTGTTATTATCTATATATATATATATATATATATATATATACATAAATCTAGAAACTCAATAGAAGTTTTACTAGATGTGAAGGTGAATTTGAGGTTGAATAAATTATCATTCATATAATCTTGAAATGAAACTAACTCTGATGGGGTGCCTGACCAAATAAAGAAAATATCGTCGATGTAGCGCCGCCATAGGACCAAGTTCGCTCCGTAGGGGCAGCCGGACCATATGAATTTATCTTCCCAGCTGCCCATAAATAGATTGGCGTAACTAGGAGCGAACTTCGTACCCATGGCAGTGCCACATGTCTGTAAATAATATGATCCATTAAAGTTAAAGAAAGTGTGTGATAAAATAAATTTTATACCCGTGACTAAAAAGGATTTAAGTGTGTCTGGAATATGGGGATCACCATCTAATACCCTGCCAATAGCCTCACAACCCTGAATGTGGTCAATAACAGTGTACAATGAAGAAATGTCTGCTATAACTAAATAAAACTGTTGTTGCCATTGGATGTCTCTGAGGGTCTGCAGTATGTGGGTCGTATCTCTTAAATATGATGGAAGCTGAGTGACGTATGGCTGCAAATGAAAATCTATGAATTCAGATAAATGGGAAGTTAATGATTGGATGCCGGATACGATCGGACGTCCAGGGGGGTTTTGTAAATCTTTATGTATTTTAGGAATGATATAAAATATAGGTATAATAGGATATTGGTTGTACAAAAAATCAAACTCTTGTTTATTCAGGACTTGTTGATCCAAGCCTGTTTGTAAGAATTCCAATAATTGGTGTTGGTATTTGACTGAGGGGTTAGAGGGAAGAGGCTGGTAAGTGGACACATCTGTTAGGATGCGCATTGTTTCCTGGATGTAATAACTTGTGTCCATTATTACCAGCCCCCCCCCCCTTTATCTGCCGGCTTAATCACGATCGAATCACTCTCCCCAAGTGCTTTCAGGATGCTCTTTTCCTCAAGGCTAAGGTTGTGTTTTTTTATTTTGAAATTTTTGCTCTGTATTTCTAAGTCATCCGTGACCATTTGTGAAAAGTGCTTATAAATGGGCCGCTTAAAATTTTTGGAAAGAACGTGGATGGGTTTTTGAATTTAGATTTGGGATTGACAACCGGTGCTGTGCTGATAGGTAAATTTACATTTGGGTCCTGCTTGGACACAGCGTCCCTGGCGAAGTATTTCTTGAGACATAGCTTTCTAATGAACCGCTGTGTGTCTACATATAGCTGGAAACTGCTCGGGCCTACTACCGGAGAGAAGGACAGACCCTTAGAAAGGACCTCCCTCTCTTTGTCCGTGATGGGGTACTTACTGATATTAAATATATGTGTAGAGTGTGATGTTACCGTTTGGGGAGTTTTCCCTGTCTTGCTACCTCCTCTTGTTCCTCTACCGTGCTTTTTCTTTTTCTGTCTCTCGATGTTCCCTCTCTCCCTAGCAGGTCTTCGATGGCTTCCCTCGCATTCTGCTGTTCCCTGGTTTTTCTCCAGTCTAAAAAAGAAAATGTGGAGGAAGAAGATTTATCATCACGGTTAGTAGTAGATGCCTGCTGTTCCAATTCAAAGTCCACCAACGGTTGGTATTTGTTACTATGGTGTTATTCCTCAAAGATGGAATCAATTTCCTTATCCAGATGTGTAGTCTTAGGCACAGGTGAAGGGGGTTTAGAGTTCACCGTATTGTCTCTATAAGATTTTGGCCGTGAAGCTATTCTTTTGGGCTTGGGGGTAATAAATTGCACTGGATTGGGGACCTTATCCTTCGTTACAGGGATTGATTTTCTGTAATGATTGGGTATTTTGTGGGAGTAGTTCTTTGGAGTATTGGCTTTTGGATCTCTATGTTTATCCTTAGAATTTGTTTTTGTCTTCCAACTTCTATAACTGCCAGTTTTATAATCAATTCTGTCCCTTTGGAACTTACTCTGCTTGCCAGCAATAATATCCCTTTGCACACTGTCCATTTTGCACTTAATTCTTTCTTCTACCACTGTTAGTTCACTATTATTGGCAAATTGCTCCTTCATAACATTTATCTCTCCATCCAATTTTTGGAGAACAATTTTCCGTTTGGAAATAAGTAATCTCATTAGTTCAAAAGAGCAATTGTCAAGTAGACGGTTCCACTCCAGAATAAATTCTTCACTTTGAAAATCAGTGGTAGGCGGCTTAAAAATTCTCAAGCCTCGAGGTATTCTCTTTTGCTCTATGTAGTTCTCTAGGGTAATAGCATCCCATAGCTGTTTGGTCCCATTTAGTAGTAATGTTTCTAATTTATCAGCTAATATATACATATCATCAGATTTTGCATCTATTTGAGCCGGAGAATCCTCATCACGAAATATACTGTCAATATCAATATTTCTATTGGCCCTAAAGGCAAATAGTTGCGACATAATAATCAAGAAAAGCTGCTAACCTTGAAGGGGTTAAAGATACTAAACAAAGGATAGGTAGCGCTATTCTAGAAAAAGACCCACGGCCTGTGATATAACTCTGACCCCCCGGGTCAGATACAGAACATGAAGAAAACGTTATATCTATGGCGCTGGATCACAGGCATATAAAGAATTAATAAAAAGTGTTATACAACCAGTGAAGGGATGCACTCCGCTGGAACTCTTCCAATGAAGCCAATGAATCATGTAAGGGAAACAAAAACAAACATAGTGTAATACAGTAACTAAACAAGACACTTAACACTAGACAGACATCTGCTGAGACAAGGACTGTTATAAAAGGTATCACATTTAATAAAACAACATTAAAATGATGGGTCACGTCTGCATCGAAGCCACGGAAGAAATGCCCGCTTACCAGACATTCATTAAATGCTTGCAGTGGATATATTGGAGAGTATCCCCTCTCTTACAGGCCACACCACGTGCTCTGGCGTCCGACCGGAGCTCCAGGGGAAACCCCTTCCTGCTTGTGCTGCCGTGGGTCTCTGCACCTCGGGTATGCCGGCTGGTGTGTGCTGGAAAAGCCGCCGTCACGTGTGCTGCTTGGTGGCAGGATACGCGCCGGTATCTGCAGCCCAGCAATAGGATGTGCAGCCAGATCTGTGGGGCAGCCGCCGAAACCAGAAACCGCAACAGCGTAGTAGCTGTGGAGTAGGTCCAGGCAGTGTAGTGGATACTGTAGTGGCAGTCTGTGCAACGAAGACCCCCTACGCGTTTCGGAAGACTCGCTTCCTTCCTCAGGGGTAAAAAGTATCCCTTTGCCTTGTAATGTCCTCATATATAGTCCCGATTAAAGATATATACAAACCAATACAAGTGTGGACATCACAAGAGTCAGGGAGAGAGAGAAAGGGATTGATGATATGGGGGGGGGGAGAATGGAGATCAGAATGGTTGATAGAATGGAGAGAGGTTCGAGAGAATGTACAATGGTGGGGGGTAATTCGTAGAGACTCGAGGGACAGGCCGCCACAGGGGGGGTCTGCCGGGGTTGCGTCCCTGGCCCGATGAGTCAGTCAACCACCCTCTCTCCCCCTCACTCTCCCACCCTCTCTCTCTCCCCCCCCGTCTCTCTCTCTCTCTCCTCTCTACTCGCCCACTCCTCTCTCTCTCCCTCTCTCTCTCTCTCCTCGTCCTCTCTCTCCCTTCTCCTCTCTCTCCCTCCTCCTCCCACCTCTCTCTCTCTCTTCCACCTCACTCTCTCTCTCCCACCCTCCGCTCTCTCTCTCTCTCTCACCCTCCCACCCTCTCTCACCCTCTCTCTCTTCTCCTCCCCCCCCCCTCCCCCTCTCTCTCTCCCACCCTCCCACCCTCTCCTCTCCCACCCTCCCACTCCTCTCTCTCCCACCCTCCCCCCTCTCTCTCATCCTCTCTCTCAACCCCTCCCCTACCCTCTCTCCTCTCTTTCTCTCTCTCTCTCCACCCTCCCCACCTAACTCCACCCTTAACACCCTTACCCACCCCCCCACCCTAACCACCCCCCACCTCTCTCTCTCCACTCAACTCTCTCTCTCACTCTCCCACTCTCGGCTCCTCTCTCTCCCCCCCTCTCTCTCTCCCACCCTCTCTCTCTCTCCCCCCTCATCTCTCTCTCTCCCCCACTCACCCTCTCTCTCTCACTCTCCCACCTCTCTCTATCTCACTCTCCCACCCTCTCTCTCTCACTCTCCCACCCTCTCTCTCTCACTCTCCCATCCTCTCTCTCTCTCTCTCTCTCTCACTCTCCCACCCTCTCTCACTCAGTCTGTGTCTCTGTCTCTGTCGGTCTCTGCGTCTGTCTCCCTCTCTCTGTCTCCCTCTCTCTGTCTCCCTCTCTCTGTCACCCTCTCTCTCTCTCTCTCACCCTCTCTCTCTCTCTCTCTGTCACCCCCTCTCTGTTTGTCACCCTCACCCACTCTCTTTGTTTTATCTTAACTGCCCTATACCTACACCGAAATAACCTATTCTGCTTTCTTCCAGATCTGACTCTCAAGTTTCACACGGGGGAATCGGAAGACAGGTAGGGAACACCTCCCCTCCAGTATAGTACCTTGAAGGACTGCGGATCAGGTAAGATCCCAGGCGGGATTACTGCTTTGGAAATTGTTAAGGGGGGGCATCTTGACACTGGTTAATGGGTTCAGAAGTCATTCACATCTGGCTTTTTTTTGTTCGGTTAGTGAGGTCAACACACACACACACACACACACACACACACACACACACACACATACACACACACAACACACACACACACACACACACACACACACACACACACACACACACACACACACAGTACTTTTCGAAATAAACCTACGTTTCTATGAAAATTGAAGGTTTTGTTTTCTTGCGGCCCACATAAACTTAAACCTTGTTTATTTGGCCCGTGTTAGCCTTTGAGTTTGACATGCTTGCTTTAGAGTGTCGGACAAACCGTGCCAGTATGCTGCGGCAAGAGCCTCGTCGTTCCATTGGGTCTCTGCGGCGATGGTGCAGAACTCCACCGCGTATCTTGCAGCTGACCTCTGAGCCTGCGTAATATGGAACAAAGAAAAAGCAGCAGTTTCCCTACGTGCTGGTGTATCAAACACCTGTTGAAACTAATGCCTGAACTTGGGGTAGTCTTGGGTTAACTCAGGTTTGTGTTCCCAGAGGGGAGAAGCCCAAGCGAGTGCGTCGCCAATGAGTAAGGCGTAAATGTAGGCCACCTTGGTACGACCAGTAGGAAAAAGGGAGGGGGACATCTCAAATTGAACTTCACATTGATTCAAGAATCCTCGGCAAGTGAGGGGATCCCCATCGTACCGGTTGGGAGCTGGTATACGTAGTCCTGGATTACTTAAAGCCACAGGAACAGAGGGTGACAGGGCAACTGGGGTTTCCCGAAGAGACAAATTGGCAAGTTGTTGTGACACAGTGGTAAGTTGGTTTACAAATTGCAAATGTTCTACGGAAACACCTTGGCCCACCTCAGGGGGGTCTGCATTTGTTAGGCTCTGCATAATGTAACGCCTGTATGCCCGCAGACCTGGCCAGTCCCCAGTACTGAGGTGGGTAAGGGTATAACACGCACCCACAGCAGTGAGGGCATGCCCGAAGTGTGGTAATGCGTGGCCGGGCCTGGTAAGAAAGGGGTTAACGTATACTTGCAAAGTCCGGGGTGCCAGAGATCGGATAGTAATGTCCGTGTGCCGGAGTTTAAGGATAATATTGTTGATTTTTCATTAAAGTCCAGAAACTTTGTGATTACTGCTCATGGCCTAACTTCCTGGTTCTGCCTAACCGGACCAAATCTATGTAACCCTGTTTCCCCTTCCCAATCTCACATAGGTTCTCCTAAGGGAAATAGCTCTCTGGTTTCATCGGTCTTGTTAGTGCATACCTGCTGGTAACAGGAGGGCCTGGGGGGGGAATACCAGGTTGTGCCTGAATTTTTTTTTACAGGTGCAGCGCCTCCATCTTGTGCAGCCCTCAGTGGTGTGGGGTGAAGTATCTGCAAAAGAATGATGCTCCCCTCCTCCCAATATACTTCACTCTTAGGCATTAGGTAAAGGTAAAATGCAGATGATCTTTATTGGCTCCTTCTTGATTCAGCAGCAGTCTCAATCACAGCACACAGCACTCAAAGGTATTCACCTTCAGGATGTCCCTAGTCAGGGCCCTAGAAGCTGCCCTTGCTTTTCTCTTACTCCCTGGTGGAGTAAGAGGAACAGTCTCTCACCTCTCCCAGAGGAAGGGCCACAAACCTGCCAGAGCCCTGGCAGCTTGCTTGAGTAGACTATCCTCTCTTAAAGGGGAGAGGAACTGGCTAAATCAGGAAATGCAGTTAATTTAGTACAGATCCAGCAGACTCACCCCTGTGCCTCTGATTGACACAAGGCCTGAGTACTACCTTCTCTGACTGACTGAACTGCAGTGTGTGGGGAAAACCCATAATTATTCCTGGCAAACCTTCCCTTACCAGGTATTACAGAATAATAGCCCAAACCTACCAGGGCTATATCTATGAGCCCTTTGATGTTAGTGTGATCATGTGGTAGTCCTAAAGATTCAGGCAGCCATTTTGTGCAGAAATCCTGCAATTGAGAGGGTTTCACCTCTTCAGGGGCTCCTATTAATCTTATATTGTTTCTGCGTGACCTGTTTCCAGGTCCTCCACCTTGTCTTCTAAAGTTGCATTTCTTTTTTTAAGAGTTTGAATGTCCTGCTGCATTTCTGTGGATACATCCTCTAGGACCCCCACTCTAGATTCAACTTCCCCCATCCTGATGTTTTGCAGGGTTAGGTCCCCTTTAAGATCATCTAGGGATTTTTGCAATTTTTCATAATGTTCATTTAAAGCAGGCATCAATACTTTTGCTACAGCCCTGGCTAACTCACTATAATCCCTGGGAGTTTCTGCCTCCTGAGACACCTCTGGGTCTGCATGCAGCTCCTCCATGTGCTTGGAAGCCATCTTGGTGTGCTCTGACCTTCTCCCCAGCTCTCACCTGCTTTTGCTGATATTTGTGGGGCATCTGTGTCTGCCCAGAGAGAAATTTCTCCATATAAAGGCTTTTCCTTACTTTTCAAGTTGCTGTCCTGCTGTGGAGTTTTTTTCTGCTTTTCCCCCTCTGTTTAGCTGGATTGAAACTGCGAGGGTTATATTCAGCCTGATGTCTCTGCAGAAACTGCCTGCACATGTATCTCCCCCTCATGGGAGCATGCAATGTCTGCCTGCTTTTTGCTGTTCACAGGATCATTCAGTGAGTTTTTATCTACTGCCTTAAATATTTTTTTCTGGTTGTTTAAGCTGCTGATCTGTGTAGCAGCAGTGGGGCTGCAGGAGCTCAGGGGGATGTGACTTCACCCTCTGGTACCATACTGGAAGTCCATAATTGCTATATTAGGACTGGCTAAGAAAAGTGTATAGAAGATTATGCATGGATGTATAGCATCCAGAATCATCAGTATCAACCAACCTGAAGATTCTCCACTCTATAACCAAATTGTATATGTATGTCTGAAAACCTGATATAACTGACTGAAATTATGCTGTAAAAGATGTTTTACTCTATTTTCTCTGAATAAATTGAGCAAAGAACTGGATAGTGGACTATTTCAGGGTGAGCAAACATTTTATACTGTGCCCCCCTTTTCCTCCAATAATATTAGTTGGGCTCCCCCTGTCTGATGTAATCCAAATAACATAACTTTTTTTAATCGGTATAACATTTTTTAAAACTGTAAAACATGACAAATGTTATACTGTAGGTATAGCCATGCCATCTTTGGCTACTAGTCTGCTTCCCTCTTGGCAGTACACCCTGGTACAATCAGGTTGCCAGTAGTTGATATGGGGTCTTCCCCTTCTTGGTGCTGCCCCCTTGAGTGACAGGGAAGGCGGTAACATCATACTGGTACCCTCCTGCTGTTCTTAGGGGCAGGCACGACCCAAATTCAGTGGTGTCCTTTCCCCTCTGAGGAAGGCAGGTCACACAACTGGGAGACTGAGATTGGGGTCTTCCCTTGTGCTCTTCCCTCCGGGGGAGAGTGAGTGTGGACCATACCTCAGCCTCTACTAGGGAGGTGTGGAAGAGCTAGGATGGCTGCGGATGCCCTTGGCCTGTAGTGACGGTCCAGGGACCACCCTTCAGTGAGAACTGAGAGTACTGCATCGGGCAGAAGCCTGTCGTGTAACTGTGCTGTACAGAAGACAATAAACCATTCCTGTTGTTATGTACCTCCTGCCTGGTGCGTGAACTTACTGGGGGGAAGAGGTAATAGTTCTATCATGGGAGATCCCATTGAGGTCCTGGATCCTTCAGCAGATGGAGGCGCTGCACTGCTGAAGAGATATGTGGGGTATGAACCCCAGAAGCCTGATCCTGTGTCCCCACAACCATCAGCAGATGACTCAGCCCTCCTGTTGCCAGCAGGTATTTGCACCATACATCATAGTAATGGACAAATCCCCCACCGGGTGGGGGAACACCGTTACATTTGGAGGCGCTGCTGAGATCTGTAACAGGAAAACACAAGGGAAGGGGGAGAGAGAGGGGGAAAGGGGAGAGGGAGGGCTCCCGCATCAGCTAAAGTAGAGTGAGTAATCAGTGGACAGTCAGAGATCGTACTCAGGTGCAAAAGGGGACAAGGGATAATGTCACCTGACGTACATTTTGTGAGAAAGCGCGAAACGTACGTCAGGTGACCATACGGCGTGACGTCACCCTACAGCACGGATCACACTGACACACGCTCCAGCTACTTCAGCTGTTCCAGCTACTTCACTGCTACTCTGCTGTTACATTGCTGTGCAGTCTCCCTTCCCCCCACTCCTTTGTACAGCACAATCCAGCATTTGATACACCAGAAATTAAGCTAAGTGTAACGTTTTCATAGCCCTTTATGTTGACATCATGCTATTATGCTCTGACAGGGGGTACTCATGATTTAAAGTGTCTCTATGTTTGTAAGTCAGTTGCTATGCAGTCGTTACATATTGAGACTTTTGTGTACATGTGTGTGGCGCGGCAGTGTGTTTATTTAGACTGCTGCAATAAGAGTCTGACTTTGACTAACTAGGATTGGCATTTGATATTATCCTTCTGTCTACCACCGGTATATACACTCCCTGTGAGACTCATACTTAGTGTTTCAGTACAAGGAGGACACTAGCAATTCATCTGATATATGTTGTCATCTCATACATTTCTTTTCATATAAAAGCTAGTGTATATGAAGTTTTCTGTTCACGAGGCTATAACTTGATACGGTCGGTGAACCGTGCCTCAGGGCATTACACATGCACACTTTGTGCTAGCCCTCTCCAGGATTATATATCTTTGCTAGTTGTTTTTCTCCATTTCATTATGCTGACCATACATATTGATCTGATTGTGTCTGTAATGTGATATTCACGCTGTTTTTTGATCTACATCACAATAGGTTAGACAGGCTAATCACTACAGTCAGCCTGTTTTGGTATTTTACAATTACCTCCATGGTATCCATCTCCTCCAGATTTAGTATCAGCAGCCTTATATTTTTATAGACTAGTGATTCTTTTAGACAAAAGTGCTGCCTTATCATAGGCTAGTACAGTTTTCTGCAGGAATTTATTTATGTATACTGTGGCTAATATACCAATGTGATTTGATGCAGTGACTCTCCTAGCCTTCTTCCTTATTTATTTCAATAAGAAAGATTATTTGGTATGTCATTAAGGGGGTGGCCCTGGACCTTTGTACCACACCCCTCTGTACAACTACTATTTTATTATTGATTAAAAGGATTTTAATATATTACATCACTACTATCTGATCTATCTGAGTGCATTCAAGGGGGAATCTTTTGTCTGTTTGTTTGCGAGATCTGTAACAGGACAGGCTTTCATTGAAACAAAGCTGGGAGTAACAAGGTACGCTTCCAGAACCAGTGCTAATGAAGGAGGGCTAGGTGTAGTCGGGGGATGTGTTCCTCGCAAAGAACGACCTAGACAGCCCTTTCGGGTGAATGGTCTAGAGACAAGAAGGCTATTGCTGATCTATATCACCCGGAAGAGGGTCCGCGATGCCGGCAGCCATCAGTGCGGCGTAAAGGTACTAAAAGGGAAGAACCCAGAGTACTACTAGCCAGTAGCCAGACTATGGAATCACAGAGTGCTTGTATTGGACTAAAATTGTGTACAGCGTATCGAGATGGAGCTTTGCTAGCCTTGGGTACAACCTACTCTTGATAGACCGCAACCATGTGCTGTGCAGATCCACAGGAAATGGATTCCCGTCGGAATTATGAGTCCTATACAGCCAGAGAACGGACTGTGCTCAAAATGGAGCTTCCCTTGTGTGATGGAATGCACCACGTGAGTTGCACAATCCAAAATGGCGGTTCCCGACTAAAATAGAACTGTGTGGGAGATTTGCAAAAAGTCTGCAAGTCTTATTGCAAAGTTCTAGAAGGTCTTGTGCGAAAGCCAGGACCCCACCCAAGCGATGTGACTGGCTTAGCCAAGAGTCAGAGTCACGCCCTGTGTAAGTCACCGGGTGCCCCTCCTCTAATCTCCACCAGAGGGAGGGGACACGCCGACAGCCAATGCCTAAAAACTTTGGAGAACAAGGGAGATCGCAAATGTAGCAAACCGCACCCTCTGTTCTTTAGAGCCTGGCGAGCGAAAGGAGTGAGCTATCCCTTGCTCTTGTGCCCATGCTTACAGAAACAAATGACTATGTCTGGAGATATGGAATTTACCCACTATCGGCTACTAGGAGGGCTCCTGGTGGTGAAGATGGAAGGGAATAGCTACATCAGATGCCTCTGTCCCAAGTGTGACTTTCCAGGCGACGAACTAGCCTGGGGAGCCCAGTGTGCCTGCTGTGGAGAATGTTTCCTGAAGCCCATGCTGCTGAGGCCTACGGAATTCGCAAAGAAGAATGCGACCGACCTCAATACCTGGGTGGTCAACCCTGCTGCTAATTTCCAATGATCTATCTCAAGTATGGAGGCTTCGGAGAGCCCGTGCACCCAAGATGAGGCGCAAAGTCCTCGGGATACTTGGATCCCCTATCGAGCAGGCAGAGACTATGCCAGACCCGGTCCCTGCAGAGGAAACAGAGACAGTCGGTGAACCGGAACCAGCCCACGAGATGTCGGGTAAGGTGACTGCCTGGGGTGAGGAGGCACTGTTGTTCCCAGAGGCGCAGGAGCCTGGACAGGCCTTGCCTAATGCCACTGTGGACGCGGAAATGATCCGGTGCCTTTCCCCTGTGGATATGTCCCTATCCTCTTCCTGCACCAGTAGCCGTCGATATTCAGTGGTGTTTTGGCTATTGCTAACTATACTGACCGAGACTAAAGACGGATCGAATGGTGTCAGCGACTCTGCACGACAGTGGAGCACGTTACTGATGACCATGAGATCTGAGAGGCGGATGAGCTCTCCTTTCATGGAGGTGTCCCGAGGCCTATCCAGAGACTCTCCGGTAACGATAGAGGTACCTTCCGGCTCCAACAACCACATGGCGGAAGCGGACCAAGATCAAGATCCCACCTCTATGCATTGACAGGATGTCAACGCCCTTCCGGTGAAGGATCTGAACGAGTGCCAGGATCCTGTTCAACTTGACAGAGATGACGCCATGCTGATAGCGACCACTGAGGCGGATCAGATGTCTCCGATGTCATGGTGAGATTATGGAGGGCTGTATAGTCACACATAAATATATATAACAGATGATATATATTTATCACTGGGTCTGAACTGGGACGAGTCTTAGATATAATAAAGTATATTTATTCCTTTGGATACGTGAACACACGAATAATACAGTAACAAACAAGAAGTACACTTACTTTGGGGTTGGGGAATGAGAAGTATATAGGATAGCAATTCTCTCGCAATCAGGTAGCATTCAGATGATAAATTGAAGACAAAGGATACAGGGTGGACATCAGTTTATAAACCTTTTGTGCACTATCCTTAACATTGAGTACCGTGGATTGGTTTGCAATTAACTCTAGCCAGTGGTTAACGTGGGAACACTTTTTGACCCATGCCCCCGGCTAGTTGGTATATGCGCAGTAGAGCTCTGGGGTCCCATTTCTATAACCCCTCCTCTAGATCAGGAATGACAGTCAGTCTACCAAACTGAGTACCTGGCAGGAAATCCTTTGTTGTGAGGTGTGAAATGGAACACTTGGAGACTGCTCTGGTTTGAGTAGTCTCCACCCTCATGCAAACAGTGGAGGTGACAAAATCCTTTGAAATATACTCGGGTCCTAGACATTGGGTCGCCTTTCTGGCCATATGCTACCCTGGTATGCAAAGGAATTTCCTCTGAGTTTTACCCATATCTCGGAATACAGTATGTTGGATAAAACATGAACATATTAAAATATCCGGTTCCTTTGGGTACAGTAGGTCCAAACTTCCCAGTTCTCAATGCTGGAACTGGGACACCCTACGGTCCAATTTGCGACTTGCTACGACCTGGGGAACCGGAGATACACAAATACACATAAAACCGTTTCACATTTTAATACACAAAACTCCGCTGTAAATTAAATCACGGTTTTTCACTAAATCCCCATTGAAAACAACGGGTTCCGCCACCATAGACTTTCAATGGCAAACCGCCGCCATTGGTGGCTATGGGAATCCCCGCCATAGACTTTCAACGGGGCAATGCCGCCGTTGAAGTCAATGGGAGTTTTCCGCCGTAGCCGGTCAATGGGGTTTGGCCGCCATTGAAGTCTATGAGAGAAATCCCGAACTTTCAAGGGGGTCCATACTCCGTCGGGTTGGTCCAAGTGGGTCAAGGATGGTTCTGCAGCGATGCCGGAGCCGTGGCTACAGATACCCCAAACCCTGATCCGCTGGGCCCTCCGGAACCGGAGCTATGGATTACCAAATTTCAGCATTTGACACTTAGCCGTTTTCCTGAGCTGTTTCTGCCGCCGCCATTGGAACCTATGGCGTGGCCCGCTCTTCTCGGCTCGACCCTTATCAGGGGTCCAGAATACGGGGACCCGGTTGTGGTCGAGTGGGGGGAGGTCTAGGAACTAGGGACAGAAAGAATTTTATTTCTAGGGCCCCCAGAACAGTTTATTCCCACGCCACTTGTCGTTGAACTTGACTTGTAAGTGATCAAAGCTCTCCTATTGAAAATGTATCCGCTTTGCGGTTAAGCGGTTTGGACGGCAGCCAACTGGTTCCTGGAAAGCTCTCTCGAGGATTTCTCCATTGAAGTCAATGAGCCCATTGACTTTCAATGGGAAACCGCCGCTCTCCCTCTCGGACGCCATCTGCTGGTCTTCTCAGGAACAGGACTCCACAGCAAGATTCACCATTAGAAAGCATTGAGCCCTAATGGCGACCTATGGGAACCTGCAAAATGGTGCCTGAAAAGGCGGGAAAGTTACACAAAGGGCTATAATCACTATACAACTATTAACCCCTGTGCTCCCGGATGGATCCCAGTGTGTGTGTGCTGCAGACCAGATGTTACAATAAAACAGGGGAAACAGGGGAATACACATTTACATGTCATAACAGGGGTTAAATCATAGTTCTGGGTCTTAGCCCAGTTAACCCTTTGTCTCCCTGGTGAGGTCAGGGGATGGCCAACTGGGGTGTAACCCCTTTAATCCCGGGCCACCCCCTTTCTCCCTCTACACCTCCCCTTCTTAATGGGTGACCCGTGGCCCACTGGCCCTAACGGGGAGTGGGGCACTGCTGGCACCATTAATGAATTCAGTCTCAGAAGGATAGTCCTGGCATAAAAGTCCATCAGCATTGCTGTTTTCACTGCCCTTTTTGTGTTGAATGGTAAATTCAAATTCTTGCAAAGCCAAGCTCCATCTCAGCAACTTGGCATTCTCCCCTGATATCCTCTGTAGCCAACTCAGGGGATTGTGGTCTGTGATGACTGTGAAAGCCCTCCCATATACATAGGGTTGAAGCTTTTTGAGTGCCCACACAATGGCCAAGCACTCCTTCTCAATGGTGGCATATGCCACTTCCCTGGGGAGCAGTTTGCGACTTAGATACACCACAGGGTGTTCTTTGCCGTCGTCCCCCACCTGGCTCAACACAGCCCCCACACCAAAGTCTGAGGCATCAGTTTGTATAAGAAAATGCTTGGTATAGTCTGGGGCAGCCAGTATAGGGGCTCCAGCAAGCGCAGTCTTCAGGGCCTGGAAAGCAGTTTCACAGGCAGGAGTGCAGGTAATAAGCACAGGCAGTTGCTTCCTGGTCAGATCAGTCAGGGGTTTGGCCAGGGCGCTGTACTGTGGGACACATTTCCTATAGTACCCTGCGGTGCCCAAAAATGCCATGACCTGTTTCTTGGTTTTTGGAACAGGCCACTCAACTATGGCTTCTACCTTGGCTGGCTCTGGCTTGAGATGCCCTCCATCCACCCTGTGCCCTAAGTACAGGACTTCTGCCATCCCTACCATACACTTAGTGGGTTTTAAGGTAAGCCCAGCCTCCCTGATCCTACCCAGCACCGCAGACACATGTCCTATGTGGGATTCCCAGGAATTACTAAAGACAGTAATGTCATCTAAGTAAGCCCTGGCATAGCTCTGCATCCCTTCCAGTAACCTATTGACCAGGCGTTGAAAGGTAGCCGGGGCATTCTTCATCCCAAATGGCATCACCAAAAACTCATAGAGGCCACTTGGAGTGATGAATGCTGACTTCTCCCTAGCCTCCAGGGTCAGTGAGATTTGCCAATAGCCTTTGCTCAAATCCATGGTCGCCATGTACTTTGCCCCCGCGAGATCATCTAGTAACTCATCCATGCGAGGCATGGGGTAAGCATCTGACACCGTCCCAGCGTTGAGCAACCGATAGTCCACACAAAACCTGGTGGTCTTGTCCTTCTTAGGAACTAGGACTACTGGACTTGCCCAAGGGCTCTGGGATGGAGTAATTACCCCTAGGGTCAGCATCTCCTCAATCTCTCTCTCCATACTGGTCTTGACCTCTGCTGACACTCTATAAGCGTGCTTATGCAGAGGCTGCAGGTCCCCTGTGTGTACTGGGTGTTTTGCGAGATGTGTGGTCCCTGGCATGTCAGTGAAGAGGGCGCTATACTGAGCTAGCATGTCCCTGGCTTCTCCCTTCTGCCTAGCACTCAACTGTGCCCCTATCTCTACCTGCTCTACAGTGTTTCCCTGCCTTGCCTCCCCTAGGAGATCAGGCAGAGCATTGCTCGCCGGATCTTCCAGCAGTGGGCTACAAATGGCCAGCACTGCTCCCATACTCGGTGCTCTGTATTCTTTCAACATGTTGATGTGGTATGTTTTGTGCCTCTCAGGCGCTACCTGTACAACATAGTTGCACTCATTCACCTTTCGGATAACCGAGTACGGTCCCGACCAGGCAGCCATCAGCATGTTCTCCAGAGTGAGTTTGAGAACAAGCACCTGCTGTCCTTGGATGAATTCTCTGCTACGGGCCTGCTGGTCATACCATCGCTTCTGCTTGGTCTGAGCAGCCCTGAGGTGGTCCTGGGCCACCCCCATGAGCATCTCTAACCGGTCTCTGAGATCTACTACATACTGGATCACTGAAGCATCAGTAGCAGTAGTCTCCCCTTCCCATCCCTCACGGAATAGGTCCAGAGGTCCACGTACCCTGCGGCCATATAGCAGCTCGAAGGGGGAAAAGCCTGTAGATTCTTGCGGTACCTCTCGGTATGCAAACAGCAAGTGCTGCAGGTGAATCTCCCAGTCCATCCCCTCCGCCTCTATAAAGGTCCGAAGCATCTGCTTCAGGGTCCCGTTAAACTTCTCACATAATCCGTTTGTCTGGGGGTGGTAGGGGGTAGTGCGCCGGTGCTGTACACCGCAGGCATCCCAGAGACAATGTAACAGTTCACTCATGAACTGCGACCCCTGATCGGTTAGGATCTCACTAGGGAAACCTACCCTAACAAAAATGTTCAGCAAAGCTGCTGCCACTGTCTTGGCACTTATGGTGCCAAGCGCTACCGCCTCAGGGTACCGGGTGGCAAAATCCACCACCGTGAGGATGTAGCGCTTCCCTGACCTGCTAGGAATCATGAGGGGTCCTATCAGGTCCATCGCTACATTCTGGAAGGGTTCCCCTATTATCGGTAGGGGTTTCAGGGGTGCCTTCACACGGTCGCCCGCCTTACCTACTCGCTGGCAGGCATCACAAGAGCGGCAGAAATTGATCGCATCTCGGGATGCCCCTGGCCAGTAGTAACGCTGCAATAACCGGGCTCGCGTCCTGGTGAGCCCCTGATGTCCCGCTAACGGAATAGAGTGAGCTACCCGTAACAATTGCTGTCGATACCCCTGGGGCACTACTAGCTGTCGCTTACCGGTCAATCCCTCCTCTATCCCCGGGTTCCCTTCTTCTCTGTATAGGAGTCCCTTATGCCATAGGCAGCGCTCAGTGCCCTCCCCTGCCTGAGATTCGGACGCCCAAAGTCTCACACCAGCCAGGGTAGGGTCTGCCTTCACTGCCTCCCTAAACTGGGCTCCTAAGTCTGGCCACCCCCCAGTCATGTCATTGTCAGGGGAAGGGGACAAGGTAAGGGGGAACAGTAAGTCAGCCTGTGGTTGCAACTGATCCTGGCTTACCTCCCCGGGCTCTTCTGTGCCCTCCGCTAACGTTGGTCCCAAAGGCTGGGGGACTGGAGTGGCCGCCGCCAGCATTGCCGCGGTCTGGCTCCTGGTAACCGCCGCTACTGCAGCGGGCTGGGGCACATGGTCATAGGTGCAAGTCATCTGTCCCAGGTCGTTGCCCAAAAGAATGTCGGCATCCAAATCGGGTAAAACCCCCACCTCCCGCACACCCTTGCCCACCCCCCAATCCAAAAAGATGCGGGCCACCTGCAGGAAACGTGGCTCTCCGTCGGCCACAGTGATCTGCATCCCAGGGCCTGGGAGCAATTCCTCTGGCCGGACCATATCAGGTTGGACCAGGGTCACTGCGGCTCCTGAATCCAGCAAGCCGACTGCTGGCCGGTCACAGACTGTGACCGGGGTAAGATGTTTGCTCCGGCCGTCCGTCTGCTGCAGGTCTGCGCTGAGATGTCCTCCGCTCCTGGCTGTAGGCACCGATGAAACCGGGACAGGGGTGACATGGGACGTCTCGCTGGGAGTTGTTTCCATGACCAGTCCTGGTTCTTTGGTGGAAGCCACCCGCACGCGGGCTACCGGCTTTGCAGCTGGGGTGCGTTGCCCTCGATAGGGTCCGTTGGAACGCAGGGGTTCCGGGCAATCTGGTCTGAGGTGACCAGTGCTGTTGCAATTGTAGCACCGGCGCTCATGCCGGAGCTCTCCCGCCTTGTGTGACCCGCTGCCCGCAGGCGGCTTTTGGGTCCACTGGGGGGTACTCACAGCTTTCTTGGCCGGCACCGGTGGGGTTACCGCTTTTGCTGGTACCTTGGCGGTCATCTGGGACCGGCTGACCACATAGTCATCGGCCATCCTCGCCGCCTCGGTGTAGGTCTTGGGCTTTTTATCATACACAAAAGCCCTCACCGCCGGCGGACACTGCTGCATGAGCTGCTCCTGAAAGATGAGGTCCAGCAGGCGTTGGTTAGTCCTGGCCTCAGAGCCCTCTCCCCAGTGTAGCCCGTACAAAGCCATGCGGGTCACATAAGTGACATAGGTCTCCTGAGGGTGTCTCTCCTCCAGCCGGAATTTACCCCGGTAAGCTTCAGGGGTAAAACCGTGCTGAAACAGCAAAAGTTCTTTCAGGTGGTCATAGTCATCAGCAAACTCATCTGTAAGTGCCATCAAGGTCTGCTTAGCCAAGCCGGAGAGTAGCGGGTCCCGGCGTGCAACCCTATGCTGAGGAAGCACCCCGTACCACCGGCACTGTGTTTCAAAGTTCCTTAAGAACATGTCGATCCGATCAGTGCCTTCCACGTACTTGGTGAGACTGTGTTTGTCCAGTTGGAGTTCATCTTTGCGGGGTTGGACCGGGGGGCAATAAGCGGGTCTGTTCACTGCCATTGAGATAAACTTTAGCCGCTCCTCCGCTGTCCCTCAGTCTCCCCACGTTGTAATCAGTGCCAACATTTCAGGGGTAAACGGACTGGTGGCCATAGCCATCAGTGCCCCTCATGTTGCACTGGTCCCGGGAGGTGCACTTGTCCCCTCCCCTGGATCCTGCCGCTCCGGCACTGGGTTCAGTCCCTGATCTCCGGGCGGCTGCACAAGGGCAAGCTGAGTCGTATCCTGAGACTCTGCAAGCTGGGCTTCTTGTGCTGTGATTGCGGCAATCATGTCCTCGACCTCCTGGTCCACATATTCCAGTCCATAGGCACGGCACTTGTCTTTTAGCTGATTTCTAGTTTTCAGGTAATAGGCGTTCTCCGCTTCACTCATGGTTCTGGGTCGCAGCAGGTGAGGTGGTGTGACAACTTGCGTTACTTGTTGCACTAACGTGTGTTCAATATCGTTAGACCCAGGAACTCGCAATTACCATCGAGTCCCCACTAGATCACAGTACCCCGCAGAATACTGTAATCTAGGTCCAGTTCAATCCCGCCGCTGCCACCAGTTATTATACACGTCTGTCACAGTGAGATTATGGCAGGCTGTATAGTCACACATAAATATATATAACAGATGATATATATTTATCACTGAGTCTGAACTGGGACGAGTCTTAGATATAATAAAGTATATTTATTCCTTTGGATAGGTGAACACACGAATAATACAGTAACAAACAAGAAGTACACTTACTTTGGGGTTGGGGAATGAGAAGTATATAGGATAGCAATTCTCTCGCAATCAGGTAGCATTCAGATGATTGAAGACAAAGGATACAGGGTGGACATCAGTTTATAAACCTTTTGTGCCCTATCCTTAACATTGAGTACCGTGGATTGGTTTGCAATTAACTCTAGCCAGTGGTTAACGTGGGAACACTTTTTGACCCATGCCCCCGGCTAGTTGGTATATGCGCAGTAGAGCTCTGGGGTCCCATTTCTATAACCCCTCCTCTAGATCAGGAATGACAGTCAGTCTACCAAACTGAGTACCTGGCAGGAAATCCATTGTTGTGAGGTGTGAAATGGAACACTTGGAGACTGCTCTGGTTTGAGTAGTCAGTGTCTCCACCCTCAGCAAACAGTGGAGGTGACAAAATCCTTGAAAATAATCGGGTCCTAGACATTGGGTCGCCTTTCTGGCCTATGTACTGGATGCAAAGGAATTTCCTCTGAGTTTTACCCATATATCGGAATACAGTATGTTGGATAAAACATGAACATATTAAAATATCGGTTCCTTTGGGTCCAGCAGGTCTAAACTTCCCAGTTCTCAAGCCGGAACTGGGACACCCTAGTCCAATTTGCGACTTGCTACGACCTGGGGAAAGGAGATACACAAATACACTTAAAACCGTTTCACATTTTAATACAAAAAACTCCGCTGTAAATTATCACTTTTTTCACTAAATCCCCATATGAAAACAACGGGTTCCGCCGCCCAAGACTTCAATGGCAAACCGCCGCCATTGGCGGTTATGGGAATCCCGCATAGACTTTCACGGGGCGATGCTGCCGTTGAAGTCAATGGGAGTTTTCGCCGTAGCCGGTCAATGGGTTTGGCCGCCATTGAAGTCTATGAGAGAAATCCCAAACTTTCAAGGGGGTCCATACTCCGTCGGGTTGTGCAAGCGGGTCAAGGATGGTTCTGCAGCGATGCCGTGGCTACAGATACCCCAAACCCTGATCCGCTGGGCCCTCCGGAACCGAGCTATGGATTACCAAATTTCAGCATTTGACACTTAGCGGTTTTCCTGAGCTGTTTCTGCGCCGCCATTGGAACCTATGGCGTGGCCCGCTCTTCTCGCTCAACCCTTATCAGGGGTCCAGAATACGGGGACCCGGTTGTGGTCGAGTGGGGGGAGGTCTAGGAACTAGGGACAGAAAGAATTTTATTTCTAGGGGCCCTAGAACTGTTTATTCCCACGCCGCTTGTCGTTGAACTTGACTTGTAAGTGATCAAAGCTCTCCTATTGAAAATGTATCCCCTTTGCGGTTAAGCGGTTTGGACGGCAGCCAACTGGTTCCTGGAAAGCTCTCTCAAGGATTTCTCCATTGAAGTCAATGAGCCCATTGACTTTCAATGGGAAACCGCCGCTCTCCCTCTCGGACGCCATCTGGTGGTCTTCTCAGGAACAGGACTCCACAGCAAGATTCACCATTAGAAAGCATTGAGCCCTAATGGCGGCCTATGGGAACCTGCAAAATGGTGCCTGAAAAGGCGGGAAAGTTATACAAAGGGCTATAATCACTATACAACTATAAACCCTTGTGCTCCTGGATGGATCCCAGTGTGTGTGTGCTGCAGACCAGATGTTACAATAAAACAGGGGAAACAGGGGAATACACATTTACATGTCATAACAGGGGTTAAATCATAGTTCTGGGTCTTAGCCCAGTTAACCCTTTGTCTCCCTGGTGAGGTCAGGGGATGGCCAACTGGGGTGTAACCCCTTTAATCCCGGGCCACCCCCTTTATCCCTCTACATCCAATTTCCGTTCCGGTGAGTACCGCTTCCACTTGTGTACCGAGGACTGCCTTTATTCACTCTGTGTGAGTGCCGGGCTCAACTGAAAGCAGCAGAAGTGGCCAAAGAGGATGATAGGCCTCCGGTGTGTCCGGATGTCCCAACCCCAGCTTTTCTGGCCCAGTACTGAGATTATTTGCAAGGTCAGAAATCTACACCAAAATCGATTGCTGCCCAGCCGATAGCTAGCATAACCCTAGTGTCAGGTCCCGGGGAGGTAACTGTTCAGAATTCTGATACTTTCAAGGCCCCTTTACCTATGACCATTTCGGTTGGTCTTCAGGTGTCTTGCCGCCCTTCTTTTGCCGGGACTTCTAGCCTGGGAACCCCTTCTACCAGAAAGTCTCAGGGTGGATTAACGCCTGGGGAAGCTGATCGATCCGCACAAGAACGTTACTCTAAAAAGAGGAGCTGCGGGCCTCTAAGACTCTTGTTCCCTCTTTGGATGGAAGGACTGTTCCTATGGGAATGAGATGTTGATAGATAACAAATGTATAGAAGATTATGTGTTTAGTGTAAATAATGGGGACAGTCATTATGCCATGTCTGTCATGTCTGATGTTTCAGGGTTCTCAAGCATCACATCAAACACAGGGTCTGCTGTAGCAGGGTCAACTGGGTCCTTACCATGGTGGTGCCCTAGTTTCAGGGAATACGTGCACTTTATGGACCACACAAGGTTCTTATTAGAAATCGGGACCATATTGGATGATTGGTGGGCTAAAGAAGTGGTTAGTCCCGACGAGGCTGCCAGAGAAATGAGGAAAAGAGAAGCGGAGATCAGGTTAGGCATAGTACAACCCACAAAAATGGCCTATAGGCCTATGCCCAAACCACCCTGGGACAATGAGATTATGGTGGAGCACCTGTCTAATTGGGATCCAGATAATCCCCCAGAGAATAGGGATTCTGAGGGTTCCGATGAAAAATTGGTATAACGAAGAGGAAGGGAATGGTGGTCCCGGGATGTTCTCTTGTAGATCTGGGTATAGTTCCCCGGGATTAAGTGTGTCCATGCCTAAAATAATACCTGGGTATGGGTGCCCAGTATGTTACCAGGAATATCGCTATGTTCGCGCTTTAGATCCAGTGGATCATGCCGTGCACAGACCACCCTAATATTTTCAGTGACAGTGCCCGATAGTATGATGCATTAGATAGCCACTAGAACCTGAGCACTATTATTCATAAAAAGGTTCTCCATGTTGGGAGGAACCTATGTTCAGTATGGCAGTCATATTGTGGATGTATATTCAAATAAACCTGTTGTGTACTGTATTCACAGAGAATGTATATCATGCATAATAATGTGATATCAATTATGTGAAGTTGTTATCTTGTTTTGTTCAGGTTTCATTCGACAATGGTACCTGAAAATTTAGGACCCAAGCAGGGCTGTTGGGATTCCACCAGAGGGAGAGTGTAGCCATGCCATCTTTGGCTACTAGTCTGCTTCCCTCCTGGCAGTAAACCCTGGTACAATCAGGTTGCCAGTAGTTTATATGGGGTATTCCCCTTTGAGTGACGGGGGAGGCGGTGACATCATACTTGTGCCCTCCTTCTGCTGTACTTAAGGGCAGGCACCACCCAAATTCAGTTGTGTCCTTTCCCCTCTGAGGAAGGCAGGTCACACAACTGGGAGCCTGAGATTGGGGCCTCCCCTTGTGCTCCTCCCTCTGGGGAGAGTGATTGTGGACCATACCTCTGCCTCTACTAGGGAGGTGGGGAAGAGCTGAGATTGCTGCGGGTGCCTTGGCCTGTAGTGACGGTCCAGGGACCATCCTTCAGTGAGAGCTGAGAGTACTGCATCAGGCAGAAGCCTGCCGTGTAACTGCTGTACAGAAGACAATAAACCGTTCCTGTTGTTATACACCTTCTGCCTGGTGCGTGACCTTACTGGGGGGAAGATGTAATAGTTCTCCCGTGGGAGATCACCTTCAGTTCCTGAGCTTATGGCAGATGGAGGCGCTGCACTGCTAGAGAGATATGTGAGGTATGAACCTCAGAAGCCCAATCCTGTGTCCCCACTACCATTGGCGGACGACTCAGCCCTCCTGTTGCCAGCAGGTATATGCACCATATATCGTAGTAATGGACAGATCTCCCACCGGATGGGGAAACACCGTTACATAGGTTTGTGTTTAAATAAATCATCCTAGTAGTATAAGATAATACTGACTGCAATTTATTTTCTCCTTCCCCACATCCTCTCCCTGAACCTCTCTCCCCCTCCTCCTCCTCTTTCCCCCCACTCCTCCACATCTCTCCCCCTCACCTCTCTCCCCTCCAGCTTTCCCCCTCCAGCTCTCTCCCCCTCCTCCATGGCTACCTGTGGAACAGGGTGGTGATACAGGCATGCGGAATGGAGATGTGGTGGCGGAAAGTGAAGCAGAGGCATTAGGAGTTGCACGGAGGCAGAGCAGGATGGCAGAGGAGGAGCGCGCGGTAGCAGCAGAGACACCAGTAGTAAGAAAGACTTCTGGGTTGGACTGCTGGGGCGTGCTCCTCCCCGCCACTCTGCCTACGTGCAACTCCTAATTCCTCTGCCGGCTGCTTCACTCTGGCTGCCCGTCGCCATTATCTCCCCCCACTTGCCTCTATCACCACCCTGCTTCACTCTGCGAACCCCCTACAAAATCTTGTGCCCCCGCCCATTTTGAGCACCCCTGGACTATTTGATATATTACTGAAAGGTGAGACATTTATTTGCACCCATCTAATCACGTGAATCTTAATTTATTAATAATTATTATTATTTGTCAAATGTTGTGCAGTGTACAATACTAGTATTGCTGAAGTTCTAAAGCCAGCAGTCTTTGGTAAGTAATCCCACTAATTGCCCAAGAGAACAATATTGACTCGATATTTAATAAAGACAAAAAACAGAAGCCAACAGTGATATATTTGTCTGTATTTCAAAGTTCTTGGTTATAAACGTACTTGGAGTAAAGACAATCACATGACAACAGAATTTGTGTGAGATTGGGAGTAGAGTATTTCTGCCTCATTTACCATTTTGCTGATTAGAATTTAAACTGTTTAGTACAAAACATAATATATATTTATTGCAAGCGTGCCTTCAGTGCTAAACCAGTCACAAAATAATGTCTTTATTAACAACTGTCGAAAAAGGTGGGCGGCCAAAGTTTGCACAATGTGTTTCCTGAAAGCCCAGTTCAATTAAAAAAAACACTGCTGTCTAATTTGCAGAACATACAAGTGGTTTATAGTTTTTCGTTGCCCAGGATATAAACATTATGGAAGATAATTACAACAATATACTGGTACATTTTGTTGCATTAAATTGCTACAACACTGAGTAAGTTTACGCATATAGCGGTCCTAACCCTATTGCTGGAAGAGGGGCCGTAACGAATGTGTTGCAGGGGGTTCTGTCGAAAAAGGTGGGCGGCCAAAGTTTGCACAATGTGTTTCCTGAAAGCCCAGTTCAATTAAAAAAAACACTGCTGTCTAATTTGCAGAACATACAAGTGGGTTTATAGTTTTTCGTTGCCCAAGGATATAAACATTATGGAAGATAATTACAAATATACTGGTACATTTTGTTGCATTAAATTGCTACAAACACTGAGTAAGTTTACGCATATAGCGGTCCTAACCCTATTGCTGGCAGAGGGGCCGTAACGAATGTGTTGCAGGTTCCTCTGGCAGCAAAGGGGTTAAATGTGAGGCTTTATGTACATTAAGACAATTTCATTGGATAAACTGAATTTACACAGATGCTAAATACAGTACACTGCCTTTTTTCATTTTCTCCTCGCAGTGAAACTGTTTTAATCCTTCAACCATCATTATTACTCTGGGACAAATTCTGTAATATATTTATGAATTCTCTTATTCTTTCACAATGTCACCCAATATGTTCACTTATATGTATGTATCTTGGGCCATATTTCCTAATAATAGCAATAAGACACCTTCAACACTTGACACACCTTTTAGTATTTATGGCCCTTTATGTCAAATTAAACTGATCAGTCTTCCGCCATAAGGAACCTTCTGGCTCTGGAGGACGTCTTATAGCCCTAAAAGTCAATGGGCTGTGAGGTGTCTTCCAGCCCCGGGAAAAAGACTGCTTAGTAAATATGGCTTGAGATGTCTTATAGCGCTGGACAATCCCGTATGGCATAGTACTACTGAACACACGTGAAAGCTATTTAACTTATTTTCTGCTAGAAAATTTGCAGGCAACTCTCCCAGCTAAATGGTTAATTGATATGCACTGAATGATAATTTGTGGTCATTGGGTATTTTATTTACAGCTACAGTACTGTAGTGCAATACAAATGCATAAACACATTAGGATGCAATAAAGTAAGACCTCTTCATTGATATAACACCTGACATCAAACAACTATGAAAGACGGTAGGTGTAGAGATTGATGTGAAGAATATAAACAGAGTTCATAAAAGAATTCAAATACTTTTTGTGGATAAGGTGAATCACGTTTCAGATATGCAGTAGCATAAACTGGTAGGGGAAAACTGTTACAAAAAAAAGCAGGTATAATGCTTCCGTGAAATTAGGAGATTGTACTGTAGGTGTTCGGTTTGTTTTTTCTTCTTTTTAAATACAGTATTTATTTTTTATTTTATTTTTCTACACAACAAATCAATCTCATTCATAAACAGTTAGATCATCATTAAAAAAAAATCCAGCATAGTATTTATTGAATTAGTATGAAAAACAAATCCAATATGTAAAGAAAGGAAGCTCTCTAAAAGCAGCAAAAAATGGCAGACATTAAAATGTATTGTCTAATATTTTACAATGTAAATACGGAGTGTGTTTTGATTTGTTAAATTTTGGACAATTTTTTTCAAATGAACAAATGTTGTCAGGTGTATTTGACAATTTGGTTTACTTCAAAATGACAGTCTACAATTGTTGTTAAGGAGCGTTTACTGTGTCAAATAGTGCCTATGGAACAAGCAGACGTTGCTGAAACCACTTATTGGTATTTATTAAACTGCGAGAGCGACTTCAATGGGAGTTTCCATGCAAAAGTGCCCTGATCGGCACTATCGCAGATTAATGCATTAACCCCCAATGTTCCTATGCCTTAGATTTGGGGGGAAATGGAAAATGTAGATTGTACTTTTTAACCTCTTTGCTTCCAGCGGGGCCAGCAATGCATTGCAAAGGGGTTAAGGAATTCTGATTCTATTAAGTCGACATCCATTTGTTGATCCTAATTAATATATACAGAAAATTACAATGTTTTGTTCCTATTCAAATACTTTAACAAAACGTTAAAGTGGAGCAAATTGGTAATGCAACTGCTGCTGTAAATAAACAAATAAGCTCATATTTGTTGAAATTTTCCACAGTTTTTTTTTTCATTCTTTATTGTGTTGTGCAAACAAAAGGGAAAAAAATGAAAGGTTACATTTTTCAAAAGAGTTTTGCTTTTTAAGTTTATATCACCATAAAGTCTTATATTTAGTAGTTAATCATAACTCATAACAGTTTATCTTCTGTAAGAATTAGGGACACTTTTGTGTATGTTTCTATTGGCTAGGAATGGCTGTTTTCAGGGTAAATCCTAAGAGATCTTTGGGAACACCATTCTTTTATCTGTGTTACAGTCCCAGAAACCTTTGCATATACAATATATTTAATATGATGGTGTGCTCACGCAAAAGTTACGGGGGCAGGATTGCATGTACTGTATGCAGTGGTCTGCAACTAAAAATGATGGGCCATGTTAACTTAACAGTTCTGAGCCTTAGGACCCCTTGTGACCCATTCACATGATTGCATGTGTTACGTACCTTAGGTCTTAGCACTGCTTAGTAAATATGGCTCAATATTTTTTTTATGTTGACTACATGAATGTAATATCTATTTTTTATGGTAAACTGTGCATATGTCAACCCAATCTGCTCTGGGAATAGTGGGGTATTTATTGTGGTACTACACAAGTTGAACAGTAGTGCAGGTGCCCTAATGTAAGTTGAAAAAGAGGGGAAACTGTACGAGTAGAAGGTCAAAGTTCTATTCACACTTAATATACTGCATGTTTCTGAGATTTAAAACTAAGAAGGACTTGATTTATTTTTTTATTTTGTTTTTCTCAGGTGTTTAACTTTTTGTCATTTCGATTACTTGAGCAAAAGCATTCGAAAAAAACTAAATTAACTAGAAATGAGAGGAAACATAAGGGGAATACACACTTAGTCGCGCAACTAAGGGAAGATATCAACACCAACACCTGTGTAAATAAGTTTTCATTGTGTGTTTAACTCTTTCACAAACGGAATGACCAACAACCCTTTAAATATCAATGTGTAAAGGTGCGCCAAAATAAATTAAAAGTTTAAGTTTCCAATCAAGACTGCACATGGTGAAATTGCTGTGTGAGCACATATATTACAATTTTTAGTTCTGTAAAATTGTTATGATTATACATTCACAATTTCTGTACACAACACATACATACACAATGAACCAACTTTACATCTAAAAAGCTTTTTTTCTCATTATATTGCCTGTAATGGCATCACTGCTAGATATAGTTCAGAAAGTCTGGTACAATTCACGTCTCTTCCTAAATGAGTAATTTCACACATTTATAGATATGTTCTTTCAAATATACAAGTGACATTTTGTTACAAATGTGGCTTAAACAAGCCTATTACCAACAGCATCTACAGTATTAGTTCGATTTTACCGCACTGGCAAGTGATGAATGTATGAGTCATGAAAGCTACATTTATATATATACCCTGTGTTGGATCAAACAAAAATGTCTGTTTAAAATACCAAACATGCAAACCTCACACAAGTCACATTTATCTTTATGGAACGATTAGGTAGGCAACATTAGTTTTCCAGTAACCTATGTCACAACCATAGGTACTTTTTACTTGTACTGTAAGTGCTTCTGTTGAATGTTATACACTGGAGACCATCACTTGTTACATGGCAGTCTTACTCATTATCAACACAATGGTCATATAGGCTTTAGTAGCTGCAATGTTTGATATGTGGATTATATCATTTTTCATTCCATTTTTTTCCCTGTAGCATCTAATTTAGACTTGTTTCAACCATTGAAAACAATGTTTGTACCTGTCATACACCTGAGCATGTAACTTGTTGGTTTTGTCCTAGAATTCTGTAGTTTCTGTTATAAACACCTTAATCTGTTGTTACTAGACTAGATGTTATTGTAACTATCATGTATTATATTTTGCTTATACAGTACAAAATATACACCTCTGGCACGACATTTGAGTTGCACATGTTTTCTAATGAATCATAGAGCCACTGTGTTTAATGTCACAGATTATCCCGATATACAGTATCAATGGTTTTCATTGATATGTAGAGGCGTTTTTGAAGGTATATGGGTCTTGGAGAAGTGTAGATCTGGGTAGGTGGTGATCCCCCATAATTAACCAATATTTGTGTTTTTGTATTGTACCTAAGCATTTACTGATCTCATAAATCTCTCCATGAGGTGATTTTACCCGATGATACAAGAGTAAACAATAACGAGAGATGCCTTAAAAGTCTGTGTTCAAACTGTATCTACAATTTTTTTTTTCATATTGGTGAATTTAAACTTAACCTATACATTTAAATAAAATGAAAGCAATTGCCTTTGATAACTGTTAATAATTTCTGTGCCATGTCTAGTGGCACAAATTACCCTGATCTCTTTCCCTTGCTGCTCCTTATAGAAGAGGAAGTATCTTCTATTTAGATTGCTGCACTGACTTAGTGGGAGAACTGACAAATACTACGCTGTTCTGAAAATAAAAGAAGAACCATTTGTGTGCAGACTCTTTAGTGTTCTGAGAATACTAGAAGGGTACTCAAAAGGTTAAAATGTGGATTAATACAGGCCTCAAAAATTCCATATCAGTAAAACCAGGTAACAATCTAACTTTCAACCTCTTTAGAGTTTTATAGTTGTAGACCTGCGGTGCGCAAACTGGGGGGTTCGAGACTGACTGCGGGGGGGGGGGGGGGGGTTTGCGGGGCCCCTGGCGCCCGGGGGCTCCGCAGAAATTTTTTCAGGGGGGGGGCCATAATTTTAACGCCAGTGCCCGGCGTAAAAGTGGTAGTGAGTGCATTGTGGCAAGCGAGGCCGACCAGCATAAGGGGGGTTCTCCCTCCCGAGAAAATTTTGAAAAAAGTGTGCAAATGGTGCAATTTCAAGCAAATTTGAGAAAGGGGAGGCCGTGGGGGGACCAGGGGTGGCGGGGGGAGGCCGTGGGGGGAACCAGGGGGAGGTCTTGGGGGGGACCAGGGAGGGTCTTGGGGGACATGGGGAGGTCATGGGGGGGACCAGGGAGGGTCCAGGGGAGGCCGTGAGGGGAGCTCTGGGAGGCTCATGGGGGGAACTCTGGAGGCCGTGGGGGGACCTCTGGAGGCCGTGGGGTGACCAGGGGAGGTCTTAGGAGGGACCAGGGGAGGTCTTGGGGGGACATGGGGAGGTCATGGGGCGACCAGGGGAGGTCCAGGGGAGGCCGTGGTGGGACCTCTGGAGGCCGTGGGGGGACCTCTGGAGGCTGTGGGGTGACCAGGGGAGGCCGTGAGGGGATCACTGGAGGCGTGGGGGGACCAGGGGAGGCCGTGGGTGGACCAGGGGAGGCCGTGGGGGGACCAGGGGAGACCAGTGAGGGGGCCAGGGGAGAGGCATGGGAGGACATGGGACATTGCTTACCCGCTCTATGCTGAACAGAAGAAATGGCGGCTTCACAGCCCAGAGCCTGGCTGCGCGCCAAAAAAAAAAATCCTGGCAAAGCGCCAGCCAATCAGGTTGGGGGGGTGAGGGGGCATCCGGCAGGGGAATTGTAGGGATCGTCAGTGGGTACAATCTGGTTGCCAGGGGTGACTGGAAGGCCGGATGTGTCAGCACTGCGCGCAAGGATTTTGTTTTTTTTGAGACTTCATTTTTTTTTGACGGGCACGGCCAGGACTGCGAGTGATCCAGGGGGGGGGGGGCAAGCGCCCCCCCCTGCGGACGCCCATGCCTGTGCACTTCCCGAAGGCACTTAAATTAAGTGCCGGGAAAGCGGCAAAGGCCTCTGTAAACCTTACTAACCGTGGTTCAGCCGGCATCTGGAGACGTGACGCCATGGCAACTCGATGTCAAATGACGCCGCTGGGTCATGCAACGTTTGTTGCTATAGCAACGTGACGTCATGAAGCCCAGACGCCGGGAACCAAGGTAAAGAGGAGGGAGGGGGCGCGCGGAGAGCAGGACAGCCGACAGCCGACAGGGGGGTGCAGGGGAAAAGGATTGCGCTCCCCTTTTGTAGACAACAGTTTGAGAGTTACCTACAAAATTGGGTTAGTGCCTAACGTGCTGTCTATTGATTCCTCAGTTTAATGTCTGTCAAAACCTTCCCCTTAGTTCTGAAACGCAGAATACTGAAGGTTTCATCTGTATTTACTACGTACTATATTTGAAATTAGTTTGACTTTCCTCCTCTACACACACACACAACAAATGATGGAATAATAATAATAATGGAATAATAAGGGTTTCGTCGGGATTCATGAAGTTCTGATATCCAGCTGCGAGACTCCTTATGGGAGCTTTGTGAATCTCCCCCTAAGGACCATATTTACTAAGTGGTGCTATTCCAAAGGACGCGTTCTGTTGCTGGAGTATAGCTTACTTACAACCTATTTAAATAATAATAATAATCACAGGATGTCTTTCGGGGGCCGGAAGGTGTCTTATGGAATAGAACAATTTAGTGAATATGGGCATGTATCTCCCACGTGCACCTTTAACAAAGAATTCTTGTGGGATTTGCTTTAAATATTGTGCATATATATTCCCTTCTCTTTTCCAATTAAAACGGGCCTCAAAATGTTTTTGTGCCTGTGCTTTTCATAGGGTTTGGAGAACTGAGAATTTGAGTAGCATCAAATTAACAGCTCACTCACTCAGCATTTTAAACTTCATTTATTTCTTTGCAAAAATCATCAAACCTGTGCACCTTGCTTTATTACTTGGTTTTGGAGTGCCTTACAGTGCTATCAGGGAAACAATAATTAAATAATGTGATTCAGCTCCATCTTAGAGGGATCAGAAATAAAACATGAAGCACAATGCACAGTTTATTCCAGCTTCTGAAATGTTTCTCAGTTTCATTAAAAGGGCAGAAAGAAAGGATAAACTGATACTGCAGTAGTTAAATTTAATATATTTTTACTGCAAGGGAGAAAGAACAGTACAACCAATAACTGAATCTTAAACTGGCTTTGTTTATAATAATGTAACTGTGTAATAACTAGTTGTGGACCCTGACTGCTAACCCTTACCACACTTCACCTAGGCAAATACAGTATTTTTCTTTCTCATTAAAAATAACCTGTGCGATCTACCTATATATCGTTTCATTATTGTTTACATTGTTTTTTTTTTGTTAACATGTTTCAGTGCATCAGAGCTGCAATAAACTGCTTGTTGGGTAACCATGATGCTGGTTACATTATATGAATAGTATTTGAGTGGATGTTTGTAATAGGAACAAATGTTCTGAATCAATGTGGGTGATTCATTAAACTGCGATAGTGCCCGGGCACTCTAGCATGGAAACTTCCATTGGTTTGATTTTGATGTTTGTGCAGAATGTGTGCATTGCATTGCAAAGTATACCTGGCATCTTGCTTAGAATATGGCTAACGCGAGGCAGCGTTACTGGCAGCTAGCATTGGGGATGTTTTATCCCGACGTTGTATTGTATGTTTTTATTTATATAGCTCCAAAAGTGTACTCAGCGCTTCACAAGGAATACAGTACAGGGAATTATAATAATACAATAAGTGCAGCAAAATCAGACAATAGGAAAGGAAATCCCTGCCCCGAAGAGCTTACAATCTAAGTTTTATGATGGGAGAGTTACAGGGACAGCAGGTGAGGGAATAAGTGCTCTAGATGGCCATGCTTGGCCGCAATGGGTGGTAGGAGTGTGGGACAATAGCCATGAGTGCAGGCTATTCTTGTCCCTGCAGCGCACGCCATTGCCCGTGCTGCAGCAGGCACCGGGGACCTAGCCTAACACTGCATTAGCCATGAGGAACCCCTAATGGGTGTTGTAGCATAAAATTAGCTTTGTTGATCTCAGTTAAACTCATGGAAAATAATGTCCATTACCTTTTTAGATAATGTGACGTTATTTGCCCTGATTTAATTGAGCTTTGTGGATCTGCCTCTTAGTTTACATGAGTAGAATATTAAATGGTTATCAACAATAAATGGTGTTCTATAGGGATATGGTTCAGAACCAGTAACCCCAGTACATAGTTCTCTTCTAATTATATGTAACATGGTTAGTCAACTCTGCCTGTCTTTTCCCCCTGTCACGTAAGTCCTTAGCAGTCTAGGCTTTGACAGGCCATTCTGTGGGCTTTTGACCCCCCTCATGCTCCTCTCTGAGTGACTGAAATGTGGTGGTGACTCATGGCCTGTGTATAGCCTATCAGGTATAGGTACAGACCTTGAGCCCTCCCCTTCTGGTTCCTCAGAGAGGCAGTGCCAAATTTAGGGAGTCTGTTCTCCTCCTTCCTTGGGAGTGGGAGTTTCTCCTCCTGGCTGGGAGTGAGAAAGGCCATGCAGCCCTCATGGCTGACTTGGCATGTAACATCTGATGCTCCAGACTCATGAGCAAACACCATCTAGAGGCCTGGATCCTCTTAGCCCTTGCATCCGCTGTATGAGAAAGAACTGCAGTGACTGCAATAAACCATCCCTTTTATATACTCCTGCCTGGATATCAGTCTTTGGGCAGGGAAAATGGATGGAGTGTGTTTTAGTGGAGACTGTCTCCAGAAGACTCTGGAGCCACTACAACTGGAGCCCACATGCATATTCCAGTAAAGTAATTTGCATTAACATGCTTTGAATTCATATGTTTTCAACTCACATTTAAAGTGTATGTACTGTACTAGCCAGAAAGTACTGTAGCATATTTTGGAAACCGTGCTAAAGTAGCCAGAGACTCGCAGGAAAACCTTGATAGATGGCTAGTGGCCTGCATTTTTTTTTTTTTTTTTTTTTACAACACTGTTACAATAGCACTAAGAAAAGAGACCAGTTCACTCATCATAAAACAAGATTGGAATTGAATTAATTATTTGTAGGGTTTTGGGGCACAAATTGAACACATCTATAAGTTCCAGGATGGACAGAGTGGCATACATTGCCGCTGCTACTGTACGTAAAATATTATTTTACACGTGAATGCATCTTTAAGATACAATTGAACAGAAAAGCAGGGGGAGGAGCAAGTACAACTCTCAACCAATGCGATCTTATACCATAAAGCAGGGGAAGCAAATTTTTTCCCCCTGCGCACCACTGCTGGCTTTCCCCCTCTCCTCGCGCCCCTCTGCTTACCCCGATTCAGACGTCCTGGCGTCATGACATGACCCCTCGGCGTCATTTGACGCCACGTTGCCATGGCGATGCGTCACCAGGATCGTCAGAATCAAGGTAAGTAAGGTTTACAGAGGCCCCGCAGCTCCTCCGACATTAATTTAAATGCCTTCGAGAAGCGTGTGGGGGGGCCTTTGTTAATATACCTCTATTATAAACCACGCTCCCCGCAGCGAATCTTGCACCCCCTTGGGGGGCGTGCCCCCCACTTTGCGTACCGCTGCCATAGAGGTGATTTTAGAAGAAAATTAAGGTTACGAAAATGGATCCCACAAAACTATTTAATGGAAACAGAGTACTTCTCCAAGGTCAAGGGGTTCATTTAAAAGATGGGGTTTATTATGATATTTATATACCCTTTACTGCATGGAATAAAGACATTTCATTACAAAATGTTGATTATTTAGCATACAGGTATGCTTGAAATAAAGATAAAACAAAACAGAGACAAAAGTTTATATTTTCTTTTTTTACAGTTCTGTTGGTGCAGTAAGTACAGCGTTTGCCTACATTATTCTTCATTCAAGAACTGTCTTAGCATGGTGACTGCCCTGCAATCTTAATATGCAGCTCTTTGAGAGTTAAAAGCCAGGAGTCATCAAATCACGATGTGGGATATCACACCCGATGTGGCAGGAACTATTGAAGTAGTTACTGCCATGTCGGGTACGATATCCCATATCCTGCTTTGGTTACTCCTGGTCAAAGCGTGTTGATCTAGTGCATTTTAATTTTCATAAGTAACTAAGGATCTGAATGGCAGGTTATTGTGTTATACGAGAACCCTGTGATATTAACACCCCAGTCCCACTTAGAAAATATTAGCATGTAACACCATGTCTTCCTAGCTAGAAAAGGAATCATACCTACATGATTTAAGAGAGTAATTAGAGTTGAGATATAAGAGGCTATATTACGTCCATTAATATTTCTTAGGAATTTAAAAGTTTTGGGTGATTCAACAGCAAAGTGTGTGATTATGATGTGAAATCAAGACTAAAAACAAAAATATATTTTAAAACAGTCAAATTAGGACTAAGATTTTAAGATCAAAACCTATAATGCCTGCAGTCGCTGGAATGTCAAGTATGCGTAGGCCACGTTTTAACACAGAGAAACAGTACAGATCTTCTGGATAGGCTTTTTGCAAACCAATTTTGTACTGCTTATAATCCTATGTCAAAAAATGTGTATGCTGCATTTTCTTTATAACATCCCCCAAAAATATACCTCTATTATAAATATAGATTACGAGAAAATAAATCCAACATAGAATAGCAAGTAGAAAACATACTTATTTCTCCATAACAAAGTTACTGATTATTAAATAATCTATCAAAATATTCAGAATTTAAACAGTATTTTTTCAATTAGAAACAGTATATGCTTAAGCAACACAGATAAGGAAATGTAGATCAAATAAAACTTGGTAGTTTGTGTATTGCACATTGGTTAGAGAGATTTAATAGTTTAAAATATTATGTTTCATTGGTACAAACTGATCTCTGCTCGCCAATCTTAAACTTTCCCCACCTTACGTTTTAGATTTCTATTTAACTTATTTAAAAACAGAATTAATTTATTTGCAGATGTAGCAACAAATTATAGCTAGTAATGCTTAAATCAATAGTATGTCTCCCCACTTCCCCCTGAAATAAGAGCATGCATGTGTCAAAAGTATGAATATCCAATCAAACCTTTCAGATTAATCAAAGCTTTTCCATTTGCGGTTCAAATGCAGATTCACACAAAACTCCACTCAGTGATTTTGGGAAGCTCTACATTTTAATTTTTTTCAATGCCCACCTACTATAGAAATGTGGAGATGCTTAATTTTACTGTACATTCGAGGTCAAATATAACTGTAAATCAAACGGCACTGGAACATACTACAGATCAAGGAATTACAGTCCTTCCCCTCCCCCGCCCCTCCCCCCCCCATTGCTAAAAGATTTACCCTTATGTGACAACAATGGCACTGCCTACATATGATCAATAGTAAAAAATAAGTAATTGTCCATTTTTGTGTAAAGGTTGATGTATTACTTTGCATGGTAGCATGTCATTTTGTGGTAATCCGGGTTTTTCTTGGGAAATAATTTTTCCAAATGAATTGTGTTCCCTTGCCTGTTGTACCCACAGCCTTGTGACTCAATGGTTTTACATCATGATATTCAGTAGGGTGGCATAAGTGGTCAAGATCCCTGAATGGCAATCCAGAGTAGCGGTCCCCTTTCATTCTTTCTAGCACTCATCTTGAGACTGAGGACAAACCGGTATTAATGGCAAGGTGACGTTTCCTCCAGTCCCAGCAGCTCTCGTACAAGTGTGTCTCCAAACTGAGCCCGGCTGTACCTTTTCACATAATGGGCATCAGACATTTTGTAGAGAATGTAGGCATTGTTTATAGCAATGCTGATGGCAAACCAGAACACTTGCTGCCATGTTTTGTTTGGTTTATGTGAAATAAAATACCTGCAACAGAAACAATACGATACAACATGAGCATTTTTATACTGTTCCAGCCTCCACACAACCAAAGGTCAATGAACCAAAAAAAAGTTCTCAAATTAGGGGGTTCTCTATTTGTAGTCCACAAGGGGGTAGGGATCAGCAACTGTTGGTTGGATTCAAGTGTTTGCTCTTATCAATCAGCTGTCTATGTGAAAAGAGGTTGAGTGCTTTTAGCTACAACATGCTTCTTTTCTCAGCTTCAATTTCCCACCTAATCTGTATGTAAGGTAAAACTATGACGATCCTAAAGGTAGCATTTAAATAAAAATAAAAAAGAAACTAAGGTACATACAGTATTTACTAAACAGTGCTACTCAATAAGAAATCTTGCAGCATGACTTAGAAAAAGATGTCCCTTTACAGTCCAAGGGAATATGCTGCTAGGTATCTTCTGGCCCAGAACATGTCTTATAGAGTAACACCTGTTGGCAAGTACAGTATGGCCTATTCTTTCCCTTTTATGGGGCCACCAGGTGTCTCCCAGCATTGTATGTGTCTTATGAAGTATCACTTAGTAAATATGGTCATAAATTCAGTTAGGGGGGAAAATCAAGAAGTTCAGGAAAAAGATTCTTACTGTTAAACATACAATGAAATGAGTCTGAAAACCCTTCTGCTTTTTAAATGGAATCAGTGGATATATAGTTTATTGGTATGGGAGTTCTCTATGGTCTGCGATCTTTGTAATTACATTAAACAGGGAAATACAAAATAAGTAAACATGGGAAGGATGTTGTTCCAGAGAGTAATCTGATAGCCAATTCTTGGAGTCAGGAAGGAATTTATTTTTCCTCTTATGAGATATCATTGGATGATATTTCACTGGGGTTTTTTGTTTGCCTTCCTCTGGATCAATAAGTAAGTATAGATATAGGATAAGTATCTGTTGTCTAAATTTAGCATAGGTTGAACTTGATGGACGCATGTCTTTTTTTAACCTCATCTACTATGTAACTATGTAACATTTCTAGAAAGCTCTAAAATTGTATACATCCTACAGCATTAGGTTGTACAACATAAAAGCTTCTGTCCTTGACAAACAAGAGTATGTAAGATTTGCTGAACGAAATTGTACTTCAATGCCTCAGTTGGTAAGCAGGTGGTAAGGTAACACGCATTGTACTCACCTTAGGAAAATAAAAATAAGAGCAGGCTTAAAAGTAGAAATATTACTGCTATATCCACTGCTACTTTGATAGCCTTGTGAATATACAGTAAAAGAATAATGGATGCACACAACAAGAAATGATTCATAGAAAATTGAATAAAATAGGCTCCATGAAATTATTTATATCCACGAGTCTTGAATTTTCCAAGGTAGAAAAAATGTTCAAGGCCAGTGTTATACATAGCATCTCGCATTGTTTAGGTGAGGGCCAAGTATTTATTCTTGATATCTGCCTCTTTGGCCATCTACTCTAAGGAATAAGAAGATCGACAACAGACCCCTTAGATTTCCAACTCCTTCGTTTTCTTCTCCAATGGAGTCAACATATAATTATGAACACATCATATCAGACTGCAAGCCTATTATAGCATCCAAAACTTGGAAGCTTTATTTTCAGCAAATAGCCATCTGTGTTTGGTAGCTCCAAGGAAAAATGACATGGTCTCTCTCCCCCCTCTATCTGCTCCCCACTCTGCCTTCTCTTCTCCCCTTCATCCCTCTCGCTCTCCCTTTCTCCTACTTCCTACTACCTATTTCAGGGTCTCGATGGAAGTAACACCCCCTTTAGCTAAATAACCCAACATTAATTCCCAGCGTTAATCTGAATAACCTTTATTGAATATACGATGTTAGGTGGAATGCCTCTTTTGCATATCATTAGTACTATCATCATAGGCTAATTGTTATTGGGATATTGCCATGTTATTTCAGAATAATGCTATGTTATCTTAAAATAACTTGACATTACTCCTATACTCCATAATGAAAGTGTATTTGATTAACTTTTATACACTTTACCAAGCAATGCCTTACTAACTGTTATGGCAATTAAGGGGATAACCTCTAACATTCAACCTCCTCCCAGAGGGCAAATACCCCAGACCTACAGTATTATAACATTACATGATGTTACTGAATACAGCGTTGGCATTAACGGCCCATTACCTGAACTTAACGTTAAATGCCTAATAGATATTAGTGCATTAGGCCAAAGTATCCAGGCTTCAAAATCAGGGTACAAACGGAGCAACGAAAAAATTAATTATCACATTGTTTAAATATTTTTTTAAACCACTGTTTTCAGTGGGAAATGTTAAACGTTTTGTTATCAGGAAACTTTATAAGTTGGGTTCAAGATTACTGTATCTTGACACAATGTCTATTGGAGACACATACTATTGGGGTTATTTTTTAAAGTCATCAGGCAGCATAAAAGAGGCAATGCCAAAGCAAAGGAATTTATCAAAGGAAAAACTCCAGTTGCTTTCAATTGAATGAATTTTCTTTAATGAATGTGGTTCAATCATTTTCAACTGGTCTTGCCCCAGTTTTGCATAAAGTAGATAGGCCCCAATAACTATGTTCTTGTCATTTTCATGTCAAGAGACGGCAGTGGGAGCTGAACATGTGGCTTTGTTTAGTTTGCGATAACTTACTTGCTGTATTTATCATCATATTTGCAGATGTAACTGAGATGAGCAGCAAATGCTTCTACTGCTAAAGGACAAGGAATTTCTCCACTTTTTCTTTTAATGATGGCTCCTGCAAGCAATGAAAAACATGTCAATTAACATTATGTGAAGCCGAAGCACTAGTTCAATCATCTGCAGTGCAAACACATTTCTTAAGGTATGATTGTTCTACCATACAAGTTACTCAATGCAAATAACTCTTTCTCTTTCATTTTTTATATTTAATATAATATTATTATCAGAAAGATAGCTTAAGATAACCTTAATACATGTTTAAAATATGATAGGGATCACTTGACTACAGGGTAAACTGTTCCAGAAGTGAGGAGACTAGATAGATAATGATTCTGGACACTGATCTTTAATCTGGTCAATACTGGGTTTTGTGTGAATTAATAAGCGACTGGTAATGTATCCAAGTTTAGGAAGTTGAGCTGGCAAAAATGAACATTACAGTGTGTTGAGTTGAGGGTATTCAGCTCATCCTACATATTACTGTGTTATGTATTGTAAGTATATAAAAGAACAAAACAACATATTGGAGCACATTTAATGAAAGAGTTCATAACACACCTTTCAGCACTGGAAGACACCTTAGGACCCAGTGGGGCACATGTATGAGTGCCGGTATGGGTTATCACATCATGTCAATTGGAGTTAATTTATTTATTTATATCAACATTTATATAGCATCCTTATCCAGGGCGCTGTACATTTGTTAGTATAGACATAATCTATGATGTTGGTGCCTGAGGCATAGGGAGATATCCCCTGAAGACTTGTGCGCATGCGCACGAAACGCGTAGGGCAATTCTCAGAGCTTGTTTGACGAGATTGACGAGATCAGCACATCAGGAGTGAATCGGAAGCAGGAAGTACTTTCCTCCCCAAGGCCCGCCTCCCAGTGACGGAACATCCACCCGAGGAACGTGGTGAAGCAAAGGATCAGTTCAATGGAAGCTCTGATGTGACTGGAGGAGGACTGTGTATTCTGTGGCGGCCGTTATTCATTGCCTGACTATATCACCCATTCTGTGAGAAGGGTTTCGGTTTTAACCCACCGGACCAGCGATCGTTCTTGTCCATCATTTATCATTATATTATTATTTTATTTTGTTATTAAATTAGCTCTTATATTTTTACAGCCTTGTCATTGTTTGTCCCATGTCTGGCTTGTTATGTGTTTTTGTATAGTCATGTGAGTCATTGTTTCATGTTCACAGACAGTGTTAGCTTATCACTATACTGGCATTGTTGCACTATATTTCGCCCTTTGTTTTCTTTCATATCACGAACACACAGAGGAATCTGTATCTGGTCAAGGACTTGAAGGAACCCCTCTTTGGACATTTCTCCCAAGAAACATTCACTGATATGGACTTGTAAGGCGCCGTTTTTTTCTCTTTTCCATAGGGAGATAAAGTGACTTGCCGAAGGTCAAAAGAAGCCGACACCAGGAATTGAACCAGGATCCTCATTGTTTTTAAGGGTCAGCGTCTTTACTCACTGAGCCACTCCTGCACAATGCCAGAGCAGGTGCAATAACCCATACCGGCACTTGATGCATATGCCCCATTGACTTATTTTAAATAGCGCCACTTAGTATGGAAATTGCAGGGTTATATATTAAAGTCGTCGATTGCAGAATATAGTTAAAACAAGTGCAAAATATTTGCACCAATTGCTTTAAATTTTCATTTGCTTTGATAAATATTGTGAATTTTGAATTTGCCTAATTTGTTTTTGTAGGGTAATGCACCCAATCCGGTATTAACTACCAATTCCTTGAGGGGTGGTTAACACCAGATTGGGTTTGTTGGCCCGTAATTGACCTTAGTGAATCTCCTCCATAGTGTGTAGTCTGGTAAAGTTGGTCTGAGAAGCTGCACTTTAAACTATACCTACAGTTTAGGATCGGCATTAATATATTTTGGCGTATGCACCTTCAGGTTAGGTCATTATGCAAGACATAAACAGTTCAGATGTAGTAACACCTTACTGTTTTCGGTGCTGCGAACCAATATGCTGAAATCGGCGGCCCATCCGCAACACCAAAAACAGTCAAGTTTGCGGCCCGGGAGGATTAACGCTGGGAGGGTCCATGCTGCTGAATGGGACACCCGCAGCATTAATACTTCATGTGATGGACCATCAGGAGGGGAAAAACTGATACTAACCTTGAAGAGGAGATGTGAATCTGTCTCAGTCTCCGTCCTTTTCTCCGTGTGCCGTTCCCAGCAGCTCTGAAGGTAAGAAGCAGTCTTCAAAGGTGCTGGACATCACATTTAGCACTGTCCAGCCCTACTGATGATGTAGATTACCAAATATAGTCCTAAAGTATCCCCCTCATGATGTAGAGACCAATATTCATGTATCTACCTCATCCAAGGAGTTGGACAGACCCGAGACTGCTTCTTATCTTTAGAGTTGCTGGAGGTAGCACACAGAGACTGAGACAGCTGAGCAGCTCCTCCACAAGGTCAGTATCGGTGTTTCTTCTCTTCCGATGGCCCAACACTATTGGGGGTCCCATTTAGAAGCAAGGTTCCCCGCAGTTTTAAGTCTATCAGGCCGCTTACTGTGTTCAGGGCTGTATTTGGCGAGGCGACCAGACCACACCATCGAACCACGCCACCGTCTTACTACATCTGTTTATACAGGTTGGCCAAATTGGCTTTTCTTGTTTACCAGTTTAACAAAATGTGCAGCAAATGTGTTTGGTAAGGGTCAAGTTATATGCTCAACTCAATTGTACCTCTACAATGTCTTGGAACTGTGTGTGTATTATACTGTGTTATCAATGTACACATACAAAACAAAAAGTGTCCCATCAAATGTTAATTCGAAAGAGGAAAGAAGAAAAAAAAAATCATCATCAGAACAGTGCAAAACACCACAATTTTTACAAAACATTCGGAACATTTGCAAACTTTGGCGTAAAATCTGCTCTTTGAATAAAATATTTGCTTTATATATATTTATTTTTTTACAATGCCAAGTGTTTTTGCTACTGTATAATTTTTCCCTTCAGAATGTTAATGCATCTCTAATGAAATCCATATCACTTGAGACTCTGTGGATGTTAAAAGTGAAGTTGCACATCCCACCATGTTATAATGAAATTATATCCAATTGATGTGTGCTTTAAAACAACAAAAAGTAAGAGTTTCTAAGATTACTTAAAATGTACCAAAACTTCCTGAGTTATGCTTTTGATTTTGTAAATCTTTATACAATTTATATACAGTATACCTTTAAAAAAAAATACCAACATAGGGAGAGTTTATATTTAAAGGTGAAAATAGTCCAATTACTATAACTATTTAATAAGTTAGGAAGAGGCAACTTCTCTATAAATCCATTACATTTCATTGAGATGTAGTTGAATATATGCAGAAACCACCAAACGAGACTTTTTGAGATCTTGGAAGACCATTAATAACAATATCTATGGTAAATGTTATATGCTGTATATATTAACATAAACATTAAAAAAAAAACTTACTTAGGCAGATGAAGGCAATATTGGAAAAAACTGGGCAAAGCGATATTTTGCTCCAATTTTGTCCTGTGTGTACCAGTTCAGGATTAGGGAGTAACAGCAAGAGTTTCCCAATGTACATATAATTATGGAATGTTTAAAATTCTGCATCTATATTATTTAATTTGTTCTCTATTAGGTACATCAATGACTTTCTGTGTGTTGTTTTAGTGAAATAACCCACCAAAAAACAACACTCATATTAACTGAAAAAATACAAAAAACAGCGCACAACGCTCATAGTGTAGTAAATAAAATATAATGGTTGAAACAATATAAGTTGAGTATTCTGCGTACATCAAAAGATATTTATACCAGCATGTCAAGGGATATGTTACCCATGCACCAACCGCAGGAACGGATGTGTGACAGGGTGAATGAACGTCACCAGCCAAAGACCTGGCAAACCTATTGTAGGAGGACGTGCTCAGAGGTATGCAATGGAGACTTTTTTAAGGTGAAATTAAATAAGGCTTTTATTGCGCCTGTTTCTTTAACATAAGAAAATCATCCAAACATATGCAAATATGGGGTCAAACAAAGCTTCTGTTCCACTTGGGAATATTTCTAGTGAAACCTATGCAGTCCACAACTCCCTTTAGATTAGCATGTCTCCCAGCCCCAAACATATATCTTGATATGTGCAGATATACAAAAAGTCTTAGAAAGGAAAGTCTTATCTGTCTCTTGTAAGGGAAGGCTTCTTTGTTCTCCAGGTTTAGAAGTCCTTTCCCCTGTGTCTTCGTTTCATTTACCTTTATAATTTAGTGTCAGTGTGTCACTGTGTATTTCAGGGACCTAGTCACAGGGTAAGGGAATACCAGGTGACTTCGGTCTACCTGGGAACGGGCCAGAAGAAGTGGTCTGTACCCCGAAACGTTACGTTGCCCCCTTGCCCTGCACTTTTTAATTTCCTGTGTTTTTTCCTTCCTCTCCTTTCCTCTCTTTCCTTCCCCATCCCTGTCTTTGTCCCTGTTCCCGTATATATACGTTGTCCCTCTGTTGCTGTTTGACGTTATATGCATCGTTAATGTTTAATTAAATTTGACTTTTTGGCTGATCCTTTAGTAGTTCTTTTTTCTTGGTGTGCTGGGAACATTTATGTTCTATTTGATTATTTGAGAGGAACGAGGGGTCCTCTTTGTTCCCGTCTGCACCCGTTATTGCTACACAGACTTTCTTAGTGTGTTTGTCTGTACTTACTTTGTTATATATCTTGATATGTGCAGATATACAAAAAGTCTTATAAAGGAAAGTCTTATCTGTTTCTTGTAGTTAGAGGGAAAGTCTTCTCTGTTCCTGTGTTGCTGCCTTTTCCTCAGGCTATATCAGCATTCAGGTTTAGAGGTGCTTTCCCCTGTGTCTTGCTGGCAGCCTCTTCTTGTAGGCTCAAGACATCTGTTCCTATGGTCAGTCCCACAATTTGTGAGACTCAGGAAATCTCCCTTCCTGTCTCAAAGGCAGGTTTTTCTAAGAAATCTAATCAGCCAGGTGGTGTTGGTTAATTGACTACCAGCCGTTAACCCCCACACTGCTGGATTAGGGGCACATTTCCTGAACAGGGATAACTCCCCTGTTACACCTATGTTTAGGCTTGCAGTGCAGCAGTGACGAGGTTAAGTTTCAGGTGAGAAGGGCTGCTTAATTAGTCTGACCCCAACTGCATAATCAAGGTGTTCTAAAACCACCAGGCTGTACACACATAGCTAGCTGGTCAGGAGACAGGCCTGATACTGAAGAAATTACTGCTATAAGGTCTGTTTTTCAAACTACATGTGTGATAACTGTCTGTTTCCTGCATGCTGAAGAGAAGCTATTTTGTTTTTGTCTGCTGAAGAGAAGCTATTTTGTTTTTGTATGCCGAAGAGAAGCTATTTTGTTTTTGTGTGCTGAAGAGAAGCTATTTTGTTTTTGTGTGCTGTATGTTTTTAAGGCTCAATAAATAAGCCTTATCAAGAGAACCCACGTGTGTGGTTGCATGTAACATGCAACAGGATGTCTCTGGTAGGATATTGTCAGATGCTTCATAAGCTCTTTCACTCCAGGATCATCACATTGGCACGTTGATAACTTGTATGCCAGTCCTATTATACAGAAACAGACAAGCAATGGGGGAGCATGGGATTAGAGAAATATGAAAAAACACAAAAAAATATAGTAATAACTGTGATTTCAAAGATGGGTTAGGGGGTGTGATAAGAATGCTAAAGCACTTACACGGCCATATGTAAGCAGACACAGTATTTGGTATCTTTCTTTAGGCAATTCCAATCCCTCCCAACATCGGTTAAATGGTTGGGTTGTAGGGTTTGAAACATATATAGATAATCTGTACTCCACACCGGCCGAGTGTGAGTCCTTGCAGAAAATTGGTAATTTGGGGTTAAATTAACCCATCCGCATCCGTTTGCCACCCGATGGGGGCTGTTCTCCAATTCGAGATCCGATGCAATTCTAACCCAGGCTTGGGCGTCAGGCAGGAACTCTCCCCGGTGGTTGTTATTGAGGGGGGGGGGAGAACAAGTGAGGCGCGATGTCATGGAGTATTAAAAGGGCATTATTTATAAAATAGACAACAGGACTCACATACAACATAGAAGTTGGACCCCTGGCCTCCTTAAGTAGTCCAGGATCGAGTGTGACAGCTGTTTAGAAGCAATCAACGTGTCCGTGAGGCAGGAGATAAACCTTCCTGTTGTCTTCAATGGCTGCTCGGCGATCCGGCTACGGGTGCCTCTGTGGGTCAAATCCAGCCGATGATTAGGAGCTACGCGTTTCGCCGACGTATCGGCTTCCTCAGGCTCATGTGCTTTCTCCTGCCTCACGGACGCGTGATTGCTTCTAAACAGCTGCTCACACTCGATCCTGGACTACTTAAGGAGGCCAGGGGTCCAACTTCTATGTATGTATGTGAGTCCTGTTGTCTATTTTTATTAAATAAATGCCCTTTTAATACTCCATTGACATCGCGCCTCACATGTTCTCCCCCCCCCCCCCATATAACAACCACCGGGGAGAGTTCCTGCCTGACGCCCAAGCCTGGGTTAGAATTGCATGCGGATCTCGAATTGGAGAACAGCCCCCATCGGGTGGCAAACGGATGCGGATGGGTTAATTTAACCCCAAAGTTACCAATTTTCTGCAAGGACTCACACTCGGCTGTGTGAGTACAGATATATCTATATATTTATTTCACAACCCTACAAACCACCATTTACTCGATGTTGGGAGGGATTGGAATTGCCTAAAGAAAGATACCAAATACTGTATCTGCTTACACATGGCCGTGTAAGTGCTTTAGCATTCTTATCACACCCCCTAACCCATCTTTTAAATCACAGTTATTACTATATTTTTTTGTGTTTTTTCATATTTCTCTAATCCCATGCTCCCCCATTGCTTGTCTGTTTCTATATTTTTGTAAGGGCTCTGGATTAACCCTTTTCTGGGGTCGAAGCAGAAGGGATTTTTAGGGTTAGCTCAAAGCATCTGCTAGAGAGCCGCGGTTGATTTGACTGCCAGATTGTAAGCACGCCATTTGTAGTAAACTCAAGGTAAGCGCCAGGTTTTTTTCCCTATTAGTCCTATTATACAGGTACAGTACGGTGCTGGTATACTAGTCCCAAGATAGTAATAACACTCCTTGTTTACGGCGGGAAGTTTGAACACGGGAAGGGTGTGATAGCGCTGGTACACTACAGGTCCGCGTCCCGCTGCTTCTCCATCTACCATCCGGTGACGTCACCTGACAACGACGCCGAAAGCTGCAAGCCCGACCTCTCATCGGTCACAATGGAAACAGGCAGCGTTATGGTATATGGTGGGGAGCTCATCGGATCACTCAGTCTTGGCACTTTTCCAACGCGTTTCGAAACTAACAAGTTTCTTCATCAGGGATATCTTTTGATATACTGTATGCAGAATACTCACCTTATATTGTTTCAACCATTATATTTTATTTACTACACTATGAGCGTTGTGCGCTGTTTTTTGTATTTTTTCTGTTATAGCCCTGGGGGTGTTTGAGCCCACCCGTTCCTACGGCTGCAGACGCTCTCCTGAATCACAACCATATTCACGTATTATTTATATGTATATCTTCACCCACCTACACACCTCACATGGTTGGTTTTTTGGTTGGTTTAGAATTAGAGGTAGATCGTAGTAGCGCACTTTCCCTCACCTTGTTGTCACTCATATTAACTACATTTGATTCTTACCTCGCTGAACAGGAGAGTATGCATTAGTCAAAAATCGAAAATGTCCTCTATTGTACCAGCAAATGAGGGACATGTTTCCTTGCATCCTTATTCCATACTGTCCACGAGATTTTGGTACTTCTGTATTATTCAGCATTGACAGAGGAAGTCCAGTGCAGTCACTTTTATGGGAGCTCAGCAATCCACAGCAATAAATATCTGAGCAAAAGAAAGAAAAGGCATAGTAAAACATAAAAACTGACTTCTAAATAATTCCATTAGGCTCTACTAGTCTAACTACTGTATGTTCTCCTACAGTTTTTATTACAAAATCATAGACTCTTCTAACAAACACTAGTATTCAGGAGTTAATACGTGTACTGATTGATCTGTGTGCTTGATTTGAAGTGCTGGTTGTTTAAAGTGTGTGCAGTTAGAAACAGAAGGAAAGGGAAGTGCTGTGTTAATTTATTCTAAAGTGTGTTGTAATTGAAGCCTGAAGCTTTTTTTCCCCTTTCTCCTGAGGCAGAGTGGGTGTGGTTAGTTAATTGGCTGGCCTAACACACCTGCAGTGGGTGAGGTTAGTTAATTGATAACCTAACACAGCTGGTGGATGTCCCTATCCTGAGCTTGCGTGTACTGACTGATCTGTGTGCTTGATTTGAAGTGCTGGTTGTTTAAAGGGTGTGCAGTTAGAAACAGAAGCAGTTTGAACAAGGAAGCGGTTAAACAAGGTATAGTATATTGAAGTACAGTTTACTGTTAGTATTTATAAACTTCATAGTTGCTAGGATGAGCAGGATTGAAAATGCAACTCAATGCACATCTTGCCACATGTATGTGCACTTAGAGCAGCTGTTCCAAGGAGCATACCGCTGTGAGAAGTGTGAGCGGGTAGTCTCCTTAGAGTCAGAGATTGCTGATCAGAAGAGACATCTTGCAATATTTAGGGACATTGGCAATCTTGAAAGGGGTTTAGAGCTCACCTTGCTTCAACTAGTGGTGCAGATGGTAGCGCTGTTAGTGAGGAGCAGGTAGGTAGCTTGGTTGCTGTTAGTGAGGAGCAGGTAGGCCACTTGGTTGCTGTTAGTGAGGAGCAGGTAGGTAGCTGGGTGACAGAAGGGGAAGCAGGGGCAATAGGGTCATATAGCAGGTAGTTTCTGAGCTGACCCATCCCAATAGATTTGCCATGTTGAGTGAAGATATTGGGAATGTCGGGGCAGAAATGGCAAAGCTGGGGGAGACTAATTCCTCTAGCAGCCAGGGGAATGGTTCCTCCAGCACAGAGGGGACTCTGGATGCTCAGCTACAAAGAAAGATTGTGGTGGTAGGGGACTCCATTATTAGGAAGGTAGATAGGGCAATCTGTTGCTATGACCGCATGAACCGAACAGTTTGTTGTCTCACGGGTGCTCGGGTTTGGCACATTGCGGATCGGGTAGACAGATTCTTGGGGGGGATGGGATTGACCCGGCGGTCTTGGTACATGTTGGCACCAATGACAAAGTTAGAGAAAGATGGAGGGTCCTAAAAAATGATTACAGGGATCTAGGCCAAAAGCTTAAGACAAGGACCTCCAAGGTAGTATTTTCTGAAATACTACCAGTGCCATGTGCTACCGCAGGAAGACAGTCAGAGATCAGGGAGGTTAATGCATGGCTAAAAAAGTGGTGCAGGAAGGAGGGGTTTGGGTTTTTAGAGCACTGGGACTCCTTTTCTGAGAGGTGCCATCTATATTCTAGGGACAGATTGCACCTTAATGAAGAGGGATCTTCTGTGCTAGGGGGGAGAATGCTTAAAAGGTTGGAGGAGATTTTAAACTAGGATGGAAGGGGGAGGGGAATGAAACAGATAATGAACTAAATGGAATAGATGAGGATACAAGGTGGTATGGAGGTAGAATGGGGGCAAGTGCGAGTTTGACAAGCAGCGAGACACCCAAAGTAAATACAGATAATACTAGAAAACTTCTAAAGACTAAACCACGTGGGCGCAGAAAGGAAGGAGCAGATAAGATAATAGTACAGGCTGAAAAAAAACTTAAATGCATGCTTGCTAATGCAAGAAGCCTGACAGATAAAATGGGGGAGCTTGAATTAATAGCTGCAAGGGAGCAGTATGATATCATAGGCATTACTGAAACATGGTGGGATGAAACTCATGACTGGAAAGTTAATTTAGAGGGTTATTCCCTTTTTCGGAAGGATCGAACAAATAGAAGGGGAGGTGGAGTATGCTTATATGTTAAACCGGATCTAAAACCTATTATAAGGGATGATGTTTATGAAGGGAATGATGAAAACGTAGAGACCTTGTGGATAATAATTAGCAGTGTAGGTAAAAGTATAAAGAAAATGTTTGTGGGAATATGCTATAAACCACCAAATATCTGTGAGATTGAGGAAGCTAAAATACTTTTGCAAATGGAGAAGGCATCAAAACTGGGTCATGTTTGCATAATGGGGGATTTTAATTATCCAGACATAGACTGGGGCAATGAGGTTAGTGTTACAACAAAAGGAAACAGGTTTTTGGGGGTGCTTAAAGACAATTATATGACCCTAATTATTGTGGAACCAACCAGGAGAGGGGCAGTTCTGGATTTGGTCATATCAAACAATGTAGAAGTAATAACAAATATTCATGTCCTGGAACATTTGGGTAACAATGATCATAACATGGTCTCATTTGAAATAAATGATCAAAAAACAGATTAGTTGGGTTCAACAAAGACTTTAAACTTTAGAAAGGCAGATTTTAATAAACTGAGGTCTAATCTAGTAGTAATACAATGGGATGATGTTTTTGCAGGGAAAAATGTAGAAGATAAATGGGCAGTCTTTAAAACATTGTTAGAATAGCACACTTATCAGTGTATACCCATGGGTAATAAGTAAAAATAAATAAGTCAATACCAATGTGGCTAAATAAACAGGTAGGGGAGGAAATGGACAAGAAGAGGAAGGCGTTTAGATTCTTTAAGTCAGACGGGACGGAGATATCATATCAGAATTATAAGGAATTGAACAAAAATTGCAAAAGGGCAATCAAATTAGCAAAAATGGATAATGAAAAAAGGATTGCAATAGAAAGTATGGTCAACCCTATAAAGTTCTTTAAGTACCTTAATAACAAAAAAATGAGAAAAGAAAATATAGGACCCTTTCAGTGTGAGATGGGTAGGCAGATTATTGGCGATAAGGAAAAAGCTGAGGTATTAAACAAATTCATTGCCACAGTGTTTACCAGGGAAGAATCAAGTTCAATAGTAGTGCCGCAGGAGGAAGCCACAACCTCCATAATAATGAACAATTGGTTAACTGAGGAAGAAGTTCATAAGCGACTTGAAAAAATTAAAGTAAATAAGGCACCTGGCCCCGATGGCATACATCCAAGAGTTCTCAAGGAGTTAAGCTCAGTAATAGCCAAACATTATATTTAATAGTCAAGGACTCCATTTCCACAGGCTCAGTACCACAAGATTGGCGTAAAGCAGATGTGGTGCCTATATTTAAAAAGGGAGCTAGATCACAACCGGGGAATTACAGACCTGTAAGCCTGACTTCAATAATGGGAACTTCTTGAAGGTTTATGGATTTATGAAGGATAGATCTTGCCAAACTAACCTTATTTGTTTCTTTGAGGAGGTAAGTAGGAATTTAGACCAAGGTAATGCAGTTGATGTGGTCTACTTAGATTTTGCAAAGGCTTTTGATACGGTTTCACACAAAAGGTTGGTGTACAAAATAAAGAAAATTGGACTCAGTAATAATATATGCACCTGGATTGAAAACTGGTTAAAGGACAGACAACAGAGGGTTGTCATAAATGGAACTTTTTCAGGTTGGGCTAAAGTCGTGAGTGGAGTACCTCAGGGATCGGTACTGGGACCCCTGCTTTTTAACTTGTTTATTAATGACCTTGAGGTTGGCATCGAGAGCAAAGTCGCCATCTTTGCTGATGATACTAAATTGTGTAAGGTAATAGAATCAGAGCAGGATGTAATTTCTCTTCAGAAGGACTTGGAGAGACTGGAAACGTGGGCAGGTAAATGGTAGATGAGGTTTAATACAGATAAATGTAAAGGTATGCATTTGGGATGCAAGAATAAAAAGGCGAATTACAAATTAAATTGGGGGAATCCTTGATAGAGAAGGATTTAGGAGTGCTTGTAGACAGCAGGCTTAGCAATAGTGCCCAAAGTCATGCAGTAGCTGCAAAAGCAAACAAGATCTTATCTTGCATCAAACGGGCTATGGATGGAAGGGAAGTAAACATTATTATGCCCCTTTACAAAGCATTAGTAAGACCTCACCTTGAATATGGAGTACAATTTTGGGCACCAATCCTAAGAAAAGACATTATGGAACTAGAGAGAGTCCAGAGAAGAGCCACCAAATTAATAAAGGGGATGGACAATCTAACTTATGAGGAGAGGCTAGCTAAATTAGATTTATTTACATTAGAAAAGAGGCGTCTAAGAGGGGATATGATAACTATATACAAATATATTCGGGACAATACAAGGAGCTTTCAAAAGAACTATTCATCCCATGGGCAGTACAAAGGACTCGGGCCATCCCTTAAGGCTGGAGGAAAGGAGATTTCACCAGCAACAAAGGAAATGGTTCTTTACAGTAAGGGCAGTTAAAATGTGGAATTCATTACCCATGGAGACTGTGATGTATTGTATTGTATTGTATGTCTTTATTTATATAGCGCCATTAGTGTACATAGCGCTTCACAGTAGTAATACATGTGGTAATCAAATAAATAACAGATAATATGTTTGAAAGGCAGGTTGGGTCAAGCGTGCTGTTTTTGAGTAATGGTATAACTATTGCATGTTTGAAGGAGGAGGGAAAGGTACCCGAGTAGAGGGAGGAGTTAAACATGTGTGTGACCGTGCGAATTATAGTTGGAGCAAGAGGTTTTAGGTGATTGGAGGGAATGTATTGTATTGTATGTCTTTATTTATATAGCGCCATTAATGTACATAGCGCTTCACAGTAGTAATACATGTGGTAATCAAATAAATAACAGATCATGGGAATAAGTGCTTTAGACATAAAAATAACATTAAGGAAGAGGAGTCCCTGCCCCGAGGAGCTTACAGTCTAATTGGTAGGTAGGGAGAACGTACAGAGACAGTAGGAGGGAGTTCTGGTAAGTGCGTCTGCAGGGGGCCAAGCTTTATGTATCATGTGTTCAGCATATCCACAGTGCTATTCATATGCTTCTTTAAGCAAGTGTGTCTTAAGGTGGATAGAGAGGGTGCTAGTCGGGTACTGAGGGGAAGGGCATTCCAGAGGTGTGGGACTCTCATCTTGGTGCGCTTTTGTGTTTTTTCTTGTTTTGCTGATATTGGTATCACCATCGGGGTTCCGGTGGAGACCACATTTGGAGGTGGGGGAGACACCTCATAAACACAGAAGCAGCAAGAGAACTGAGAGGGACCAACACTCCAAGTTTAAAGAGCCAGAGCGCGGACTGAACTTTTCATTACTGGTCAAATTAATATTTCTGAGTTTGCCTTATTTCCGTAGGATTGTTCGAAATTGCATGGCTAGAACCGAATTACTTTAAAACAAACAAAAAAAACAACTTATGTTTTTGAACAGTTTGGTCATGAAATAAAGGGTTAATGAATATGGTGAGGTGTATATAATTTTCCAGTTTAATAAATCAGCCCCAATGGCTTTGAGTCCACTACAAAAATGGCATTGGTGAATCCAGCTATTTAGTCTTGAAGCTTACAGCCGAAAGTCAGTGGGCTACCAGCTAAAAAATTATAAGAAAAGCATCTATATCAGCTATTTCAGAAAGTCCTCCAATATCTGCCTACATGTACTGTATAAACAAAAACAAAAGGGCATATGTAGAGAAAATAAATAATACCAGTGATTAAATAAAAACACCAAATGTTAAATATTAGCTTAGTATGTCCCTCAATGCCCCTACAGGCCACCCTACTATCTGTCACTTTTTTGTTTTGATTGACACTAACCAATATAAACAGGCAAAGGGCATGTAATAAACATAGATAGATAATATACTATATACAAGATATAATTTTTATAAAATATATATATAATATATTATATTAGATATATATATATAGATATATAATAATAGATAGAGCCAGTCAAGCACACTAATACAAAGCAGAGCAGAGTTAGTCCATAGAGATAAACAGCATAGTTACCAGTCCGTGATCTAATAAAGGAGACAGCATACAGCAAGGGGTAGTCCAAAAAAAGATGTATTCAAAACATACTGTTACACAAATGCAACGTTTCGGTCCCACAGGGAGACCTTCCTCCGGCGGCCTGAGAAGGTCTCCCTGTGGGGGACCGAAACATTGGCATTTGTGTAAACAGTATGTTTTGAATACATCTTTTTTTGGACTACCCCTGCTGATGCTGGTCGCCTTATTAGTTCACGGACTGGTAAATAAATAAATATAATTACACTAGAGTATATGATTTTATAGTATATTATATATATATATATACATATATATATGTGTGAGATAATAAAAACCTTGTTTGTGCAGGACAAATCCTGAATATCCGTGTCTTTGACAATCATACAAACTTTAATTTTGAGTGAAAAAAACCTAAAAGATTGTTTTTCTTTTTCTTTTCAGAATTCTACTGTTTACCAATAGAAATCAATGATGAATCTTCAAACCATCTTGCTGTACTTGGCTGCATGCATTAGTTTTTCAGTAGGCAACCGTGTCTATATTCACCCTTTCAATCTCTACGCTTACGACAAAAGTCAATGTGTGAAAATTGAAAAACAAAACGACACCACTAACATAGAAAAGATGATCACTCCCATCGCCATTGAGTCAAAGATTGTTCCTAAAGTGGAAAACTTGCAAGGCAGAATATCTTTAGAAACAAAGCAGGTAGAAATCGAGGAAAGTGGAAAATTACGTTATTTGACATCACTAGTAAATGATCTCGGCTTTCGGACTTTTAATGCATGGAGGAAAACACACAAAGTTGACACAGTCCTTATGTCCAACACCAACCTATTTGGGTCATTGCTGTCTTTTTACCTAGGTGCATCTAAGCACACTTCCACTGACCTGCAAAAGTTGTTAGGATTTGAGGACCCGTTGGGAAACTGCTCACCTAGAGTGGACGGTCTGAAAGTTTTTTCAACACTCAAAACCATTGACAACCTTTTGTTTTCCAAAGATGATAATATTGATGCATCAAAGATGGCATGCATGTTTGTCTCCACAGGGGTCCCCTTATCAGAAATGTTTGTACACAACTTGGTTCCTTCAGCAGATGAATTTTATGTTTCAGCTGTAGATTTTAGAAATCCACTCAGGGCTATAGACGCAATCAATGAATTCTTAAAAGCTCGGTCCTTTAAAATAAGCAGATATGCGTTGACGTCTGTAGATGCATCGACCAACCTCCTGTTTACTAGCTACGTTTATTTTAAAGGTAAGATCAATATTAACTCAGGGGTCTAATCATTGTATTAGAATTAAGTTAAAGACTGAGCTAACGTACAGTTGCAGCAGTATTATGATACTTAGTAAAGTCAAATAAAATCAATGTTTTTACTATAAAAATAAAATCCAATTTACATTTGCACACTATACACAATCTGCACTTCTCACATACTCATTGTTTGCATTATGGATCTATGCCCGATATTTCTCTCTGCTCGCTTTATCGCTCCTATAGCAAGAGTGACTTTTCCTATCCCATGTTCTTTTGTCTGTTCCTTTGCAATATAGAGGTACTCAGTTTTTTTTAACCTAAAGACTTGTTTCATTTATTTCAGATTTCTCTCTCTGTAGTATCTTGTCTGCATATACTGTACATAGTGAAGGAATTGGGGCACACACTTAAATAGTATAAACCTGACTACTGGAGAGGGTGCTGCTATCAGAGTACCTATAAAAGGTACTGGACAAAAATAAAAAAGGATAGCACACCATAAATAACAAGATGCAAAAAATATATATTTTATTGGCCCAATGTCTCGGCTAACCTCTGGATCCTTTATCAAGAGCGTGCGTGTGAGTGCGCGTGTGCGTGTAGCAGAGATGTGCAAAGTAGTTCGTTTTTTAAATAAATCCCCCCCAAAATGTGAAAAAACAACAATTACAATTTTGCGAACCTTTTGCATATCTCCATAGAGGAAAATATTGTGCAAAAAAGTTCAATGTGTAGAGAGGAACTACCCAAACTACCCCCAAGGCTCTGAGAGAAACACTCGTAAGCCTAACCTTAGTGGTTTCAATTATATTTTTGATATACGTTGTAAATTTAACTTTGGCGTCAGAAACACTGTAATGTTGGACAAATTACTACATTTCCATGAGTATCAGTTTCCTTAACAACCTGGAAGTCTGCTTTTATTTTATTAGAACAAGAATATAATTTAACAGCGAAATCATCCAGTATACATAATTGTGAACACCTGCTACTTTTATTATGTAATTTGTTTTCCTGCGGCTAAAATGCATATATTTATACTAAAATAATATTTGTTTGCTTCACTGTACACTCATTGTTTAATGGCTGCATTATTTGTCATGTATAGGTAGCATTTCCAGTATCTCCCATGCTTCAGGAAACTAATTAATTGCAGTGGAATCACTCTGCCTTTAAGTACCTAAGAATTTTACAGCCGGCTTTGCTAGCTCGAGCAGAAAACTAGCAATCTATTCTATGACTCCAAATCAAGAAAAAAAATATGTTTTTTGTTTGCAATTTTTTCCCCAAAACCTGCGAATTTAGCAAAGTAAATTTGCCAAGCCTTAACAGTCAATGTGCAGGTAACATGATTCAGACCAAATTACCCCTTTTAAACTGCCTCTTTTGTGTAATTATGGCGATTTATAGAATTTGCTGTATTTTTGCACAATCCTGAGTACTGTGAACTTTTATTAAAAACTTAAGCAAAAAACGCAAACAAATTATGTAAATCAAAATTTTAGCACATTTACACATCTCTAATGTTCAGGCATATGGCCTGAACTGGCTGCTTATTAAGCGATTTTTTCATTGCTGCAAATTACCTTACTATTGTGCCTTTTCTATTTTTTTTACTCTTTTGTTTGTACAGTACTTAACTGTGGTGTCTCCTGCTCCTTTGGTTGGGCTTGCTGTCTGCCAAGCCCAGCCACTGAGTTTTCCTCCTTGCCTTCCTGGTTAACCTTCTATACCTGACATCCCAGCCCTTTGCACCTAGCAATAGATTATCACAGACACCCATGTTTTAAGGACTCTTCTACTGGTACTATTCTGTACAACCTGGTCACAAGCTGGAGATTTTCCACCAGCATTGTGTGGTCTCCCCCCCTACCCAAAACTTAAAGAGCATTTTATACTGTATACTGTGTATGCTCCCTGGCCAACACAGTGTTTCAAGTAATCATTGGCTCATTTATAGAGTCTTTTATTTTATTTAAAATTCAAATCCATATTAATGAACAATTGGTGAGGAAGAAGTTCATAAGCGACTTGAAAAAATTAAAGTAAATAAGGCACCTGGCCCCGATGGCATACATCCAAGAGTTCTCAAGGAGTTAAGCTCAGTAATAGCAAAACCATTATATTTAATATTCAAGGACTCAATTTCCACAGGCTCAGTACCACAAGATTGGCGTAAAGCAGATGTGGTGCCTATATTTAAAAAGGGAGCTAGATCACAACCGGGGAATTACAGACCTGTAAGCCTGACTTCAATAGTAGGGAAACTACTTGAAGGTTTAATACGGAATAATATTCAGGAATATCTAATGGAAAACAAAATTATTAGTAATAGTCAGCATGGATTTATGAAGGATAGATCTTGCCAAACTAACCTTATTTGTTTCTTTGAGGAGGTAAGTAGGAATTTAGACAGGGTAATGCAGTTGATGTGGTCTACTTAGATTTTGCAAAGGCTTTTGATACGGTTTCATACAAGAGGTTGGTGTACAAAATAAAGCAAATTGGACTCAGTAATAATATATGCACCTGGATTGAAAACTGGTTAAAGGACAGACAACAGGGGGTTGTCATAAATGGAACTTTTTCAGGTTGGGCTAAAGTCATGAGTGGAGTACCTCAGGGATCGGTACTGGGATCCCTGCTTTTTAACTTGTTTATTAATGACCTTGAGGTTGGGATCGAGAGCAAAGTTTCCATCTTTGCTGATGATACTTAATTGTGTAAGGTAAAAGAATCAGAGCAGGATGTCATTTCTCTTCAGAAGGACTTGGAGAGACTGGAAACGTGGGCAGGTAAATGGCAGATGAGGTTTAATATAGATAAATGTAAAGTTATGCATTTGGGATACAAGAATAAAAGGGCGACTTACAAATTAAATGGAGGAATCCTTGATGGAGAAGGATTTAGGAGTGCTTGTAGACAGCAGGCTTAGCAATAGTGCCCAATGTCATGCAGTAGCTGCAAAGGCAAACAAGATCTTATCTTGCATCAAACGGGCAATGGATGGAAGGGAAATAAACATTATTATGCCCCTTTACAAAGCATTAGTAAGACCACACCTTGAATATGGAGTACAATTTTGGACACCAATCCTAAGAAAAGACATTATGGAACTAGAGAGAGTGCAGAGGAGAGCCACCAAATTAATAAAGGGGATGGACATTCTAACTTATGAGGAGATGCTAGCTAAATTAGATTTATTTACATTAGAAAAGAGGCGTCTAAGAGGGGATATGATAACTATATACAAATATATTCAGGGACAATACAAGGAGCTTTCAAAAGAACTATTCATCCCACGGGCAGTACAAAGGACTCGGGGCCATCCCTTAAGGTTGGAGGAAAGGAAATTTCACCAGCAACAAAGGAAAGGGCTCTTTACAGTAAGGGCAGTTAAAATGTGGAATTCATTACCCATGGAGACTGTGATGGCAGATACAATAGATTTGTTCAAAAAAAGGTTGGACATCTTTTTAGATGGGAAAGGTATACAGAGATGTACCAAATAAGTATACATGGGAAGGATGTTGATCCAGGGATTAATCCGATTGCCGATTCTTGGAGTCAGGAAGGAATTCATTTTTCCCCCTAATGGGGTTTTTTGTTTGCCTTCCTCTGGATCAATAAGTAAGTATAGATATGGGATAAAGTATCTGTTGTCTAAATTTAGCATAGGTTGAACTTGATGGACGGAAGTCTTTTTTCAACCTCATCTACTATGTAACTATGTAACTATGTACCTATCTAAATGAATAAAGTTGTGTACAGAACATGTCCCATTATCCTCCTATGTGCACATGCAACAACGACCTAACTTAACTAATTAAACAATTCTTAGTTATACAGCTATATTTTTCTCAAATCGAACAGATGTGTAATTCTAATCACCTACAATATTGTCAGAAACCACTGTTTAGTTGTTTCCTGTTTTTGGGAGGCCTTTACAACTTTATATGCCCTGATTATTTTTCCTTGCGTTTTCTTTCTTGGAAATAAAATGTGTTGCATACGGTGTTGAAAAAAAATACGGTTTAAAAAAAAGGCTTTAAATATAATGTTTCATTTTACTAGCATAGGCATATAACGTAAAATATTCCAAGCATTAACAAGGCAAAGTAATTACACTCCATTTATAAATGCATCCCAGTTTTGCTTTACGCTAAAGATAAAACACATCTTATTTAAGCAACATAATGATTGTGTCATTCATACTGTATGCTTTCATAAAAAATACTTAACTATTAAGATAATAGGACTCTGGAATAGTCATGTTATGTCAGCAACAGCTAAAAGAAAGTCCTAATAGTCTTGTGATAATTTTTCCCTAAAAAGATTGGAAGCTTAATAGGCATTATCATTGCCTTGGACATGCCGGCGGAACTTAAGAACAACTTAAACAAACAATTCTCAGTTTTGTGCATAATGTACTGTACGTAAAGTAGGGTTGCCAGGTGGCTTGTCCAAAAATACTGGACACAATGGTGAAAAATGCGGCGTGCTCAAAATGTCATTGGGGAGGTATGTTAGTTATAAATTCTTAGACCATTATGTATTTTTTCTAAATTTAACTCCAGGTACTGTATGCACCAATTTGCACTATTTCATATTCTATTTCGTAAAAAATTCTGGGGAGGGGTTTGGGGATTGAGCGCCTTCCCAGCATTTTTTACAAAATAGAATATGAAATAGTGCAAATTGGTGCATAGGTGGAGTGAAATTTAGAAAAAAAGACATAACGGTCATATCATTTATAAATAACATACCTACAGTCATACATGGCGAGATATACTGATCTTAATGCTTCTCTCCCACTACTTCCAAGATTGTTGCAACCCCACTCATCCACCCTCTCATCCCCCTCATCCTCACCCCCCCCCCTCATCCTCACCCCCCGCTCTCATCCTCACCCCACTCCCTCATCCTCACCCCCTTCCCTCCCTCCCTCATCTTCACCCCCTCAATCTCCCACTCATCCTCCTCCTCCTCTCACACCACCTCCCCCTCCTTCCTCCTCACCACCAACCTCTCCTCACCCCCCTTCATCTTCACCACCACTCTCCTCCTTCTCCTTCCTCCTCAGCACCACAACCACCACCCTGCTGCTCCTCCTCTTTCCTCACCTGGCAGACAGGGACACAGTTGAGCTCTTCTCTTCTCTCCCACATGTAAAGCTGTAAGGAAACTACATTTCCCAGCATGCATATGGGGGAGCTGTGCACACTCCTTAATGATGTGGAGCACTCCCATTGGTCAGTCTTCTCCTTGCTCGGGGGGGGGGGGGAGGGAAAGAGATGATGCCACCCGTTGCCATGGATACAAGACGCTGCTGCCTGCAGGAGACTCACTCTGCCGCCTCTTCTTCTGAATCAGAGGTAGGAGCGGAGCACCTGCACCCGGCCACTCTTAGCACTCGTGCTGCCCGTTCAGAGAGGGAGAATACCGGACACATACATGTCTGGTATTACCTGTCAATTGTTACCGGACAGAGGGGCAAATTACTGCTCTGTCTGGTTCAGAACTGGACACCTGGCAACTCTAACGTAAAGCCTTGTTTCAAATAATGCCAGGGAAATTGTTGTTGTTGGTTTTTAATGAAGAATACATGCCCTTTAGCTAAAATACTGTAATATTCTTCTCCAATTAGACCACAGCCCCAACAATCTTCAAAACAGGGGTATTGGTTGATAAAGGCATGAATAGGCATGTCAATTAAGCCGCACACTGAGAAAAGAACATAGATTCAATTCTCAGGCCAGATACCATCTACAGTAACGACTAGGAGTCAATGAAGGAAGTGTAGTCACGTAAAAAGAAATTTATGTTTAATACAACTGCTACATTTCTTGCTCTCGGTTTCACTATGTTTGCAGAGCCTGGTGTATCTCATGCAGATTGTTGTGCAGAGAAGCTGTCAACTCATACTTGGCAGATTTTCTGTGCAAATATAATGGAAAAAAATGAGTAAGAATGAGAATGCCCAAAACATGGTACTAATTGTAGTATGTGCACCAGGTAGCTTCTCCCATAGACACTCCCCAAATCTCAAAATGGTGCAGTCTTCATACATTGACACAGATACAGTATGCAGTGTCAATTTCTCTCTTTGCCCAACTTAATAATATTAACTATTTATATGGTGCTTTTCTCTTAAATGCCATATGGGTTGTGGTTTATTAATCATATGTCTGGGTAAACAGGTGTTGAGCCCGTTTTTATAGATTTCCAGCGAGGGTGTCTCTCTGACCATGAGAGGCATTAAATGTCAAAGAGTAGGAGCAGCATGGCTAAAAAGCTTGGGCCCCAAAGTAAGTCAAGGAGATTCTGAGAACTGTTAGCAGTCTTTTATCTGCAGATTGGAGTGAGATGGAGTTTAGGGAACCAGGATCTCTTTCAGATAGCTGGGAGCCTGGTACCCTGATTATGTTGAGCTTTGAATGTCATCAGGTTAATCTTAAAACATATTCCCCATCTTACTATCAGAGAATGTAAAACATAGACTTAAAAAATTCCAGAAGTACAGAGCCAAGTAAGTGCATTGTCATCTTGTATAAACCTACAGTATCCTTGTTCCACTTTTGTCCCAATTGCACTAATATTCCATTTCATTAAAAAGTGAAATTAACTTCTTCGATCAAACATTTGAACATGATCTTTATAAATCTATATAAAATGAGCTTACAAAGTACAAGTATGAAAGTCTGTAATTGTTTAAAATGATGACTCAACTAAATGAATTGTTGTTAGTTGAAGCAGTTGAAAACATTATGAAATAATTGCTTGCATGTTTTTTTTTAACAAAGTCAGGATCTAAGTATCAGGGACGAGGGGGAATTTGTACCGATCTGCTTTTGTTTTTTTAACGGTTAAATACTGTAGACATTGTCCTCACTTTATTTCTTATTTTTTTAAAATGTTGTCTAGGTAAGGTGAAGAACTCTTTTATAGTTCCTGAGCCTCAAGATTTTTGGATTGAGCCAAACAAAAAAATCTCTGTGCCCATGATGTCATTATGCGGAATGTTCCAGTTTAAGAGTGACAACGACCAGTCAATATTAAGGATTCCCCTTAGTGAAAATGATTTCTTGTTGCTGATCCAGCCAAACAATGGAAACACCCTTGAGAATTTGGAGTCTTCTTTTTCCATGCATTCTTTTTCAACGTGGCTGAATAATTTAGCAAACAGGTACAGCTCTGCACCAAGGAGACAGTTTTCTGTTGCAAAATATTTCCACCCATTCTAAGGGATAAAATATGTTTCATTTATATTTCACCAGATACATCAGTGTATCTATGCCTTGGTCCTAAATTGTGTGGGTCATTTGCATGCGGACGCTGCAAGGCCTGTCCATTTATCAAGGGAGCCAAGGTGTTTTCTGATTCTAAATCCTTGGCTATATACAAAATGAAAAGCTTCATCAACTGTCTTACCACTGGGGTTATGTATCATCACGTGTCGGTGCGGAAAACAATAAGTTGGGGAGACCAAAAGACAATTTAATGTCAGGCTATTGGGACACCCTGGTTCCATCCGAAATAAACTTGACACACCAATAGCTAGACACGTGAATGGCATGCACCATGGAGACACTGCTGTACTACAATCTATGGGTATTGAATCTATACCTTGGGGTCCCCGCGGGGGCAATTGGGATCGTAAGTTATTGCAATGTGAGTGTAGATGGATCACACTTTAAAGACACTTACAGTACTCCTCATGGCCTTAATGAGGGCTTTATTTGCTCCTCATTTCTTTAGTGACCTCATTAGTTTTTTTTCCATCTACTTACCACAGTATATGCCATTGATTCATTATATTACATGTGTATTATTATCATTTCATGGTTTTATATGCTTTTCAACAGCTATATGTTTTGATTCTATCACTATTTTACACATTTACACTTTTTCTTACCATGTGTTCTTTTCACTTTTTAGGGGTTAGAGGGATCCAGGTACTGTATATTTGTGTAATTTAAATCTAGTGGATCCGTTTTGGCTCTTTTAGGCGGACCTGACATGTTAGCACAATCCTACATCACTGAATTTATGTCGTTACTATTTATTTATCATCCACTCGTTATTTCATTTTTTATGTGTTCTTGGCATATTTTCTGGTTTGTGTTCTATGACTACATTTGCCTTCATTATACCCTTAGACTCTCCCATACCCTGGGCTACCATTCTCATTCCTAGTTCGCAGTGTCTCCGTTTTGTTTTTCCATTTCACTCCAATAGACAGTAGATGTTATACTTCCTGTATATCACCATAAGTGTATCTGTTTAATCTGGTTCCAGGTTACAACATGTCTGTACAAAATCAGTAAATATGACTCGGTCATTCTTTATTGATCTTTATTCAAGTAGGATTCTGGTTGACTCAAGTTTATTATCTATATTCTGAGTCCCCAACTTTCCCCTTAAATTACATTTTCCCAGACCCATCCAATAGTGATGCGTCGTATGAGTATGGGGAGTTACTTATCTCTCCGCCTGATTCTTCTATCCCATGACTGGTTAAACGTTGATCGCGCCTCCAACGAGAGGAAGTATATGAGGCAACACGAAGCACTTATAAGTTACTATTCTCTCCTGAAGAAGCACGCCAAGACGCGTGAAACTTACATCAGGGCTAAGTGACGTCACACTCATGACAGTCACGTGTTCAAGACGGAGCGTGCAGGCTGATCAGTTTTCGAGCTACAACCATAGAGAAACTACGGCTGCGGTCCCAGTGCGTTCTACAAGCACCGCCCCAGCACGCATTTAGCAGCCGCACTGTACTGCAAGTTTTCACACATACAATTTTTTTGTATGTGGAACTTTCGATGGAGGCGTGGCAACGCCCCCGCCGGCGGTTCAGCCAATGAGGGCGAACCAGCCACGTGAGGTCATGGCCACGCCCATCAATACTCAACCCACACCCTCTCCTGTCGCAAACTCTCCCTGGACCGCGATCTGCGGTGAAGCTCTGTGCATGCGCCGCCACCCCCACCGGGCACGCGTGCTACAGAACGCACTATGATCGCAGCCTACCACTGAGATACGGTCGTACGAGCACCTCTACGGAAGTTATACTTTTCCTCCAGCTATTATCTATGTTACAATGTGTCTATTCTTGGATACATTGTGAACCGACCTACATCACTATCTAATCACTAGAAGTCTGTTTTGGGAGGCAACGCTACTATTGTATCCTAATCCTCTATACAGGCATAACCCGCATTAACGTACGCAATGGGCCCAGAGCGTGTATGTAAAGCGAAAATGTACTTATAGTGAAGCACTACCTTTTTTCCACTTATCGATGCTTCGGTACAGGTAGGGAGCCGGTATTGCTGTTCAGGACGTGCTGACAGGCGCATGTGCGAGCTGCCGTTTGCCTATTGGGTGAGGGGAATCAGCGCATCACTACTACTGTAGGGCAGAATAAGTGTCCGTACTCGCAAAGCGAGCGTACGGATGCAGGGGTATGGTGCTATTGAAAATATGTCCATACTCGCGAGTGTACTTAAAGTGAGTGTCCTTAAACCGGGGATGCCTGTATACTTTGTTTTTTATGTAGAGTCATGTGCAACAGAGAGTGATACAAACATATGTTTTATTCTATCAACACAGGATGTTCTAGTGCCTCCTTTTCTCATACTGTATGCTATTTAGCATGTGTTGAATAGTAGTAATCCGATATCCATTTTACCGGTATCTTTTGATTATATATACATAAATACGCATTTTTCATTACATATAATGCCTATCTTATACTATATTAGTGAAAGCACTGTATGCCTGCCTGCCTGCCTGTCTGGATGTCCGGTGTCCCTAGGGGAAATCTCATTGGTCCCTTGGGCCGCCCGCCCCCGCACACCTCTCATTGGCCTGAGGCGGAGTGACGGG
>CM071570.1:108403666-108416166 GCA_036426205.1 Ascaphus truei
CACACGTATACACACAGCAGACACACGTATACACACAGCAGACACACCTATACACACAGCAGACACACGTATACACACAGCAGACACACGTATACACACAGCAGACACACGTATACACACAGCAGACATACGTATACACACAGCAGACACACGTATACACACAGCAGACACACGTATACACATGTATACACACACACGTGTATACACACACACACACGTATACACACATGTAGGCACACGTATACACACACACGTAGGCACACGTATACACTCACACACGTAGACACACGTATACACACACACACACGTAGACACACACACGTACACACACGTGTACACACACGTAGACACACGTATACACGCAGGCACACATAGACACGCAGGCACATGTACACACGTAGACACGCAGGCACACGTATACACGTAGACACACGTAGACACGCAGACACACGTAGACACGCAGACACACGTAGACACGTAGACACGTAGACACGCAGACACACGTAGACACGCAGACACACGTAGACACGCAGACACACGTAGACACACAGACACACGTAGGCGCATACACGCACACACGTACACACGCACACACGTAGACACGCACACACGTAGACACGCACACACACGTAGACACGCACACACACGTAGACACACACATAGACACACACGTAGACACGCACACGCACGTAGACACGCACACGCACGTAGACACGCACGTGCACACGCACGTGCACACGCACGTAGACACGCACACGCACGTAGACACGCACACGCACGTAGACACGCACACGCACGTAGACACGCACAAGCACGTAGACACACGCACGTAGACACACACACGTACACACGTACACACACACACACATGTACACGTATACTCACACACATGTACACGTACACACACACATGGAGTCATACACACACACATGTAGACATACACACACACACACACACACACACACACACACACACACACACGTATACATACACATCATGTATACACACACGTGTATACACACACACGTGTATATACACACACGTGTATACACACACACATGTATACACACACACACACACATGTATACACACACACATGTATACACACACACATGTATACACACACACACATGTATACACACACACATGTATACACACACACATGTATACACACACACATGTATACACACACACATGTATACACACGCACAAATGTATACACACACACACACATGTATACACACACATGTATACACACACATGTATACACACACATGTATACACACACATGTATACACACACAAGTATACACACACACGTAGACATACACACACGCACACACTTATACACACACACACACACATACAATTTATACACACAAACATGTATACACACACACAAACATGTATACACACATGTATACACACACACACGTGTGTGTATACACACACACACACACACGTATACACACACACACTATCCCCAGCACCACCACATCAGCACACCGGTATCCCATGCCCCCCCAGCACACTGGCATTCTCGGCTCCCCACCATTCCCAGCCCCCATCAACACCATCAGCACCCACACATTGGCACCTTCGCACCTCCCCCATCGGCACACCCACATCCGCACCCCCACATCAGCAACAAACTCTCCCAAATCAGCACACCGATACAATCACCATCAGTACAGCCACAGCAGCAGTACCACCGCACACCGCCATGGGCCGCGTGGACCACTCCCCACCCAAATGCCACCCCCACACCACAAACATCCCAGGCAACGCCGGGGCTCTCAGCTAGTTGTAGGATATTTTCCTCTGCGCACTGATTGATGTATTGGGTAATATACCTGGGTGGGAACATTGCACCTACCTTGTATTTATTTATATATACATATCTCCGTCTTGTCGCTGGGGATTTTAATGCTCACTGTACATTTTTTATCACGTCTTTCGCCATGTTTTATTATTCATTAAAAATGTATTATTTTTATTATGTGCGTAGGGTTTTTCTGTTGGGCCTTGTCATGGTCACCTCTATCAGTATAATATAATGTAGAGGTTCTGGATTTTCAGTTATACATTATTGCTCCACATATGTGATTACCCATACATTACCTAGAGTGCAAATACTAGAGGCTACAGTGACCTCTTGTGGTCACTTTTTCAAGTCTTTGTCATATGTGTTTTCTTTCTCCCCTGCACCAGGTATTTTTTTAGTATGTAAATACATGGTGAGCGTCGTCTTTATACTGTATGTGTAAACAATGTAAACACCCTTGAGAATATAGTCTTCTTTTTCCATGCATTCTTTTTCAACGTGGCTAAATAATTTAGCAAACAGGTACAGCTCTGCATCAAGGAGACAGTTTTCTGTTGCAAAATATTTCCACACATTGTAAGGAATTAAATATGTTTCTATTTATATTTCACCAGATACATCAGTGTATCTATGCCAACGCTGGAAATAGAAAGCTCCTATGACATTCAAGAAACTCTTAGCACCATGGAGCTGTCATCCCTACTTGGAAAGAATGCAGATTTCAGCAAAATAAGCAATGTAGATCTGATTGTTGGAAAGGTAAATTGTACATAAATAATGTGTTGTATTTCCTTCATTAAGGAGTCAATAATTGAACAAATCATTATGTGTTGACTCTAAAAGGTGTACATTTTCCAAGAATTATTTTCATGCTCTAACGGTGTTTCCCCCACCCAATCGCAGATAGGGGCCATTACAGGGTTTATGGTGCATATACCTGCTGGCAACAGGAGGGCTGAGTCGTCCGCTGATGGTAGTGGTAGTGGGGACACAGGAACAGGCTTCTGGGGTTCATACACCACATATCTCCTTAGCAGTGCAGCGCCTCCATCTGCCATAGGCTCCAGGAGCTGAATTTGATCTCTCACGGTAGAACTTATTACCTCTCCCCCCAGTAAGGTCACGAACCAGACTGGAGGTATATTGCAAAACAGGAATGGGTTTATTACTACACTCTACAGTAACAGTTGCATAACAGTCTTCTGCCAGATACAGTCCGTCAGGTCAGCTATCACTGAAGATAGTCCGTGGACTGTCACTACAGGCCAAGGGCACCCGCAGCCATCCAAGCTCTTCCCCACCTCCCTAGCGGAGGCAGAGGTAAGTACAGCCAGGAGAGGGCACCAGGTCTGTCCCAGGATTGGGCAATCTCAAACCTGCTGTACCCGCCTCCTCTGACACTCAGGGCAGCATCAGTGAAGGGGGAAAACCCCATGATGACTACTGGCAGGCCTGTTATATGTGTATTGTAAGAGGACATGTGCAGAGGTATGCAATGGAGACTGCTTTAAGGTGAAATTAAATAAGGCTTTTATTGCGCCTGTTTCTTTAACACAAGAAAATCATCCAAACGTATGCAAATAAGGGGTCAAACAAAGCTTCCAAAGCAAACAAAGCAAAGCTTCCGTTCCACTTGGGAGTATTTCTAGTTAAACCTATGCAGTCAACAACTCCCTTTTGATTAGCATGTCTCCCAGCCCCAAACATATATCTTGATATGTGCAGATATACAAAAAGTCTTAGAAAGGAAAGTCTTATCTGTCTGTTGTAGGGGAAGGCTTCTTTGTTCTCCAGGTTTAAAAGTCCTTTCCCCTGTGTCTTGCTGGCAGCGTGCAGGCTCAAGACGCCTGTCTCCTTGTTCAGCTCACATGTGTGCTAAGGAATCTCACTTCCTGTCTCAGAGGCAGGCTTTGTCTAACACCTCTAATCAGCCATGTGCTGGTCAATTAACCAGCACACTGCTGGATTAGCAAGTTTTCTGAACAGGGTAAGTCCCCTGTTACATACCTCCCCTGTTTGTGGGAAGCTCGGGCTTGCCACGGCCAAAGCCCATCCTTCCACTCTCATTCGAGATATCTCTGTGACTTGAATGAGAGAGGATGGAAGAGAACCCTCAGTCCTGCTGGGATTGGAGCCATTCCTCCAGTTTAGTAGTGTCTCCTCCAGAAGGTGCTTGAGATCAGCAGTCCTTAGTCGCCCAAGGAGAACTTTTCCCAAGTACAGTCTTTCTACTGACCACGTTGTCCTGAGCTTTCCCCTGTGTCGCTCACTCCTCTTTTTGTAGGCAGACTGTATGGCGACAGTCGCAGAGAGCCTATGCAAATCGCTCTCTCGCCATCCTTCCCATGTGCTCCACTTTAGCACCAAATGTCCATTTCTTGGTATCACAAGAGCGCCCAAGAACAGCCACTTGAGCCCTCAGTTCTTGAAGCTGTCTTCCTGCACTTTTCCCATTCAATGTAGTCGCCAGTTCAGCTTCTTTGGGATTGAGTTACGATTCCAGCTCCATTTCCAGAGAATGTCCTATTTTTTCAGCTTCCTCAGCTAAGGATTCTTCTGGCATTGATTCTGCACTCCTATCTCTGTTTGTTGCCCGTTGGGCGGTTGCAGGTTTGGCAAGTGCTTTCTTAGGTGGCTCAAACTTCGTAACCTTGTTTTGAAGGTGAGTGGTGTCCCCAGCTCTCACTGTACCCTTGTCCTCACGGGCCTTAGTTACTGTGGGATACCGATGCTTGGGCAGAGTCAATACCTTTTCCCGTATTGGAGGCATCTGTAAGTTACTGGTCTGCAGAGTCTCACTCTGTTTGAGTGTTTCCTGCCATTCTCCTTTCAGGGTCTTTATTTCTTCCCTGTGCTTTCTCTGAGCTTGCTTCCACCTATCATTCTTTATTTTGTGAAGCACTGTGAACTTCTTTGCTTGGGCCGCAGATACTCGTCTCAGTTTCTGGACCTTTTTGCGCTCCCTCTTGTACCGAGTCACCTGGCCTCTAAGCTTAGCCTCTAGCGATGCTTTGGTGATGGTCAGGGTAGCCTTCAGTTTATCCTGCTGCTTTGCGAGGACGTACTGGGTAATCAGACGTTCCTGCAGCACTTGTATTTCCTTAGCAGCCTGCAGATTTTCTTCCTCCAGAGTTCGCTCTGGTCTCTGCTGCATGACATTCTTTGTTTATGTTGCTCAGGCTGTTTGTAGGCAAAAAGTACCAAAAAAATTCACAGGCAATCTCCGGGGCCCCTTTTAACTTCAAGGGCAACCTCAGACCCAACTTCTGACACCATATGTAAGAGGACATGTGCAGAGGTATGCAATGGAGACTGCTTTAAGGTGAAATTAAATAAAGCTTTTATTGCGCCTGTTTCTTTAACACAAGAAAATCATCCAAACGTATGCAAATAAGGGGTCAAACAAAGCTTCCGTTCCACTTGGGAGTATTTCTAGTTAAACCTATGCAGTCAACAACTCCCTTTAGATTAGCATGTCTCCCAGCCCCAAACATATATCTTGATATGTGCAGATATACAAAATGGTCTTAGAAAGGAAAGTCTATCTGTCTCTTGTAAGGGAAGGCTTCTTTGTTCTCTCCAGTTTAGAAGTCCTTTCCCCTGTGTCTTGCTGGCAGCGTGCAGGCTCAAGACGTCTGTCTCCTGTTTCAGCTCTCACATGTGTGCTAAGGAGTCTCACTGTCCTGTCTCAGAGGCAGGCTTTTTTCGAACACCTCTAATCAGCCAGGTGCTGGTCAATTAACCAGCACACTGCTGGATTAGAGGCAAGTTTTCCGAACAGGGTAAGTCCCCTGTTACATGTATGTATTGTGTTTTAAATACACAATGGGATGTTTTATGAATTAGATGAAGTACAATTAAAGGTAGAAAGAAGTTTCTTATCAGAAGCTGAGAAAAATGTAAAGAGAAAACAGCCTTTACAAATTCACACTACAGTATAATGTCACTGTTTGGAAAAATGTACTTGTAAAAACAACAGTAATATTTTTATTTGTACAGCACCACAATGCACACAGTGCTTTACAGAAAATATATTAACATATAGGGAATGCTAATACTATTGTATTGTATACTATTGCAACAAACATAAAAGCAGACAATAGGAGAGGAAATTATCCAGAGACCCTAAAATCTAAGTGACATGTTAGGGGACCTAGAGTAGAGAGACAATATGGGAAGGAATCTGTGCATTGCGTCACATTACCTGACTATAATGGTCGGTACGTGCCTCTGTGGGTGTAAAAAGCAATGGTCATTAATCCAGACTACTGAAATGCTTAATTGAAAGAAAATGTGGCTTCAAGGTGACAAGAAAAGGTGTTAGGCATTAGGGGAGCAGTGAGGGGGAAAGCTTGTAAGCAAGAAAGAGCAGTATAGGTGGAAGGATGCAAAGCAGACAGTTGTGTTCAGAGTGCAGCAGGTAACCAGGGGTATACAGTAGCAAGAAACTGAATCTGGGATTTAAGGAGAAAAAGACTACTTTAAAGCCTGGAAGGGGAGGAGTAGAGATTTGCGCAGCTTTGCCAAGTTCACTAAGTCCAAAATTAGCCCCCTTTAAACAATATTTGAACAAAAAAAGTCACAGCACATTCAAAATTCGTCAAGCATTTTAATTAACTCCAATCCAGAGCCTAAATTTGGTCTTTTGCTGGTGAGAAGACTGCAAAAGCCTTACTTCAGGCTTTGAATAGGAGTTTCCATCATTAAAGGAAATGAAAATGTTTGGCGAATCACTTGCGAATTATGACTGAGCTGCTATTCATTAGCAAAACAGTGAATTGATGGGGGAAATGACTGACTTCTGAGAAATATTTAGCCCTTAAATGTTCTGCAAATGGGTTCGTCTGGAATTGAATGTTAAAAAACACTAAATAGTTTGCAATGGCATTTTTTAAAGTTTTGCACAACTCTAATTAGGAGGAGAACTGTGCTGGTAATACAGAACCAAGTTGAATGATTTAGGGACGAGTTGAGCATACAGTGTTTAATCAAAAAGGTGAAATGCTTCTATCTGCAGCGATATGAACAGATTGCAAGGGACATAGTTGTGAAACAGGGAGTTATGGTGGGTTACAATAGCCAAGACAGCCGAAAACCAGAGCATGAATTAGAGTAGCAGATTAGAATGACAGAGGAAAGAGTGGGTCTCAACAGTCAGCAATATTACAGAAAGAAAAAGAACAAGTTTTATCCAGAGCATGGATGTGAATGGAGAGGCAGAACCTATACAGAATGTAGCCATTCTTACTCTCACCAAAGCCGTGACTGAAAAAGCAAAACCCATGGGTCTGGATACAGCGAGGCTGTCGGGTTCCATGCTTCCAGCATTAATCCTGAGGCACCAAGGCCGCCACGGTCAGGTTCCCACAGCTTGCCCTGGAAACATGGAGTCCGGCTACATCTGTATGTCACACCGAAGAAAAGGTGTGGGGACTAAATGGTAGCATTGTTAACTGTATTGGAGAAAGGGGATAATGAACAAGCTTATAATGGGCTCAGTTTTAGGCATATTAAGTTTGAGTCAGTGGAGCACCATCCACCAGGATATAGCAGAGAGACTCATGATTGGATTGCAGGTGTGAGGTAGTGGAGGATAAACATATCTGAGTATCATCTGCGAAGAGAAGATACCTGAAGTCAAAGGAGTTGATGAGCTCAACAAGGGCATGTAGCGAGAGATAAGGAGAAGCCTTAGAACAGAGCCTTAAAGCAGGGGTGGGGAACCTTTTTTCTGCCAAGGGCCATTTTGATATTTATTAAATCATTCGAGGCCATCCAAATTCAACTTAAAATAGCAGCCTGCTATATTTAGTCAACATTTAATGACTCAACCACTAATGTGATGGCTGGAACTGCTTCTCTTTGGGTGACTGACTACTCTTGGGTAGTGGGTGACTATGACTGACTGTGGGTTGTTGGTCTGTGCACACCACACCAACACACACACACACACAACACACACACACCACACACACCACACAACCACACACACACACCACACACCAACACCCCACCACACACACACACACACCCACACACACACACACGACACCATCAATCAGCCGGTGTAGGGAAATCAGACTCTCATACCCACTCTCGCTCAGACTCCAACTCCACTCTCATCTCTCAGACTCTCATACCCCTCTCTCTCAGACCCACTCTCTCTCAGTGTTAAACCCACTCCTCTCATCACTCGTCAGCAGACCCTCTCTCTAACTAGTCAGACCCACTCTCACGACTGTCAGACACACCTCTCTAGACTGTCAGACCCACTCTCAGACTGTCAGTCCACTCTCAGACTCTCAGACCCACTCTCAGACTCTCAGACCCACTCTCAGACTCTCAGACCCACTCTCAGACTCGACTGTCAACCACTCTCTCTCTCTGACACACACCACTCTCTTCTCTCTCAGACTACCACACACTCTCTCTCTCTCTCTCTCTCTCTCTCTCTCAACAGACACACACTCCACTCTCTCCCCTCTCTCAACACACTCCTCACAAACATCCACTCTCTCTCTCATCTCTCTCTAGATCTTGACTCGACAGGAACTCAAAGAGTACTCAGTCTCAAAGGGAACACGCTAGCTCCTCCTCTGCGGTCTCTCCCCTCTCACTCCTCGAACGAAGGGAGGCCTCTCTCTCTCGGTCTCACGGTCTCTCGGCACTCTCTTCTCATCGGATCCAAGGTTCGCTCATCTCGCAGTCTTCTCTCTCTCATCATCTCCTGTCTTGCTCTTTCGTTCAGAGCGTGATGTCTCGATAGCGAGTAATTTCCGAGCTCCATGCTCTCGTTCTCCGGCCGGACATCAGGCTCGGAACAGCAGGAGACAGATCATCACTCTCTCTGGTCAAATGAACGTCTCTCAGTCTCTCATAGAGAGAAGAGAAAAAAAATCTCAAGGAGCGAAAAGAAAAAAAGAAAAGAAAAGGTACAAGAAAAAAAAAAAAAATCAAACTCGAAGTATCAGTCATGGAGATCGCGGTCTCGTCAGCGCTCAAGGTCGTTGGGAAGTCCAGGAAGATCGGAAAAGTCTCTCCCGAAACTCTCAAAAAAGGCTCGAAAAGGAAGGGGGAAATAAGTGCATCTCTACATCCAGGGAGAAAGCAAAGAATTCTTCGTCGTTCCCTCTTTGGCTCTCTCTCTCTCGGCGGGGTCTTCTCGTCTCGTGCTCGCATCGTTTTCCCTCTCTCTCTCGTCTCTCTCGTCTCGCACTCTTCTCGTTTCTGCGATCGGGTCCTCCGATCGAAATGCTCTCTCGAAGCGCAAAGAAAGGAGCAGGAGCGAAACCCTCTCTCTCCTCAGACACACACACACTCCTCTCTCTCAGAACACTCTCTCTTCTCAGACACACACTCACTCTCTCCAGACCCACACTCTCTCTCTCACACACACACTCTCATCTCAGACACACACACACATCCCTCTCAGACCACAACTCTCGTCTCAGAAAACACAACACAAAAAGGGGGAGGAAATCTGATCGGGGGATTGGAAGCAAGGTGTCCCTCCGCAAACTGCTGCTCAGTGTGGGGGAGAAGGCGGACCGTTTTATTGCGTCAAGGGGGGAGGAACAGCAGGGGGGATCGGAGCAAGGGCCCTCCTCCGCAACTGCTACCCGACCCCCGTTGTGGGGAGGAGTGCCGTGTACTGCACGGGGGGGGGGGCGGAGCACAGGGGGGATTGGACAGTAACCCTACACAACTGCTGCCCGGTGGTGGGGAGGAGGGAGGTGGGAGTGAGGTGTCTCTCCCACCACAGATTCGTTCTTCTATCCATAACCCTCTTATACCCCTCCCACGCCCCATCCCCCACTCCTCTTATCCCCTCTCTCTTCCTCCCCCCAGAAGCGCTGCTTACCCCTCGCTGCCCTGGTGATACTCAGGTCCCTTAATCACCTTCGGCGGCTGCTGCCACACACAACCTTGTGTGACACACAAATACTGCCCGTGACAAACACATACCGCCAGTGAACAGTGACAAGTGCACATCAACCACCACCAGACAGTGACATACACACACAGTGACCAGTGGACCATCACACACACACACACCCATAACACACACTACGACACCACCGCACACACACACACACACACACACACACAACACCCACACAACACGATCAGCACACACACACACACACACACACACACACACACACACACTGCACACACACAGTTCCCACATTTACATATCATTTCTACAACACACCATATACATTTATAACACAACCACCACATATACTTTAGACACACACACCGATACTTTATAACACACACCAGAGAACTTTAGACCATCCACAGTTACATTTACCACCCTCACGTCCATACACACACTTGCCCAGTGCCAGACCACACATTTACAGAAACCACATACACACCAACAGTTACATTTATCACACATCACACACACTACACACCACAATCACACAACACACACACACACCCCACACACTTACATGACCACACAGTGTACAACAACCACCCAGTGCCAGACACAACACAGTTTCAGTGCCAGTGCCAGTCCAGACACACACCGTGACGACCAGACACACACACCACACAGTGACATTGGACCCGCGCACACACCCACAGAAAACCACACACCCACACACACCATACACACACACGCATCACACACCACACACACACACCACACCACACAAAACCATCACACCCACCACACAACACACACACCACACACACACCACACACCCACCAGTGCAGAGAACACAACATGCAAAACAGTCACGATGCCGACACGACACCAGTGACAGACGCCAGACACACACAGTGACAGGCAGACACACCACAGGACAGGCCAGTACAACACGACATGGACAGTGCCAGACACACAGACCCGCCCCGACAGTGCCAGACACACCCCACGAGACAGTGCCAGACCACCACCGACATGCAGACACACACAGGACAACAAGACCAAAAAGTGACATTGAACATTGGACACACACAAACAAACACCACACACACAGCACACACACACACAGACACACAGACACCCACCACACACAACACACACCCACACAACAGCCACCAACACCACACCACACAAAACCCACACACACACCACACAACACCAACACCACAAGACAGACACACGCCAAACACAAACACCACACACACACACACACACACACACAGTACAGGAGTCGGACAACGAGACAGTGAGGACACCACACACCAGAGACAGGTGAGACACACACACAGAGACAGTGAGACACACACACAAAACGAGCCCAGAGACAGTGAGAACATACACATTACAGTGTAGACACCCACAGCCGTGCCGACCACACACAGTGACAGGTGCCAGACACAACACGTGACAGACACAGCACACACAAAGTGACATTGAACCCATACACAACACACACAACACACACAAACACCACCACACAACACTGAAGAGACACACAGTGACACCACACACACGTGCCGACACACACCAGTGCCAGGTGCCAGTGCAAGACACACACAGTGACGACCAGACACACACCAAACAGTGACATTGACACCCCCACACAACACACACACACACAACCCCACACACCACACACCACACACACCACACCACACACACACACACACACACCCACACACACCACACATGACCAGAGAAACACACACGTGCACAGCCACACACCACAGTGACAGAGCAGACACACAAAGCTTGCAGGGCCAGACACCCACAAGTGCAGACCACACAAGTGACAGTGCAGACAGACACACAGGGCAGTATCCAGACACAGCAAGACGAGACAGTCGCGCAGACACACACGCAGGGACAGGCCAGACACAGCACAGAACAGACACAGGACACCGTGACATTGACAACAACACACCACACACAAACACACACACACAAGCACACACAACACCCACACACACCACACACACACCACCACAACACACAACACAACACACACACACACACAACACAGATGACAGAGACAGTAGGACAACACCAGAGACCGTTAGACCACACACAAGAATGAGACACACACACAGGAGACAGGAACACACACCAGACAGTGAGACACAACACAGTGACAGTGACCCACACACACAGGCCAGACACACACAGGACATGCCAGACACCACATCGTGACAGCACAACGACACACACACAGTGACATTGACACACATACACACACACACACACAACACACACACACTGACAGAGACACACACAGTGACACACACACACACAGACCAGCACCACGGCCAGTTCCAGTGCCAGACACACACAGGCGACAGCACACAACACACCACACACACACACACACACACACACACACACACACACACACACACACACACACACACACACACACACACACACACACACACACACACACACACACACAGTGACAGAGACACACACATGCCAGACACACACAGTGACAGAGCCAGACACACACAGTGACAGGGCCAGACACACCAGTGCCAGACACACACAGTGACAGTGCCAGACACACACAGAGACAGTGCCAGACACACACAGTGACAGTGCCAGACACACAGGCACAGACACAGACACAGACACAGTGACATTGACATTGACACACACACACACACACACACACACACACACACACACACACACACACACACACCACACACACACACACACACACACAGTGACAGAGACA
>CM071570.1:108421166-108504426 GCA_036426205.1 Ascaphus truei
AATCAACATTTACATCACGATAGATATAACAGAGTTTGAGGTCAAGAAAATGGTCACTGCCCTAAATACAGTAGCTTTCAGTTTCCATTTGATCCTAAAGTCCCTAACAGCACAATAGAGCTAAAGGCACTGCCATGTTTAATGGCTTTAACTTGGTCATTTAAAATTCAATCTATTAAGGAGTCTTATGTATTGTATTGTATTGTGTTGTATTGTATGTCTTTATTTATATAGCGCCATTAATGTACATAGCGCTTCACAGCAGTAATACACGTGACAATCATATCGATAACAAATAATATAAATAACACATAAAGGGAAGAAGTGCTTCAGACATTAAAGTAACATTTTGGAAAGAGAGACCCTGCTCCGAAGAGCTTAAAATCTAATTGGTTGGTAGGAAGGACGTATAGAGACAGTAGGAGGGAATTCTGGTAAGTGCGTCTGCAACGGGCCAAGGTTTATGTATATGGTGTAAAACTATCATGTGTGCTTTAAGGTGGGTCTTAAATGTGGATAGAGAGGGTGCTAGTTGGATATTGAGGGGAATGGCGTTCCAGAGATGTGGGGCAATTAGTGAGAAAGATTTAAGGTTGGAGAGGGCTTTAGATACAAAAAGGGTTAGAGAGAGGACATCCTTGAGCAAAACGCAAGAGTCGGGATGGTGTATAGCGAGAAATTAGGGCTGAGATGTAAGGAGGAGCAGAAGAGTGTAAAGATTTAAAAGTGAGGAGGAGAATGAAGTGTGAGATGTGGGATTTGATAGGAAGCCAAGAGAGGGATTTTAGCAGGGGAGTCGCTGAGACAGATTTAGGAAAGAGTAGAGTGATTCTGGCAGCAGCATTTAGGATAGTTTGCAGGGGAGACAGGTGAGAGGCATGAAGGCCGGACAGCAGGAGGTTACAGTAGTTGAGACGGGAGAGAATGAGGCCTGTGTCAGAGTTTTTGCCATCAAGCTAGAAGAAAGGGCATATCCTTGTGATACTGCAGAGGAAAAAAGAACAGGTTTTGGTTACCTTTTGAATGCGAGAGGAGAATGTGAGAGAGGAGTCGAGTGTGACCCCTAAGCAGCATGCTTGGGCTACTGGGTGAATGATAGTACTTCCAACAGTAATGTGGAAGGAGGTAGTAGGGCCAGGTTTCGGAGGAAGTATGCAGAGCTCCGTTTTTGCCATGTTAAGTTTAAGTCGGCAGAGAGCCATCCAGGATGATATAGCAAAGAGACATTCAGAAACTTTAATCTGTACAGCAGGTGTAAGGTCAGGGGTTGAAAAGTAAATTTGTGTGTCATCAGCAAGAGATGTGATTACAGTAGGTCACCTAGAAAAAGTGTGTAAAGAGAAAAGAGAAGAGGTCCCAGTACAGAGTCCTGGGGTACCTCCACAGATAGATCGATAGAGGAGTTAGCAAAAGAGACACTGAAAGTACGATGGGAGAGTTAAGAGGAGATCCAGGATAAAGCTTTGTTACGAATACCAAGAGTATGGTGAATGTGAAGGAGAAAAGGGTGATCCACAGTATCAGAATTCTTCATCCCAAATGGAATTACCAAAAATTAATCGAGACCACTCAGAGTGATAAATGCTGACTTCTCCCTAGCCTCCTGGGTCAGTGGAATTTGCCAATAACCTTTGGACAAATCCAAGGTGTTGTAACAGGAGGAGTACGGTAGGTGTACTTGAGTACCTCCATCCTGGGCTAACAAAAGGCTATCCGGCAACCATTTGCCCAACTCCAGACTCTGCGGAGCCTGGAGCCACAGGGGGCTCAGTATGCTAAGAGGCAGAGGTGCCAGGTTGGCGCATGCCCCTTAGCAGAATGAGAAAAGGTGTCCACCTTGCTTTAGAATACCGGCAAATCAGTGATTGGCTGGCAGGAGAATTCCCACGCGCTGATAGGCTGTAGAGATTTGTGAATGGGACACTGAAACCCATAAGAAACCTTGCAGTGAATCAGGACAGGAGATTCCAAGCGAAAAACCATCAGCGACAAATTAAAAAATGCTCTGTGTATGTATGTATGTCTTTATTTATATAGCGCCATTAATATACATACAGTAGCGCTTCACAGCAGTAATACATGTGACAATCATATAAATAACAAATAATATAAATAACAGATCATGGGAATAAGTGCTTCAGGCATAAAAGTAACATTGTAGAAGAGGAGTCCCTGCTCCGAAGCGCTTACAATTGAATTGGTGGGGAGAATGTACAAAGACAGTAGGAGGGTATTCTGATAAGTGCGTCTGCAGGGGGCCAAGCTTTATGTATTGTGTATAGTATTAGCCACGGTGCTTCTCATATGCTTCTTTAAGCAAGTGTGTCTTAAGGTGGGTCTTAAAGATGGATAGAGAGGGTGCTAGTTGGGTATCGAGGGGAAGAATAGACGCAAGCCGGCTTCAGAGATTTTGACTCAGAAAAGTTTCTAAGTCCTGCTTTTTGAGAACGTAGCGGTCATGGCTGGCATTGCATGCCGAATTCAGTTCCAAGGCTTTCGTGAATACCTCCCAGTCATTGGAAAAGGCTCCTACATAGGTCATTTTTGACAATTTCGTTTAAAAGAAGATTTTATTCGTTAGCCCTGTTCCCAGTAAGTGTGCTAACTGTCTAAATTGTGTTATATTGTGTGTATGTCTTTTCCTGAAATAAATTACAATTTATTTCACCTCCTTGCTTTGCTCAATCATATGATCCCGGTATAAAAGGTGTTGATAAACCTGTTCTTCAGTGACATACAGCCTCAGGGCACCTGGTGGCAAAGTCCACCACCGTGAGTATGTAACACTTGCCAGACCAACTGGGGATCATGAGGGGTCCCACTATGTCCATAGCATCCTCAGGGCATACTCCTGAGCTCTGACTCCTGGTAATCGCTGCAACAGGAGCCAGTTCTGCCGTAAATACGCATGTAACATGCCCCAGGTTATTACCAAGTAGAACCTCTGTATCTAACCCGGGCAATACCCCCACCTCCCTCATGCCACGTCCGGCACCCCTATCAAGGAATACCCGGGCAACTTGAATGGACCGCGGTCCACCACCTGGCATGGTCACTTGTAGCCTTGTGCCCGGGAGCAAATCCTCTGGCCGGACCATATCAGGTTGGACCAGGGTAACAGTGGCACCGAAGTCAAGAAAGCCGGCTGCTTGGCGATCTCCAATGGTCACTTGGCGCAAATGCTTTTGCCGGACATCGTTGGATTGCAGCCCGACCGGCGCAATCTGATGTCCCTCCATCTCTGCTGCTGTTCCACATTCTGTAGGTGCAGGGCCCTCTGTCGGCTCCTCTCGCTAGGACCGACTGGATGGCTGTACCTGGCTCCTTTGGGTGACTGGGTGCGGGTGACCTGCCTTGCAGCTGAGAGCGTTGCCCCTGATGGGGTCCACCGGATCTCGGACGGTCCAGACAGTCTGGCTTGATGTGCCCAGTTTTATTACACTGGTAGTACCTCCTGTCGTGTTTGAATTCTGCAGCTTTGGGTGCACTTCCATCTGCTGCAGAATTGCTTTTCCACTGAGGCATGCTTCTGGCTCCCATGGCCGGAGTGGCCGTGTCCTGGGTAGCCCCTTTCTTACGCATCACTGCCCGACTGGTGACAAACTCGTCAGCCATTTTAGCAGCTTCCACATAGGTCGAGATTTACAGTCAAAGACCCACTCCCTCACGTCCAAGGGACACTGCTGCAATAGCTGTTTTCGAAACAGTAAGTCGGGTAACAAGTGGTTCTTGGTAGCACCATAGCCCTCCACTCACTGTGTCCTATGCAATGCAATGGGGGACGCAAACCACATGTAGGATTCCCAGTGGCATCTCTCCTCCATCCTAAACATGCCTCTGTAAGCTTCTGGAATGAGGGCATACTGTGAGAGCAACATGGCTTTCACGTGTCCATACTCATTGCCATCCTCAGCGGGAATAGCCTGGAGAGTCTCCTTGGCCGCGCCAGACAATAACGGGTTTAAACGCAAAACCCAGTCCCATTCTGGCACCCGGTACCATTGACATTGGGTTTAAAAGTTCTTTAGAAACCCATCAATCTTGTCTGTGCCATCAATAAATTTGCCAAAGCTGTGGTGGTCCAATCAGGGGGCGGCTTGCTCCCCATTATCAAGGTGGGAGTACAGGGCTGATGTCCCTTGTGCGGCTGCAAGCAGCTGGACCCTTTCATCCGGGGTAGCCCTCTCTCCCCATGAGGCAAGGAGCGTAGCGATTCCAGGTGTGGAGGGTCCGGTAGCAACTGGGTATACCACGGCCGCACTCCCTAGAACCGGTCCCCCAACAATATCCATGTTGATGCCTGCTCCCTGCCCATGTCCTTCCACCACCATTCCAGGGCAGGAATAACCTCCTGCGCCCCTCATTGACTTGTGACCACTGCAACTGCAGCTGAGGGTATGTCCCCGTTATTGGTATTGTTTCCCGGACGAGGGTACTCCACCTAACCATCCTGCCCAAATGGCGTTAACACCTCTAGCAGCATCTGTGACTTTGAAGTACGGACCTAGGGCAGGCTCAGTGGCACCACAAAATGGTAGCCCACTAGCCCCCCTCAGAGAACTGTCTTTGAAAGTTCCAGCTTATAAGTATAATATATTTCCAAACATTGCATATTAATAAAAATATACTGTTACTATTAAACATTTTATGAAACAAAAAATATTTCCCATTTTTCTTCTAAGTCCTGAAGTGAAATGAAAAGATGCTTAGCTGCAATCCCAGAGCTGTAGCTCCTTCCCTTAAGGAAAACTCAATTCTTTAGAACCAAAAAACGCTTAGGCCCACTCCCAGGGCTGTATCTGTTTTCCTTACTGAAACTAAGACTTAGGTTTCATAAAACTTCTCGCAACTTAATATATAGTTGGAGAAACCCCCCAAAACCTCTATACTGATTCTGGGGTACCTGGGCATATACTGGGGGACCCTCACTAACTTAGGGAACCTTGACTGTACCCGGGATACATAAATCCCTATGCCCTGATTTACCTTTCTGGTCTGTGCTGAAATAGGGAATACTGGCGGTGAGTCGCGTAACTGTTTTCAAGGGAGGATTTTGACCTATATGTCCCCATGAATATGACCGGATTCCCAGATACATTTTTGGGGTAACCAGCAACTCTGGACCCCTGCTACCCAGACAAAATCTGACAGCACTCCTTGAAAGGTAAAACGCACATAAATCCTTTATTGTCAAACAATTCAATGAATTGCAGGCACAATACACAGGTTGAAGAGCTGACACTCTAAAACCTGAAACAGGGCTCAGAGGTAACCAGCTGGGCATAATACCTTTCATTATGGCCTGGTTGCCCCATAACCATCTCAGAGAGGTACCAGGCGGTGCACTTGGGGTTAATAAGAATCTCGCCCAAGTTGAAGTACTGAAGATAAATGGTGTGGAACCAAATACAGAACTTGTGGTGAATGACTGGTCTCTAGTCTCAAACATTGAAGGTACTGTGAGAAAAGTACCCTTTTGCAATGTACCTTTTGTCCAGGGATCAGCACATCCACACAGCCTTTCAGGTAGAAGAGGCAGTCTTCTGACACAGAGGTGAAAAGCTTTGGCCTGTTTATTTTGTCATTCAAATGTTACAGCAGATAACAGGAGTAAAACAAACAAACAAAACAAAAGTCCTTGCTCTCCTGAGCACAAACCATCTCTCATTACAAACTTCTCTGAGAGTCAAAACTGAACTGCCTTGCTCTGCTCAGAGCAGGTTTTTAACCAGTTCGACTGACTCAATCAGCTGCTGCAGCCCTGTGAAAGCAGGGAGAGCTAGACGTCCCGGTTTGGATTCCACCTGGTAAATCTCAAAAACGTGGAGTGGAGCAGAAACCCTGCAATAATTGAGGGCCATAATATAGACCTTTTCCTACCACTCCCTCATATCTGTCACAGTACGCTGATGGAGAAAGGTCTAAAAACAATCACCGCTAAAGCAGAGTTACTGTCTTCACAAGAGAAGGCCAAATAGTCACTGGCGAGTGACCGTAAGTGTCACGGGAGACCAGGTATTTACACCTTTTAACCAGCATTATTCACTGAGCAAAACAAGATAGTAAAACAAATTGTCATTTATTCCATAGAAACAGATGTACACACAGTGGATTACAAAATACAGAGAAAACACATTTACTGGGGGTCTTGGCTACAAAACTGAACTTTCCTAGGTGAAATGGCACATAAACTAAAGTCTTTTGGTTGACTGGGACTTGTCCTGAAATGTCCTGAAACTCAAATCGGTATGAAGTTCCTGACACCACCGCTGTATATGCTCCACAGATGCCAAAATCCCTTGACCAGGAGATAGTATCAAACGTCCTGGTACTGTTTTCGGCTTGCAATCCCAGCCGCGACCGCTACGTTCTATTCTAAGAACGTGGTCCCGAAAAGTGGGACAGAAAATTTCTCGCCTTGAAATTTCTGAAGCCGGCTCACTGCTATTTCTGCAAGAGCATCTTTTGGTGATTTCTAATTTTCTGTGGCTGTCTTGGCGCTTAGAATCTCTTGTCCGGATTGGCTGAGGCATCCTTATAGTATTTCAGAGTTCATTCATGAAATACGGCAGCAATCCGAGCTTAAGAAGAATCCTACCAGCCTATCAGAGCGCTGCCAGTCTATCTAAGCCAGACAAGCGTGGATTCAGATTCTGAAAAGGGCATGCGCCAACTTGGAACCTCTGCCATTTGTTAGTCAGAAGCCATCCGCTGAGTTAGGCTCTTCACAGTCTGGGCTGGGAAACATGGTGGTCCGATGACTTTCATTCATCCCAGGACGTGAGTACTTGAGCCTAACTCCAGAACCCACATGGCTTTCACACCTTGGCAACCTCTGGGGCTTTTATGTCTGGGACCCGAGCAGACTTGATGGCACCAAGCTTGGTAGCCACATGGTCTGTCGGAACTGTGGACCTGGAAGTCCACAGCTCATATACTGTGCAAAAGCATTTATACATTTTAAACATACCTGTTTAATAAAATATGCTTTACACTATTAACCTGTCTTTAGTTATGAGGGATAGAATGAGAATCTATACTTTTATTCCCACTAGCCATATCCCCCACACACTGCAAACCTGACTTAGACTTTTAAAATCCTCACAGCCTTATGTATAGCTGGAGCACCCCCAGAACCCCTATACCAGGTTCTGGTGATCAGAGCATTAACTGGGCACTCCCCGTTATACTAGGGACCCTTTACCATTTGCCCCATTTACCTTTCTGGTCTGTGCTGAAGCAGGGAATCCTAGCAGAGAGTCGCGCAAGCATTTTTAGGGCAGGATTTTGACCGGAGCATTGTGCCTATATGTATCCGAGATTCCGACCTGATTCCCAGGTACATTTTTTGGATATCCAGCATTTCTGGACCCCGACTACCTAGGCACAATCTTCTCCGCAAAACCCACCCTGAAACTCATAGCCTAGCAATCTCAGCTTGCTGGCACACCTGGAAAGGTAAAACACAGAATTGGTTTTACTGTCGCACAATTATATAGATGCAGATACAATAAACAGGTTCAAGAGCTGACACTCTAACACCCCAAATATGGAGCAGAGGTAACCAGATGGCTTAATACCTTTATTGAGAGCCTGGTTACCCCTCACCGTCACACCTCCCCCCTCAAGATGAAAGGTCAGTGGCAGTCACCCTGTCCAGTGGCTCAACCAGCCTGGCACTTGTTGAGGACCTTGGCTCTCAGGGAATGCCCTGTCGGGAGAGTCCATCAGCATTTCCATGCTCACTGACTTTCTTGTGCTGGATGGTAAAGTCAAATTCTTGCAGGGCAAGACTCCAGGGTAGCAGTTTGCCATTCTCCCCTGACACCCTTGTAGCCAACCTGGTGGGTTGTGGTCCGTGATCACTGTGAATGATCTGCCATACAAATAGGGCTGCAGTTTTCTAAGAGCCCAAACAATGGCCAGGCCTTCTTTCTCAATTGTGGTATAAGCCACTTCTCTGGGTAGCAGTTTCCTATATAGTATACCACAGGATGCTCATCCCCCTCCTCGCTGACCTGGCTGAGTACAGCACCGATACCATTGTCGGAGGCATCGGTCTGTAGAAGAAACTTTTTGCTGTAGTCTGGTGCAGCCAGGATAGAAGCACTAGCCAGTGCTGTCTTCAATGCCTGGAAAGTCAAGTCAAGTCAGCCAGGGGTTTAGCAATGGCACTATACTGGGGAACAAATTTTCTGTAGTAGCCAGTGGTGCCTAAAAAAAGCCATGACCTGCTTTTTGGTCCTGGGAATGGGCCACTTCACTATAGCTTCTACATTAGCTGGTTCTGGCTTAAGGTGCCCACCACCCACTCTGTGACCTAATTACAACACTTCTGCCATACCCACCAGACTTTGCAGGTTTTAGCGTCAGCCCCGCTTCCCTGATCCTACAGCGCCGCTACTACTTGTACTAAGGGACTTTCCCATGAATTAATAAAGTCGGCAATATCGTCCAGGTATGCCCTTGCGTAACCCTGCATCCCTTCCAGCAATCTATTGACCAGGCATTGGAAGGTAGCCGGGGCATTCTTCATCCCAAATGACATCACTAAAAACTCATATAGGCCACTTGGAGTAATGAATGCTGACTTGTCCCTAGCCTCCTTGGTCAGGGGGATTTGCCAGTACCCTTTAGACAAATCCACTGTTGTCAGATATTTTGCACCCACAAGCTCATCTAAGAGCTCATCCATTCGGGGCATGGGATAAGCATCTGACACCGTCTGAGCATTGAGCTGCCGGTAGTCCCCACAGAACCGAATTGTTCTGACCTTCTTAGGTACCAGGACTACCAGACAAGCCCAAGGTACTATTACCCCTGTAGCCTGTATCTCCTCTACTTCCCTCTCTATACTGCCCCTTACCTCTGCTGATACGCGATAGGCATGCTTATGCAGAGGTCTCTGATCACCAGTCTCCACTGGATGATCTGTGAAATGTGTTCTGCCCAGCTTGTCCGTGAACAGAACCCTATGCTGCTCTAGCATAGCCTTTGCCTGCTCTTTTTGCTGTGCACTGAGCTGGGACCCTATCTCTACTTGCTCCACTGTGCCCACCTGCCTAGATTCCCCTAGGAGGTCAGGCAGAGGCTTGCTCGCCGGGTCCCCCATCGGTGGGCTACAGATTGCCAGCACTGATGCCACACTCTGTGTAAAATATTCCTTAAGCATATTGATATGATAAGTCCTAATCCCACCTGTCTCTTCATCTAACTGCACAATTTAGTTGCACTCATTCATCCTCCTGAGTATCGTGTATGGTCCAGACAAGGCAGCCATCAATTTGTTCTGACAAGTGCACTTCAGAACAAGTATTTGCTGCCCAGGGATGAATGTTCTGCTACAGGCATTCTGATCATACCAAGTCCTGCTTTGTCTGTGTTTCCCTGATTTTAGCCTGTGCCAACCCCATAAGCATTTGTAACCGGTCCCTGAGATCTACCACATACTGAAGCACAGATGCATCAGTATTGGTACAGTAGTTTCCCCTTCCCATCCCTCATGGAATAAGTCAAGAGGTCCCCGTACCCTGTGACCATATAGCAGCTCGAATGGAGAGAAGCCAGTAGATTCCTGCGGTACCTCTCGGTATGCAAACAGCAAGTGCTGTAGGTGAAACTCCCAGTCTTTCCCTTCAGTCTCTGTGAAAGCTCAAAGCATCTGCTTCAGGGTACCATTAAACCTCTCACATAGACAGTTTGTCTGGTGGTGGCAGGGGGTCATGCGCTGGTGCTTCACCCCACACGAATCCCAGAGACACTGTAGCAATTCACTCATGAATTGTGACCCTTGATCAGTCAGAATCTCACTAGGGAAATCTACTCTAGTGAATATGACTATCAATGCTTTTGCTACTGCCCAAGCGTCAATGGTGGCTAGTGCTACAGTCTCAGGGTACCTGGTGGCAAAGTCCTCCACCGTGAGAATGTAATGCTTGCCAGACCAATTAGGGATCATGAGGGGTCCCACTATGTCCATAGCTACCCTCTGGAAGGGTTCCCCAATTACCGGTAATGGGTTCAGGGGTGCCTTCATATGATCACCTGCCTTACCTACTCACTGGCATGCATCACAGGACTGGCAGAACTCTGCCACAGCCCCTGATGCCCCCGGGCAGTAGTAAAGCTGCAACAGCCGGGCTATCGTCCGAGTCACCTTTCTCACCCACCATAACTTAAAATGTATATGGTACACCTACCTAGCCTTGAAAATTGCAAAGCCAGTACAACCAACCTCACACTGGGGCCCCATTAAGTTTGAAACATGTCTGTGAGTGGTTTGACTGGCTTTCATCTAATCCCATGCTGTGCTTAAAAGCTGTGTGAACAGCAGAGCATTTTCTTATATGTGTTCCATGTAAAAATGGATTTCAGGCAAAAGGTGACACATTGTGTGCTCATTTGCATGTATTTCTCAGAATCCCTTGCTGCATTGGAAGCACTGAAAACTAGGTGACAATGGTTGAAAGGCAGAGTTGCAGACCTGTCTAAGACATGTGAATATGCTCACAAGTGATATTCTCTCTCACTCTCTCTCTCTCTCTCTATATATATATATATACCCATGTATGTATGTGTGTTTGTGTATATATATATATTTATATATATATATATAGTGCGCTCTGGCCCGCCCCCCTCCCTTCACTTCTCATTCCTCCCTCCTTCCTGTTGCCTGTCATTGCAAGGCAACCCAGGACTTGAGCGCCACACATGTGCAGTAGAGCCCGTTCCTGTGGCTGAGGGGGTTCTCCCATAGTTTCCCTAGTTACCCATGATGCTCCTTACTGCAGTGAGCACATGAGATAGATGCCAGGTGATGACGTCATCTGTTCCTCACCAGAGGAGGTTGCAGATACACAGGTGTGGGCAATTTTGTTTTTAATTAAGGTAGTTAGTTATGGGTATATATTGGTGGTTATGGTCTATCTGTGGTAAGCACTCCCTTGATAAAGGTCCTGTTTTTAGGACCGAAACGTTGGTGTTTTGTGCCTGTTTCACTAATACAATTCTTTTTGCTAATAAGTGTGCTGTCTCTTCCTTGCTGTGCCTACTTTGGATTCCCTGGATTCTCTGGTCTGCCTGGTAAGGAGCCTTTGATTATATATATAGTGCAGAATAAATTAGTTCTTCAGTATTCGGTGATAACTTTTTTATTGGACTAACAATTTATGTCATAGGACAAGCTTTCGAGAGTTCTCTTCTCTTCTTCAGGTCAAGCAATACTGATATACAAAGGAATCTATGGCTAAAACAGTGTGGAGAGAGGGGAAAAACAAAACAAAAAACAACAGATATTTACTGTAGATAAGGTAGGGTGTTAAGTGTTTGAAGCCAGGGGACAGTGTCAAAGAAAGGTGGGGAGGGGAAGGGATGCTGGGGGGGGGGGGGGGAGAGAAAGTGTGGATAAGAGTGGAGGCAAGCAGGATAATTAAAGACAATTTTGGTATGGTGTGAGCAAACCCATGTCCACATTAAGTCCTTTGGTTTTGGTGTCAAAGAGTCTTATCATTTTGAGTTCAAATGTTTTCCGTTCTTGGGTGCTTTTAAACATTCCATTGAGGATTTAGATTTTTAGATCATTTATGGAATGATCTGGTTGTGAGAAGTGATGTCCCACAGGTGAGCAGTATCTTCCTTTTTCGTGATGGAGTATAGAGTGTCTGTGCATATTCATTCTTCCTTGTAGTTTTTGGCTGGTTTCCCCAATGTAGCAACCTTGCTCACATTTGTTGCACTGAATCATATACACTAAATTCCTGGATGTGCAGCTGTATTATCCTTTAACATTGAATGTTCTATGCTTGTGACTGGCTGTGGGATCCTGGCAAATATGTTTATTTATATATTTATATAATATATATATATATATATATATATATATATATATATTGTGACAGAAACCAGGGGATGGTAATACATTCCATATATAGGGCTCCCAGGATACTGAACAGTTTCTATCCTGTTTGGCCTGGGAGTGCAGCCTTATAATACATGCACTCCATCCCACAGTTTGGCAAGCGCTGGAACTGAGGGATGAGAGATCCAGACCAGAGTTTGTCTGCTGCCTGATTTCTGGCACCTGTCATGCTAATTAGAAATCAGGTATGTAAGTCTGATTTCCTGTTTCCTCTCCCCCAAGAGCCTGGAGGCTGGAAGGCTGCTGAAGTACAGAGGGGAAGAAGCCTCTTCCCCAAACAGGTTCAATCATTCTGTTCGTTTATCTAAGACTGCAAAGATACTTATTTTGTTGGTGGAAGTGGACAAGCCACTACCAACCCTGAGTCAGGGAATATCTAAGTTTAAGTTATCGCTCAGATGAGCAGCTTTTTGTTTGGCTTTGTTTATACTGTTTGCACTGTGGCAGTCTCAGTGCCTGGGACTAAATAAACCAGGCATACAGTAGCCTGTTTAAAGGAACAGTACGTGACGTCTCATCATTTAACCTACCCTAAAAGACCGTGTTCTAACAGTCCCGGACAGATGGCGGAGCCCCGGAGTAAGCCGTTTGTCACAATATATATACAGTGGTCGACAAATCACCAAAAAATCTACTCGCCAAACAAAAAAATCTATATTGATTTCTATGGAGCATGCACCTTGACTTTACATTTGTTGCTTAGAGTGCTGGCTGCTGCTTTTTGTTATATATATATATATATATATATATATATAATATAACAAAAGGCACAAACCCATACACTGTGCTTTCAATAAAAAACACACAAGTGGATACAGACTTTGAATGTCCAGTTATAGGGGGGACGGGGGACGACTGAAAAACCTAAAATAAAGAAAGAAACGCCAATATGGTGAAGTACATATATTTAAGAGATCTCATAACGCAAACACTGATCCTACTTACGAAGTGGTAGATAAAACAGCCATTTCGGTACAGAAATGATCTCTTTAGGAGCAACACATGCAGTGGAAGTTAACACCAGATCACACCCACGGATACAGAGGACACCGCCTGTCATCAGCCTTTAGATGTCTCAGAGCGACTGCAATCAGATTCCTCTTCTCCTCGGTTACTTGATCTCACGATGCTTGCACAGTTGTAGTATACAGATGCTGCTGATGTTGTATATGTTCCGCCGACACTCTTCAATTAGTGAGGATCAATAAAAGTTTGTATTTATGAACTTATGTATATATGTTTGGTTTTGTGTGTATCCTACACATTGTGGCAGCATCCAATACACTTAAATTTCACAGTTAGATATATATTTTTGCGCCTATTTGTCTTTTCATATAGCTATATATATATATATATCATATATATATATATATATATTATATATATATATGATAAATATATAATATCTATATGCAATATATTATACAGCGCTCGAACAAATCTGATCGGGGTGTTTGGGTGCGGGATCCCGGGATTTTTTCCTTTGGCGAACCAATCAGGGCCGCGCATGCTGTTCTGTGCTGAAAAAAAACAAAACATTTTTTTCAAATCCCCCTGGCATCCTGACAGGATTTATTTTTTGCCAGCAGCCAGGCTCTATATAAGCTTGCACATTGAATCAGCCCTTCCTTTCCCCCCTGCTGCCGATGGCTCCCCTGCCATCGATCCCCCCCCTGCCCCCAATGGCCCACTTGCCCTCCCATGGCAAGAGTAAAAGTCAGATTTGAATGACTAGTTACCTTAACCCCTTAACCAGTGTCTGGATGCCCCCACTTCCCAATATCTAAAGCAGCAATCCCACCTGGGATCTTACCTGATCCGCAGTCCCTCAATGTCCAGGCACCCTCATTCCCGCAATGTTGTATATTGAAGGGAAGGTGTTCCCTACCTGTCTTCTGGGTTAGGGGGGATTCCAATGTCTCCCGTGTGAAGCTTGAGAGTCAGATCTGGAAGAAAGCAGTTTAGGTTATTTCAATGTAGGTATAGGGCAGTTATGATATATAGGGTAAATAAGATATCCAGATCCAGAGTGTGAGACAGAGAGAGTGTGAGACAGAGATAGAGAGAGTGTGAGTCAGAGAGAGTGTGAGACAGAGACAGAGAGAATGTGAAACAGAGACAGAGACAGTGTGAGACAGAGACAGTGTGAGACAGAGACAGTGTGAGACAGAGACAGTGTGAGACAGAGACAGAGTGTGAGACAGAGACAGTGTGAGACAAAGTGTGAGAGAGAGTGAGACACAGACAGTGTGAGACAGAGATAGAGAGAGTGTGAGACAGACAGAGAGAGGGTGAGACAGAGACAGAGTGTGAGACAGTCAGAGAGAGAGAGTGGGTGACACACCGAGAGAGAGAGATAGAGAGAGTGTGGGTGACACACAGTGAGAGATAGGGTGGGTGATGGGGTGGGTGCCTGGGTGACTGATTGGGTGACTGACTGGGTGGGTGACTGACTGGGTGGGTGGGTGACTGACTGGGTGGGTGACTGACTGGATGGATGGGTGACTGACTGGGTGACTGCCTGGATGGGTACTTCTGGTGTCACACACACACACACACACACTCCCACACACACTCCCACACTCACACACACTCTCTCACATACACACAGTGGAGTAGGAGAGGCAGCGATCCGTGCATGCCACCTCCCCTTGCACCCACTGCCCGCCTCGGGTGGGCCAGCCCAGCAACCGGGGGTGGAGGAAGAAGTGTACCTGTGCAGGTGAAAAAGCGCCAAGACTCATCCCTCCAGCTTCCCCACCCTGTGCGCGCCAGTCCCTCACAAGCTTCCCCCTCACACTCCGCCTGCATTGAGTGGGCAAGCATGGAAATGGGAGCGCGCACCACACACCGCAAGCTGCAACCGCACACCACAACCACCCCGCTCCCCCCCACGTCAATATCCCGAAACCCAAGCGTTATACATGCCATGACAGGCAAGGGAGCGCTAGGAGGTAAAGGAGCACATTGTCCCATCCCGAGGATAGGAACACCCCCCCAGGTGGGCACAACCTCGCTACCACCTCCTGCTCAGGGGACTGGGGGCAGAAGGGGACACACCGCACCACGCGAGCAGCCACCACAAGATGGAGGGGCAGAACATAAAATACTGTAACTAACACACACACATAGGATACAAGGGGGAGGCATGAGAGGGCATCAGTACTTACCTCTGTGCAGAAAACAAAGGGTGGGCTTGACTGCTCAGCTCATATAGAGCCTGGCTGCACGCAAAAAAAATCTTGGCAGTGCGCCAAATCGCATCTTCCCAATCAGGAAGGGGGATTTTTTTTTAAATTTATTTTTTTCCGGCGCAAGCAGGGGAATTGAAACAGAACCGCATGCGCTGCTTGGCAGGTCGCCAGCGGTCAAAATCCAGTGGCCCGTGGGGCGACCAGATTTGTCGACCACTGAATATAGTTATTGCATCTTTGTACTGTGAGTATGTCATTCCACAAACTCATTATTCCTTTTGCTAATTCATCCTTTTTGGATGGTTTCACAACTTTTCTGATATGATCCTCCAGCGCATGTCACACCAATTCTATATGGTTCAAATCTGGTGATCTGGAATGAGAGGAGGAAAAATGGCGAATTAGTTGAACAGATAAAAACAGTTTAAAACAATGAATAAAAAGTTCTTGTACACTGGAGTACAGTACTTACTCCGGTGGCATCTTAACCCAGTTGATAACGCTCGCAAGAATATAGGTATTAGAGGAGGTATGTTTAGGGTAATTGTCCTGGAAGAAACGGTGACCAGATGGGAAATCATGCCTAATGTATTCAACAATACGGGTGACAATTGTAACATTAGGGTACCAAATACTGTACACTACAGATGTTGTACAGTGTTTAAGGACACAGCATGTGACTTTGTGCATTATTTTACATTCAAAGATGATGATACATCCTGGTCCACATCTAGAGATCGCACCCCACACATGCATCTTCCCTAGGTGCTTGGAACGCAGCTTCAGAGATGGGCGTCCTTTTTTGTGGAATGCAAAAGTGGCAAATCTCTCAAGAGCTACAGTAGTCTCAGAAGATGACATCCTGAAAACTCTCGCCACTTTCGATCCATGCCCATGCTTGGTCCACTCGTTTGATCTTGTCGATGTCCCTTAATATAGGATACGCTCTGTAATGACAAGGAATAATTTTACAGGTACCACACTTTTAACTACTGTACAGTATTACTGTAACTACAGCCAGAACTCTGCATACAGTACTATTGCAATCTACTGAACTTTATTACTACTGTATACTGTACCATAAAGCATTTGCGAGGGTATTACTACTGTATACTGTATATTTAACACTATATGCAATTTACAGTACTGTACTTTGTTACAGTAAGACACGTCCATATTTCCATCCCATTTTGCATCTCATCGCCCAGATGCTGGTCTCAGATGCTGTTATATTGTGAGTTTTCTCATGAGCAGCCTTGACTATTGCTGCACAACGCTTATCATTATCTTCACTGATTTGGTCCACCAGAAGCGTTGTCGTCCTACCGTGTAAAGGAAAACAGAACAATTTGTTACAGTAGGCCCACAATTAAGTCAACACAAATACATGACATACAGTACTGTATACAGTATTCTACAAAAATTGCTGAGGAAAAAAGTAAACACACAAATGCATTTTGGTAAGCAAGACGTTTTTAGAGTAATACAGTAGAAGTTTTTTGCTCTAAAATAATTGCAAGGAAACAAGTACTGTAAACACACAAATGCGTTTTACCAGTGATACAGTAATTACATACAGTAATGACAAAAAAATACTTACTCTGTTGTGACTGTGGGACTCCGCTTTACACTATTTGCCTTACCATGGGCATGATAACTGACAGTGCTTTTTGATAAACCGAGGACCAAAGTAACTAACCAGCGATTGATCTGTATAATTCTGTGTCCTCTCTTACAGAATACATATCCTGTATTCTCATGCTGAGATCCCTTGAAATCATTTTCCTCTGCATCGCTGCTTTAGAAAATAAATCAAGCACAGAGGAATGAACAGTATATTCGATGTGTATGCGATGTATATTCAATGTGCATTAAATCAACAAAAGTGATGGTGTATTTATAATGTAATGGACCTCGCTCGACGGGTTTAGTATACAGTACGCCCACTTTTAACACCTGCAGCTCGTGTCCATGCCCGCCCAAATATTCAAATAGTGTATAAAACTGTATAAAAGGTGGCACAAATTGCATAGACTCCACACGCTGATCTCTATCTGAACAAGCTCTTGTCCATATACTGTATTGTGCATTCTTCCATCTGCAACCATGGATCATGGCCGATTCTACGGACGCAGGAACCAGCTTTCTTCTGCCGTGCCGACCAAGGGAAAACAAAAGTCGGAACCTTTCCAAGCCAAAGGAGAATAAAGAAAACGTTCCGAAGACTCCAAAGGCAAAGAACCCTTGTCCTTATTATGTGAAGAAGAAAATGGCTAACATATACTCAAATCAAACACTTTGGATGCCCAAAGGAAGTGACCCTGCACCCACCGAAGAGGATGTCACGGACCTTTCACTGCCATCGCCCACCGCCACCGATTCCAAAGCATCCGCCTGCTCTTACCCTTTGTCCACCTATGCTTGTGCGGAAAGCCCCAGCTTACCTGCTCCAGCACCCATCCATGGGGGTGCATGTCTTGGAACCCCCATCTCACCTGCTCCAGCACCCATCCACGACGATGCTCATCTTGGAACCTCCAATTCACCTGCTCCAGCACCCATCCACGACGATGCTCATCTGGGAACCCCCAGCTCACCTGCTCCAGCACCCATTCATGACAATGCTCGTCTGGGAACCCCTAGCACACCTGCTCCAGCACCCATCCACGCAGATGACAACAGCATGCCTCGCACCAGATCCAGCTCGTTCGCCCGCATGCTGAATGTTTTCAGTGGTGTCGAAATCACTGACAACAGAGCTATACAGTGACCGAATGGAGGGCAAGATTGATCTTCTTTTGAAGACCATGTTGAATATGGATAGGTGCATGGGTGCCATGGGTGATCGTATGGATAAGTTTGAGAGGAACATCGCAGGGCTCTATTCTTGGAGTCCCTGCCCCTGTATGTCTGACACAGGAGCAGGAGGGTGGCCTGGAGGCACCTTATTCTACAATGGAGGAACAGCAACCCTCCCCCCCGTGCACCCTCTCAATCCCTGGATTTGACCTTCACGCTTCCAACACCAAGCTCACCACGGGACCCTCCACGCTCACCCCCTCCGCCTGCAAATTACACATATGCCCTTCTGGTGGAGATAACAACCCCGGTAAGGCCACGACAGGAGAAGACAACCCCTACATCTCTTCATTGTCCGCATATGAAAGGACAATAAAATTTGCTTCAACTCTATGAGAACCTGTCATATTTTGTTAGTAAGGGCTTATCAAAATCCTGACTCTACTGCACACTCACAATAAATATAGTGAACAGGTGTCTGCCTTGTCGTGGCTCGCAAGCTTACAACGCTTTGGCCAAAGGATTAAACTAAATGACCCTATTCCAAGAGAATATATAAGTATTTTACTGTGTATTTCTGTCATGTTGGATGTAGCATTGGGCTTCTCTGTCGTCTGTTGTATACATATGCGACGCTCAATAGCACTCCATTTTGACACATATATATATATATATATCTACAAAAACACAAAAAAAACAGGCGCACTCATAGCGTATAAATGTATAACAATAAATTTATGGAGTCAAGGATTTAAAAATGCACACTCACTAAGCACTTAGTATGGGTATTATCACTAAAGTAAAGAGCACTTTTTTGTTTATTAGACACCCTAGAACACCTGTTTTTTTATCATTTTCCCAAATCTCTGGACTTATCCTAATTCTATCCATTTGGACTTTAAGGCGCTGGTCTGTATTGTTTTTCTTGTGTTTTCCACTAAAAAAAAAGCAAAGCCCCCCCATGCTGCCAGACACACACTGTTGAGAGTTATACAGAGAGGGTGAGAGACGACACTCCTATACTGATCTGGGTAGGCACACACAGACAGCCCTGTGAGAGACAGAAAGGAGACCTGCTGCAGAGCAACAGTTGTGTGATCCAGAAGAGTTTCTTTGCCATGATCATATCACATGTGTATCAGAGAGCTGGCTGTGTGATGGAGAAACAAAGGGTGAACTGCGCTCTATTAATCGTGATTTTGTGTTAAAATGTGATAATTCAGTGATAATAATAATATAAACCTGTTACTTTAAATATTGAGGATATGCTGCTAGATTCGTGGAATGGCTCCACAGACTAGGGCTAAAGATACAAAGACAAAAGAAACAGCGCAAAAAACCTCATAGTGTAGTATATATAAAATTATAATGTGATAAAACAGGTGAGTATTGCACGTACATCAGTTCAATAAATACTAGCAGTACATGTTGTGGACATGTTACCAGTCAGCAACAGATGGTGGGTAAGGATCACCGGATAACTCTCCTTCTCCTCTCACGTCTCGCTTGTGGTATCGCTCAGGACGCCGTGATACAGGGCAGCAGCCCCTCAGCATGGATATAGCAGCCCGGTGGAGTACAGCTGTCTCCCGACGTGTTGGCTGTGGCAGTTTGCGGGGAAGCAAGCTCTCAGTCACTGGCTTTCAGGCGTGTGTCTGCACGTGTGGCGTCCGCTTGCAGCGCGCATCGGATGACGTCATCAAGCGGCGCCGATCACTCAGCAGTCTCAGCCGGCCACAGGAACGTAGAGAGCATAGGTTGCAAAAACGGAGATGGAGCCAAGTAGCAAGATAGGGTAAAAACACACTGCAGGTAGTGTCAGAATGCGCCCTCTTATCCAATGCGTTTCGTACTTCAAAGGTACTTCGTCAGGGATATCGGAGGTCTATAATGGGGCGCTTCTTATACCAAACCCTCTCCTGTGATTGGCTGTTTATTTTGAGTCCAGCCTCTCAAACAAATGAGGGAAATTTAAAAGGATAGGTCCCCTAATACATATTACTTTGTTAAGGATAGGGGAATCCAATAGAAAAATAACTAAAAATATAAAGAAACAAATATTAATAAAATAACCATATATTTGTTAAACAACTATAAACTAGCATGAATTGAAAGACAGTAAATATAGAAAGAAAAGGATATAAATGAACAAGACAGATTGACATTTTCACAGAGATATACCATTATTAGATTTATAATAGATAACCTAATTCCTTATTAATTATAAGACTTTAAGACCAATAAAAATATTTTAAATATTTTAAAAGGATTCATTATTTAGTATAAAGACCAGACATCAATATCTTCGTTTAATCCTAACGGGGACAGTGTTTGTAATTTGTAGATCCAAACACTCTCTTGTTTAGAGAGCATTTTTTCTCTATCTCCTACCCTTCTTCCTGCGGGTACAGTTTGAATGCCAATATATCTAAAACAACTATCGTCACTATTATGTTTTAACTTAAAATGTCTGGAGACGCTATGATTCTCTAATCCTAATCTTATATTCCTAGCATGCTCCAGAATTCTCACTCTAAGGTAACGTTTTGTCCGACCGACATACTGGTATCCGCATGGACATTGGAGGAGGTACACTACATATGTCGATTTACAGGATATACAATCTTTTATTATAAAACTTTCTTTTGTAGTATGTGAAGAAAATTTCTTCCGTTCCAAACTAAGCATTTTACAAGATTTACATTTACCACAGCTATAGTTACCACTAGGTCTGGTTGGTAGCCATGAAGTCTCAGATGGGGATATAGTTGGAGGTCCAATATCACTAGGTGCTAAATAGTGTTTGAGACTTTTGGCCCTACGGTATATAAAACTAGGCTGTGGAGAAAAAAAAGAATCCAGAATGGGGTCATTACACAGGATATTCCAGTTTTTCTTAAAAATATTCTGAATTTGTGTGTTAACTGAGTTATACTCTGTAATAAATGGAATTTTGATTTTATCACCTTCTGTGTTCTCGTCTGTTTGTTTAGAATCTTTTTTAGAACCTTTTTGTATGAGGAGGGATTCTCTATCCATTTTGCAAACCCTCTCCAATGATCTCATTAATAATGCTCTATCATATCCTCGTTCTATAAATTTATTCATTAAAACAATGGATTGATTTTCAAAGTCAATTTGTTGACTACAATTGCGTTTGATTCGCATAAATTGACTGACAGGAATATTGTCTATCCAGGACCATTTATGGTTACTGGAAGACAATAAAAAACTGTTGGTGTCCACCTTTTTGAAAAAAGTTTTTGTATTTATATATGAACCAATTTTGGATTCCAAATGGAGATCCAAGAAATCAATTTCATTTGTGTGAGTCTCAGCGGTGAATTTCAGATTGAAATCATTGGAGTTGAGATAAGATTTGAATTGATCTAGAATCATCTCATCACCCTCCCAGATACATAGAACGTCATCAATATATCTCTGCCAACTAATCACATGGTTAACAAATGGATTATTGTTCCAAATGAAGAGATCTTCCCATACTCCCATGTAAATGTTGGCGTAGCTAGGGGCAAAGCATGTCCCCATAGCTGTGCCACACAACTGGATATAGTATTGATCCATGAATAGAAAATAGTTGTGTGACAGGATATATTGAATGGCGTCTACAATAAATTCACAGTTGAGGGGATGCAATTCCTCATCCTTCGATAAAGTTTCCTTAATAGCATCAATGCCTTTACTATGTGGGATACAAGTATATAATGACTGCACGTCGAATGTTGCCCATCTATAATTCTCTTTCCATATTTTGGGTTTTAATGAGTTAAGAACGGCAGTTGTATCCTTAACATAGGAGGGCAAAACCTTTACGTATTTTTGCAAAAAATAGTCCACGTATTGGGACAGATTTGCCGTCAGGGAATTGATGCCGGAAATTATCGGTCTGCCAGGTGGATTTTTTAAATTTTTATGAATTTTAGGCAGATGGTAATAAACTGGAACTCTTGGAAACTCAACACAAAGAAATTGATATTCTCGTTTTGTGATTACTGTGGACTCATAGGCTTCATCCAATAGAGCTTTTAATTCTGATAGAAAATCATTGGTAGGATTTTTTGAGAGCTTACCGTAGTAAATCGAATCATTTAATATTCGAAATGCCTCTGTTTCATAGTCTTGTCTATTTTGGACAATGACTCCCCCACCCTTGTCTGCTTGTCTTCTAACAATATTTTTATTTTCTTGTAATTCTTTCACAGCTTGGTGTTCTTTGAACGTTAGATTGTGTTGGATGTCTGAAAATTTTAAATCTTTGACCATTTTAGTGAACTCATTGTTCACAACATTAAAAAATGAATCAATAAAACTGCCTTTACTGTGGGCAGGATAAAACCTAGATTGAGGTTTAAAATTAGTATGTTGGCATAAAGTTTCAATTTTATCCTCATTGACTGATATCTGATCAATTTCTAAATTAGGCTGATCAATACCCAGCTTGTTCTTTATAAAATGTCTTTTTAACGTCAAGTTTCTAGTAAATTTGTGCAAGTCAGTAAATAATTGAAAACCATTAGGCCCGCTGGATTGCGAAAATTTAAGGCCTTTATTTAAGACTTGCTCTTGATGAGAAGACAAGACAACTGAGGATAAGTTGAATATGCCATTGGATAGGTTATTGTTTTTTTATTGTGGAATCTATCGTGATTCCCTTCTTTGCTTGGGATTTACACCCTCCCCTAGTCCCTCTTCGGGTGAATGATGTCTTTTCTGACATCGTGTTATCCCTTGGTATTTTTTCTCCTTTTCTGATTTCCCTCCCTCTGTCGGCCCCAAGTACCGAGACTTGAGAGCCTCCAGAAAAAGGGAACGTGGAGGGGATTGATGATCAGAGTCTAATCTTGGGGGTGTATGAGCCCGTTTATGATGTTCTTGATAAGTGTCTTTCTGATATGTGTCTCTGTGATGTGTCTCTCTGGGTTCATATCTATTATTAGAGCTATCTCGTCTCTTATTTTGGTAGTAATTATTTTTATTTTTATAGCTATCTTTTCTTTTATTTTGACTTTGATAATGATTATCATACCTTTTCTTGGGATAATTTGTATGAGATTTTTGGTATTTTTTCTCCTGGTCATTTTGATTATTTTTGTTTCCACCCATTGTCCGGTAACTACCGGTTCTATGTTTTTGTTGTTGATCATTTGATTGTTTTTTGGGGGGATTTTGACCATTCTTAGAGATACCTTTTTCTCTATCAAATTTTGCCCAATCTTTCTGTCTTCCATTATCATAGTCATGTTTATCACGGTAAAATTTCTTTTGTTTGTTTAACATAATTTCCTCCGTGGTTGACTCTAAGGTCATTTTGAGTTCGCATTCCAGTTTGGAGCAATCCTGATGTAATATCAGGGGTTCTAAAGTAAGAATTTTCTTACTAATATCTTTCTCTAATTCGGCAATGCTTTTACTACGCTCATAGATAATTAGTCTCATTAATTCTCTAGAACATTCTTCCTGTATTCTGTCCCACTCCTTCATGAAGTGAACGTTATCTCTCCCAAATGTGGGATTTTTTGAGAACCGTAACCCACGTGGCACCCTGCCACAATCCAGATATCTTTGAAGCATATTACGATCTAGCCATTGTTTGCCTTCAGTTAGCAATAAGTTCTCTAATTGTTTAAAATGAACTTCAATGGAATTATCAGTAGTATCGACATCAAAGACACTGGATTCGTCTTTAAACATAGAGTCAAAAAGGGCTGCCCTTTTTTCTCTACAGCTGGACAATGTCCAAGCCATGATGGATTATAATATGCAATACAACAAAAAACAACAATTAAGTGCAGCAGTGGTGAGCAAAAAGTGGTAGAAACAAAGGGTGAACTGCGCTCTATTAATCGTGATTTTGTGTTAAAATGTGATAATTCAGTGATAATAATAATATAAACCTGTTACTTTAAATATTGAGGATATGCTGCTAGATTCGTGGAATGGCTCCACAGACCAGGGCTAAAGATACAAAGACAAAAGAAACAGCGCAAAAAAACTCATAGTGTAGTATATATAAAATTATAATGTGATAAAACAGGTGAGTATTGCACGTACATCAGTTCAATAAATACTAGCAGTACATGTTGTGGACATGTTACCAGTCAGCAACAGATGGTGGGTAAGGATCACCGGATAACTCTCCTTCTCCTCTCACGTCTCGCTTGTGGTATCGCTCAGGACGCCGTGATACAGGGCAGCAGCCCCTCAGCATGGATATAGCAGCCCGGTGGAGTACAGCTGTCTCCCGACGTGTTGGCTGTGGCAGTTTGCGGGGAAGCAAGCTCTCAGTCACTGGCTTTCAGGCGTGTGTCTGCACGTGTGGCGTCCGCTTGCAGCGCGCATCGGATGACGTCATCAAGCGGCGCCGATCACTCAGCAGTCTCAGCCGGCCACAGGAACGTAGAGAGCATAGGTTGCAAAAACGGAGATGGAGCCAAGTAGCAAGATAGGGTAAAAACATACTGCAGGTAGTGTCAGAATGCGCTCTCTTATCCAACGCGTCTACCACAAGTATAAACAATAATAATAGTTATACCCTGAACAGCATTTCCCCAAAATGAAATCAATGAGAACTGATGCAGCAAATAAAGAAAAATATGACTAATAAAGACATATTAGCAAACAGAGTCATACATATTGAAAACACCACAAAGTGCACTGCACTGCAAGGACAGGTAATGCCCAAACAGTAAGAGGAGGGTAATACTCAGCTGCAGCTAGATTGTGTAGAGTTTGTGTCCATATTGATTGTACAGGATGTGTTTCCAAAGTCTGCTTATAACAGGAACAAAAAATAAAGTCCAAAATGCGCATCAGATCCATCAAAAGTCCCTCAAAATAGAAGATTACATAAAGGCTGTAGTAAAGTAAACACTCAACATGTTTCACCCTGAGTGGGCTTCTTCCTGGAGTGGTAAAATTTAAAGTGAAGGCGTGCAGTGTTTTATAGATGGTAAAGTAATTAGTTCCAGCTTTGTTCTTATTTTCCTGTCCAATTAAAGCTACCTGCTAAATTGAGCTGCCTCACACACACCAGTGCAAGCAATATTGTAATCATTTCAGGCAAAGCTTCAAATTAAGCCCATATATTTGCACTGGTGTGTATGAAAATAACAACTTCACAGCACAAAAAGTGACAGCTTGCAAGTATATAGATAGCTTTGGTTTTGTAACAAACATCTCTCCCCAAAAAGACCGTGGTGCAGCTACAGACATAAAAATCAGCAGCACTGTTTTTCTTTTGCATCTCTAGAAATGCAAACAGCATCATTTTGCACAAAATCAGGAATAAAATGCAGCATGAAGTAGTTTAAAGTATATTAATACAACTTTAAAGATCTAGTTTTATCCAGTTACTACTAGTCATCATTGTAATTATACCAATAATACTAAACTAACAATATTATTCTCTGACATAGTCTGAAAACATAGACACACTTTAGCAATCGAAGCATAAATACAGAAACCAAAAAAATCTGTGTAGATGGTATTTCCATCAATACTATGGTTCTGAAGCAAGGATTATGCTGAAGCAGACGTCATGGGTGATGTATTGAATGACGTCACTAGCAGATCATATCAGAGACTGGTGCAATGGAAGGTATCAATTCATTTACCAAAGCATTTTATAGTCCAAGCAAAAATACAGAAACCAAGGAATCTGTATAGGAGATGTTTCCATAGATGCTGTGATTCTGACGCAAGGGTTATGCTGAAGCAGACGTCATAGGTAATGTATTAGATGACGTCACTAGCAGATCATATCAAGGACTGGTGCAGTTGGATGGAATCAATTCATTTGCCAATGCACTGACAAAGCAAAGACATATATGTTAATAACATAGAACAATAGTATATTTAGAGTTAGTATTGAGAACATGAGAAAATTAATGAGGAGAATTGTATATTTATAAAAGAGTAGAAGATGACATTATATCAGAAAATAATTATGAAATTTTGTTAAAAAAGTTAAATAGTAAAACAGAGAGGAACGAAATAATACATATTTATGCAAAATTAATTTCAAAAGAAAGGGGGCCACGCGTCTTCACAAGATAATGAAGTTAAATTGGAACACAATATTGCATATATGTACAGATGTCAATTATAAACTATAAAAACATAGCAAACCCTAAAGAATCATTTAGTCCCATGGGCTGCATGGTATTGAGAAGAACTATCCAGCGACACTCCTTTTTAAGGAGAGCTTTCTCCAAATCCCCACCCCTTATGCCTAGGGCCACTTTATCAAAGGCAAATGCTGTTAGACACGTACTGTCTGAAGCATGATGTTGAAGGAAATGTCTAGCTACAGATGTAATTTTTTTGAATGAATCCAAATCCCGTTGTGCCGTTTTGATATTTCTTGTGTGTTCTAAGACCCTAAAGCGGACTTCTCGTGTAGTCATGCCAATATATTTAAGGTCACAGGGACAAGTTAAACAGTATATCACCCCCTTGGTCTTACAGTTAAGGGTGTACCCAATATTATATTCTTTAGTGTGTTTACTGTTCAAAAATGTGTCCGTCTGTACCATATACCTACAGGCAGAGCAGCTGTTGCATTTAGAGAAACCCTTTTTCCTGAGAGACAAGAATGTTTCGCTTGTATGGGGAACATAATGACTATGTACAAGTCGGTCTTTGAGGTTAGGTGACCGTCGACTTGTCATGTTGACCTTGTCACCTACCGCTTCCCTTAGTTCTCCGTCTGTACATAGGACAGGCCAGTGTTTTTGTAAAATACACTGGAGATCTTTCCACCTGTCATTATATGTACCAATAAAACGTGTTTTGGTGTCTTGTGTCCTCATTTTCGGATGTAATAATGTAATGCGTTTGCTACTTGCACTGTGCTGATACCCAGCGTGAATATATTTATTGCTGTAGCCTCTAGATCTAAATCTTTGACGCATCTGAGCAGCTCTAGATTCGAAACAAACCTCGGTTGAGCAATTACGCTTTAATCTCAAAAATTCACTGCGGGGGATGCCCCGAATCTGGTGCTGCTGATGAAAACTTGAGGCATGCAAAATTGAATTTGTGGAGGTAGATTTTCTGAAAATATCAGTACCAATACTGCCAACCTCATCAATGAAGATCCTGAGATCCAGAAAGTCCACTGATTCAGTGCTTGATTTATAAGTAAGTTTAATATTGAGTTTGTTGTGGTTGAGCACATCCACGAAACTCCTAAGCTCTGTAGCAGAGCCCTGCCAGAGAATAAGAATATCATCAATGTATCTCAACCACAACAAAACATGCATGGTAAGATGAAGATTTTCCTCACAAAAAACCACCTCCCTCTCCCACCAACCCAGAAATAAGTTTGCATATGATGGGGCACATGTTGCCCCCATCGCCGTCCCTCTAATCTGTAAATAAAATCTACTCTTAAACACAAAATAATTGTGATATAGTATAAATGAAAGAAGCTGTAAGAGAAGATTAGTGAGATTTGGACTGAAAGAGGATGTTTTCAAAAAAAATTCCACAGCGCATAAGCCATCTTTGTGGTTTATGGAGGTGTATAAAGCCTCCACATCACACGTGACAAGAATAGTATTGGCATCAGCCATGATGCCATCCAATCGTGAAAGGACATCCATAGTGTCACGTAAATATGATGGTAAAGCTTCCACGGATGGGCGTAAGAAAGGGTCCAGGAATTGGCTGATGGGCTCACACAGGCTGCCAATACCCGCCACAATTGGTCTCCCAGGGGGATTGGTCATGCTCTTATGTATCTTGGGTAACAAATACAGGGTTGCCATAATAGGATGTTTGGTAATTAGGCTCTCTCTATTTTTGCTTGTTATAGTACCCATAGTGCAAGCTTCACTGAGAATAATTTCAAGCTCTTTTTTGAACTTGTCAGTGGGATCAGCACTAAGTTCTGTATAGCAGTTTCGATCTCGCAGTTGTTTAAAGGCTTCCCGCTCATACTGGGATTTAGGCCACACCACCACATTGCCACCTTTATCAGCTGGTTTGAACTCGACCGTTGTCATTTTGCCAAGTTCTTTCACAGCACGCCATTCCAGGGAATTCAGATTTTTGGCCCCTGATCGCTCAGGTAATTTCAAAATATCATTGGCCACCAGGGATACAAATACTTCTATCTGTGGGCATGTCTGGAATGGTGGACAAAATGTGGATTTAGGACGAAATTGAGCTAGGATTTTGGACTCACTTTGGACAGAATCTTCAATTCCTACAAATTCGGTATTCATATCAGAAATAAGTTGACGTTCCATCATATTCCATCCATCATCTCCTTCCAAATGTATGGAGGTGTCTTTACCTTTGGAATAGAATTTCCTCAGAAGAAGTTTGCGGCAAAATAGATGTAAGTCCTTAATCCATTCAAACTTATCCATTGTTGAAGTAGGGGCGAATGATAAGCCCTTTTTAAGGACATTAATTTGATCCGCAGTCAGGCAGATGTCTGACAGATTCATAACTGTCAATTCTTCTGAGTCTTCGGGAACCGTCACTTCTTCTTTGTTTTGTAGCCATAACGTTGCCTGTCTCGCAAGCGTCTTGCGTCCCCTCCGAGTCCTCCTCCTGCTTTGTCCTGTTGGCCACCTCTGCCTAAAAAAGGTGCTCTATAATTGGAGCCAGCTCCATGTGTGGCATCTGTATCCGAAGATTCTGCTTCAGAAGAGGTGAAGCCTGGGGAGATATCAGCTGCATCAATGTTAGATTTATTCCTTTTACCATGTTTCTTGCCCCTTTCCCAGCGGTAAACATTATTTGCTTTATAATCAGCAGAGTCACGTAGAAATTTTGTTTTCTTGACAGTTGTAATGTCCTCCTCATATTTTGATAAGTCCTGCTCTATTTTAGCAATTAGATCTGCTGTTTCACTTTCCATGTTTTTCAATGTTAACTCTGTTTGTTCTTCTATGTCCTTTAACACACTTTCATCATGTGCAATTAAAATATGCATCAACTGAAAGGAACAGGTACTAAGTGTGTTCTCCCATTGTTCCTTTAGTTTGATGTCATTGAATTGAAATGCAGGAAATGTCTGCAATCTCAGACCCCTTGGTATTAATTTATTGAAAATATACTTTTCCAAGGCGGTCTTATTCCACCAAACCCTCAGTTTTTTTTGAGTAAGCAGTTTAAGTGTATGCATATTATCTTTATCCTTACTGGTGGATACTATTACTTCTGATTGTGTACCCTCATCCATAATTGAGAAAATCTCATTAGCACTAGCTAACCGCCTTTGGTCATTGCTGCTAATATTCATTCTCTGAATTGGCAGAAGCACCTGGATCCAAAAAACCAATCTAACAATTATAAAGTGGAGCTAACAAACCATAAGCTAAGAAAAGCAAGTACTGTATAAACATAGACATAGACAGACAAGCACATACAACAATAGGGCTGACATGCGGATACATAGAAAAACACACTTCAAACCTGTCTCTACCAATGGGTACCTGCAGTACGGTAGCAACCACTACAAAAAGTGGCTTAATAACATCCCAAGAAGCCAATTCTTTAGGATCCGCTGGAATTGTTCTTTGAACTCAGATTTCTGTGCCCAAGGAGAGACTTTAACCAATAAGTTTCTCCAAAAGGGTTATGACAGAACAGTGGTGCAGAGGGCGTTTGATGATGCTAAATCTATTGATAGGAGTGTCTTACTTGAGAGGTCCAGGACCAGATCTGATCCTGTTGGGCTTGATTCAGCGATGGACAGATTAAGCCGGAATCCTTTACATTCATTTCCAAAGTTTATTACTAAGTAAATAGATTGGCCTATCAAGTTAAACATATTATCAATAGACATTGGAGCATTATTCAGAATGATCCTATTCTAGGCGCCTAGGTGCCAATGCGAGCTCCAAATGCCTTTAAAAAAGCAAGGTGTCTGGAGACCATGATTGCCCCAAGTAGACTTAAGCCCATTATTGATTTACAATCTATAACATCTATTAAGACTCCTACAAGGGGAAATTTCCCCTGTGGTAGAAATAGATGTATTACTTGTGGGCATATAAGTAAGATTCATTCCTTTAAATCTTTTTCTAATGGTTCTGTACATGAGATAAAACACTATATAAATTGTCTTAGTACTTACATTATATATCTTATTACCTGCCGTTGCGGTCTACAATATGTGGGCCGCACGTCTAGAACTGTTAGTACCAGATTTCTCGAGCACCGTAGAAATGTGAAACATGGTCTTCAGTCACATTGCCTATCCTGGCACTTTGATAGTGTACACAATAAGGATCCCTGCTCTCTGTCCATCTTTGGAATCGAGGCCATTCCACCTTCCCATTCGGAGGGTCATAGGTTCAAAAAATTGTGTGTCAGGGAGACCTACTGGATATATGTGCTTGGTACATTGTGTCCAGGGGGTCTCAATGACACAATAGATATTAGTACAGTAGTTTAATGACTCCATTTGTGCCTGTTGTGGGGTGCGGGTCTTCACGGAGGTCTGGGTTGAGCGATATACTTCGTTCCCTCCGTGGTGACACACGTATACCACACTGGCTCAGGTGGTGTGTTTGTTGGTCCCCTTTTGACAATGGTTTAGATATGGTTTTTCTATTAAAAAGATCATATTGTGTATATAGTTGTATCAGCTTTGCTCGCGTGACCACCATTGATCAAAACTCCTTCTCCATCCATTTATTTTCCCTCTCCCCCCCCCTTTTTTTCCCTCTCCCCCCTTTCCCACCTTGGTTATCCCCTTCCCTTCCCATACATTATTGATTTGTTTTCTGTACTTTGGTCTCTCTGAACCTTTTTATCATTACCCTTATCTCTATATATTCACTATCTAGTTGTAGATTTATTGACCCTAATCATTTGTAATAGTGATATATCTCAACTAGCATCTGTTTATCATATGATTCAGCCTATGATGCTATATTATGCTATATTATATTATCTTATAGTACCTAAATATATTTTAATTTCATTATGTCAAATTGTATGTTATTACATGTATCTGTTTACTCGGTTATTTTCTCTAGTATTGTTGTTCTATTTGGCCCGTATATGCTTTGGAGCATATAGGGGTTAATGTTACCTTTACATTGACCTTGTGTACCCAATTAGCAATTAGTAGTCTTCTGTGTCCTGATTGGTTTATTTTACTATAAAACTATGTTCCACACCTATGCTGTTAACTCCTGATGAAGTCTCTTTGAGACGAAACGCGTAGAGAGTGTTATGTGGAGGTGTACCGTCCAGTTTTAATCTATATCACTCACTCGCTTGTATACAGTATTTTATTGCTTCTTTTTGAAGTATTGATCTCAGCCGTCCACCCGTTGTTTTCATGGGAACTTTTTCCGGTCGAATTCTCTGATGTCACTGAGTTCTCACGGTACCTGGAGCTGAGAACTCACTGTGTGACGCTGGATTGAGAGGAAGGCAGCGTCCCTCGTGTTCCCCGGGATCCGGAGGCGTTTACAGAGGCTGCTGCAGTTTATCAACACCGGACACTTCACTGAAGATATCCGTTACTGGGTTCCTGCGTCTGGCTGGCTGAGTTATACTCAAAATTGCTTTTTATCAAGCTATGTTTGTGAGTGTGCATTTTTAAATCCTTGACTCCATAAATTTATTGTTATACATTTATACGCTATGAGTGCGCCTGTTTTTTTTTGTGTTTTTGTAGATATCTTCAAGGAAGTGGTGCTCCTTTCATTCGAGCTGCAGAGACTCTTTTGGATAGCAATTGGAGCATTTTTTAGGATTTGTATTTTTTATATATTTTTTTCTGGACTTTCCATCTGTTATTATTACTATTTTTAGTTTGTGTGTTGTGTTTATACATTTATTATTTTCTTCCATTTTGTATAGTATAGGTTTTTTTCTTCATCATTTTTGTGTTTATTTATATAGTGGTTTTAGGTTGGCGCCATTTTTTCTTTCCTTTTGTGTTTGTATATATATATATATATATATATATATATATAACTCACAGATGAAAAAAACAGCATTCAGGGTATAACTATTATTATTGTTATATTATTTTTCCCTGGTTGCTTTATTTCTTTTTTCCCCCTCTGTTTTTGGTATACATACTAATTTTTCCTGGCTATATACTGGGTCATTGACTATATACTTTTTCCAACGCAATGATTTATTATTCTTTCATGCATATGTCAGTGGGAATATATTTTGTATTGCCTATTATGTTAGACTAAACTACTTTGTTGTCATTATTTAAACTTTATTTAGACACATTTTAGTTTTTCTTTTTTCTCTTTGTAATACTGAAAGTGTTTGATTAGTAGTCCTCTCTTTATATTTTTGATACATATATATTTTCATAGGCTGTCTTTAGTATTTTTATGTTTTTAAGTTAGTGTGTCTTGTTGTTTAATTAATAAAATCTTGTTCATTTTTTCTGAATTGGCGGAGCATCTGTTTCTTTTTAACCATCTTTATCTTATAGATTAGTTTAGGTGTAATTTAGAGTGCTACTAAGGGGATTGTCTATGTTCTTTTCATCTGTGTGTCTTATATAGTTTTCACTATCCCCTAGCACCATCAGGTCCTATTTAATTTATATACTGACTTTAATTGGGGTATATATTTTATTTTACCCTTATAGTTAGTTTTATTAAAGGGCTTGAGTTAACCTTATATATTATGTGTTGAGCAACTTCTCCTTTTGTGTGTTCTATATATATATATATATATATATATATATATATATATATATATATATATATATATATATATTGTGGGGGCTTAGGGGTTCCCAAAAAGAGCTTGCTGGGGTACTGTGTTTTGTTAACCCATTCTCAGCTGTTTCAGCTGTTGGAGGTTGGTGGCTCCTCCTTCCCAGGTTTTAAACCCGCCGCTCCCCACTTCCCAAGTTTGCAGGTCCTTTCATTCTGCTGGATATAGACCCACTGTGGTCTTTCTCCCTCCTAATAGAGGTAAATGAGAATTTTAATCCTAATAGAGGTATATTAGTATTTTATCTGGTAGTGTTAGGACTTGTGAACAGGTGTCTGCCTTGACGTGGCTCGCAAGCTTACAACGCTTTGGCCAAAGGGTTAAACTAAATGACCCTATTTCAAAAGAATATATAAGTATTTTACTGTGTATTTCTGTCATGTTGGATGTAGCATTGGGCTTCTCTGTCGTCTGTTGTATACATATGCCACGCTCAATAGCACTCCATTTTGACACATATACACACACATATATATATATATATATATATATATATATATATATATATCTATTATACTATATAATATTAGTGGGGGCTCAGGGGTTCCCAAAAAGAGCTTGCTGGGGTTCTTTGTTTTGTTAACCAATAGTAAACAACTGTTTGGATTTGCTGTATCCACAGAGGGGGTCTGTTATAATTCTGTTACCCCAACAACTACATCAGTTTAACTATTTAAATGCATTAATGCAACTGAATATGGTCATATAATAACTAATACTAATAATTTCTTTCCCTGTCACCACTTGTGGGGGGCTTAAATCCCCCACCCCATATACCCAATGACTATAGCCATACTAAGGGCATACCTATCATGCACCAAAGACTATATATCTCTGCTAGACGATTTATTATGCAGAGAGATAGTATACTATAGGTTTACAGTCCCAACTATCTTCCTAGGAATGTATTATCTAGAGATGCAGGAATTTAAGTGTATTTGCGGTTATCCACACATGAATATAAGTGTCTTCACACTCGCTACCATATCATATATGCTTGAACTAGTAGCACATAAGGTGGCTTTACACAGGGAAACTGTCTGTCCAATTGGATTATGACACACCACTATATAACACTACTCTGTTCTATGGGACCTCCCCCTATTGACTTACAGCCTTGAGAAAGCGTTTCGATACGCGAAACGCATGAGTTGGCAACCTCCATCACATGCACGCGCAGGGACTGTTTACGCAAAGCAGCATACTAGTTCGCACGGCGAAGAGCTGCTGGTCTCCTGCTACTGCACAGGGAGATCACATCTGTGTCAAACGGTAATAGGACGATTCCCACATCCAATAGGTTACTGGGTTTACTCTATCACTCCCATTTACAACAGACTACCAATTAGACAGTATTCTGTTGCTGCTACTTCAGTAGGTTCATAGCGGTTTGTGCCTATTCATTAATATAGGCATTCGGTATACCCAATACCACACCGCTCCCTGACCTACACCACCACACTGTGGTATCATGAACACCACACCTGTACTTAAGCTGTGTCTTTTATATTATATTTTATATTATATATTATATAATATAATTTATATTAAATTTTGTTACAATATACTCCTATGAACTTTTGCAAGGTCACAACAGTATAGAGGCTGCAGGACATCTCACAGTCTGCTCCACTTGTATGATGCATTTTGTGTTACAATAAACTCCTATGAACTTTTGTAATGTCACTGCGGTACAGAGGTTGCAGGACATCTCACAGCCTGCTCCACTTGTATGATGCATTTTGTGTTACATTATTTACTATATCCATAACAGCAGCTTATTATCATTTGGAGTATCATAATTTCTGTGGGAGTATAGCTACAACCTTCCACATTTTACCAAGTGAGCTAGAGTATTTGTCAGAGGAATGACTGCTTATTAAGCCATTATGTAAGAAGTCTTCTGTGTACCTTCCAGTTACACAGTGTTGCCAATCACTTGTTTGGCAACTACAGTACGTATACACACTCATTTACCCAACCTAAGGGACTTAGAGTATGAATTATTGGCATTCAATATAAGCACTATTCCTCTCTCTAACCCTATATTACCTCAATAGTGATCATCTGTATATCAGACCCTTTACGGATAACTGATCTAATTAAACTCAGGTATCTGAACTTATTGTTGATCCAGAGTGCTTCCAGCATTCGACATAGGATCAGTAGTGTGTATCCATTGCTTTTTTAACCACCATTATTTTAGTTATTTATTATTATTATTTATTATTATTATTATTTAGTTTGAACATTAAAGATACATTTTAATTAAGTCACTATTCATTCAGCCTTAGGGGGTTGGAGTGCTATTATTTGGGTTGCTTTCTCTCTCTGTGTCTGCCTACTTACTTACCCAAAAGCACCCCTCCCCCACCAATATCCCTTCCTACTTTACTAGCTGTAGCAGAGCACCCTTATTGCTATCGATTGATTCTAAAAGTTTCAGATGTAACTGCAAGTTTCTCTGTCTATGGTTTCCCCTGCAATTTATGATATTTCTGTGACAGATCTAAGGTCTCAAATCTAAAGGTCAGCTCTCCTATCTTTTGTCTCCCTGTCGTGCCTAATATTTCTGTTGTTATTCCAATGCTTCTGCTTTAAAGACACATTTCCTCTTTACTGGTTTTCTTGGCAAGTTTGGGTTACCCTTGTCTGAAGCTATGGCTCCCACTTTGAAAACCCTCTTGAGCAATAAATGTGAACACACTACCACTGATTCTTCAGAATTTCGCAAAGAGAAAGAAAAAAAAGGGCGAGTCTTTGATTACAGTGGAAACTGCAGAAGGAATGAAGGATGACCCTTTAAAATCAGGAAAACCTGCATTGGAAGAGAACAAAGATATGCTGCAGCCTAAGGCAACTAACAGAATAATTCCAGGAGTAGTGGAAAAGAAAGAGAATGCCCTTAACCAAGGTAAAGATGTCTTAACTCAGGCACTTCAATCCACAGGGAAAGCGATTGATTGCCTCTATGGACTATCAGATAAAGAGCAAGATTCCAAGGCTGCACTACAAAAGTGTCTGTCCACAGCAATTGGTAAATGCGTATTACAGGAGAAAGAAAAGCACCAGTTGGAGAGTGACCTGGTTATCATGTCAAGTAAGCTGGAGAAGGCATACACAGATGCTGCCCAGGACCAGAGTTTCATTGATCGAGTTGGTACAGAGCTTGAAGCCTCTCAAAAGGAAGTTCACAGGCTTAGTACAAAGTTGAAAGCCTCTTGGGTTGTCCAGAGGTTTCATTGGGCCGTCCTTCCATCATGGTCTCCCGGAGGAGCCTGGAGGGTTGTCCGGAGTCGTTGCTGATGCCTATATTCCTCCAAAACATGGAGTGTTTTCCGGAGGCCACTCTGAGTTGGCTTTCCATCAGTGACACCCTGCTAAACCTGGAGGGTCATCCGGAGGATCTACTGGCTTCTTTGCTCCCGCTGTGAAGACAATCGCACTTTCTTGTTTGTCCTCTGCGGAGTCTGTTACCTCCTCTGCAAAGTCAAGTTTACTGCTCACGGATTCTCTGGCTTTTGGGTTAACACTCAACTGTTCCAAGAGAGAATTGAATCCTTCTGTCGGCCTTCTGATGGACTTTTTCAGCCTGTACCTGTGGACTTTCTGCCTATCAACAGATCACCAGACGTGGGCCACCCCGAATTGGTCTTTCATCATGGACTGTCCGAAGAGCCTGGAGGATCATCTGCAGAACATTCTTGAGAGGGGGGAGTAATGTCAGGAATAGCCCTGGCATAGTTTCCTAACCCCCCCTATATCCTAGATCCTTTCTCTGTTCACCGGGTATGCTGCTGTTTCTGTCTGATCTAGGGTTTCCTCTGTCTGTCTCCTTTTGGTACTCCTGTATTTAGAAGCCTAGCTTCCAAAATTAGGTTGAATCACGAAATTGACGGAGTGACAATTAGAGATACAGATGCAGCGGCGTTATTCGAACACTTCACGCGGTGTATTCCTCGGAATACCCATGTCATGGCGCGTGATTTCTTCCAACCTTACCGCCATAAGGCGTGAGTACAGAAAATTGCATTATAGTGCTCTGGTTTTTGAACACCTGAAATTGACATAGTAGCACAGTACTGTACACTACAATTCATTCATTTCATTGCACACAAAGAAACAGAATCCATGAAATTCTAACAAAGCAACCGCGATAAACGTGTGTGCCTGGGGCGATTGGCCACGTTAATGCCGCGTGGAATACAGCAGAGCACACGAAAATGTCTCTGTGATTTGTTCGAATAACGGCTGCTGCATCTGTAGGGTATATAAGGTGTCCCTGTTTGCAGACAATGTCATGCTATCACTCACTAACCCAAAAAGTCACTGCCGAAACTATTTGACACAGTAGAAGACATTTGCAAACTCTCAAACTTTAAAATAAATCACACCAAATCAGAAGCTCTAAGCCTACATATTCCAGAAGAGGACAAGATAAATTTGAAAAAAATTATTTCCAATTAAATGGAAGTCAGACAAGATTAAATATTTAGGAGTGTATATAACAGGAACATACGATAAACACTCTGGAGTAAACTACCCAAACTTATTAAAGAACTGAAAAAAGATCTAAGGATCTGGGATAGACATCAAATTTCATGGTCAGGCAGAATAACCTCTGTAAAAATGAACACACTACCCAGGGTGCTGTGTTTATTTCAGGTACTATCAGTCACAGTCCCGCAAAAAAATATTAAAGAGCTAGAAAAAGAAATACAGTTTATATGGAATGGTAGAAAACCAAGAATAAAGAAAAAAAACTATGGTGATACCAACAAAATTAGGGGGTATGTCTCAACCAGACCTGATGAAATATTATGAAGCGGCTAGGCTGAGTCCCCTCATATACTGGAAAAGGGGGTGAAGCCATGGGTAGACATTGAAAGAGCAGAAGCCCAGACAATAGATATGGTGACACTACTATGGCTAGAGAAGGAGTTGAAGCCCGAGTGCACCAGGGCACACCCAATGTTATCACACTCCCTAAAATTATGGGATAAACTCTATAGAGACAAATCTATTTTGTCTATCCCTTCACCCTTGACCCAAATTATGTCGAATCCGGGGTTCACTCCGGCCCTCCAATCAAAGGTATATAAAACATGGGGGGGGAAAAGGGATAAGAAGACTCCAAGACGTACTGAAAACAAATAGAATGAAGACACTCCAAGAAATAAAGGAGGAGTTTGATTTACCAAATATACATTTCTACCAATATTTCCAAATAAGACACTACATCACATCGATACAACCCAAGCAGGAGGTTTTTATATCACTAACTATATTTCAGAATCTATACTCAGCAAGCTTATACTACAAAGGAACATTAGCACAGTTATACCAAAGCCTGATTACACAGAACACCGAACAAACAAATAAAAATATCATCGACTGGGAAAACGATATAGGGCGACAATTAGATAGAGAAGAGTGGAAAGACATCTACGAGAGATCAGCCAGATCATCTAGATGCTTGGCAGTCTGCGAATTAATCTTAAAATACTGCACAGGTGGTATTATACTCCTGCTAGACTCCAGTCATTTTTTCCAACTTCCTCTTCCCTTTACTGGTGCCACTGTGGCCAAATAGGCACATTTAAACACATCTGTGGACCTGCACCAAGATAGTTTTATTTTTGGAGAAAAATTAAAAAGCTAATAAAGAGAATTACAGGGTTGGACTATCCATGGAATACAGAAACAATATAATCCTTAAAAGCAATAGAGCAGGGGTCCCCATCCAGTACTCAAGGGCCCCCCCCTACCAACAGATCAGGCTTTCAGGGATATCCCTGCTCAGCACAGGTGGCTCAATCAGCGGCTCAGTCAATGACTGAGCCACTGATTGAGCCACCTGTGCTGAAGCAGGGATATCCTGAAAACCTGACCTGTTGGAGGGCCTTGAGGCCCCACAGGTGTCCTCAGGTGGTCCCCACGGGTGTCTGGGGGCCCATAGGTGGTCCCCGTGGGTGTCCGGTGGTCCTTAGGTGGACCCCGTGGGTGTCCAGGGGTCCTCAGGTGGTCCCCGCAGGTGTCTGGGAGTCCTCAAGTGGTCCCCGTGGGTATCCGGAGGTCCTCGGGTGGTCCCCACGGCTCCCCGCTGGCCTGCGGTACCAATCCTGTGGCAAATGTTTTTTTTTTTAACACATTGCAATAAATACCTCTTTCCCCCAACCCCCCCCCCCCCCAATACATACAGTACAGTAATGGGCAAAATTACTATTATCCAGATATGGATAATAGCTCATTTGCCCATTATAAAATCAAACATTAGCCAGCCAGCATAAATAAAGTAAATTAAACGTTCAACGTACCCCTGCCATCATGAAGGGCGTCCTCAACAGCATACTACAGGTCCATGTCCTCCGTTGCCAGAAAGAATACAAGAAATAATACAATCTAATGGCCCTTAACCCCTTAATCACCGTAGCAATTAATGACCGCCATAGTAATTAAGGAGTAAACACACACTCCCCTGGCTACCCACCCGGGAGGCCTAAGCACCCATCCTGGGACCAGTATACCAACCCTCTACCCATTGATTGGCATAGTGGTATATCATACCCATATAATATGGGCATGATAGGCCACTCTAGCAGTCAATGGTCATCCTAATAAAAAAGCATGAAGGCCAAAAATACACAATAATAAAAGATATACACATGCACCTAAACACCCCAATTAAATAAATAATAGTACTAGCCATCCAATCAATTCAAGAAATATAAGCATTAAGCAACAAAACAATTAATCAATTTTAAACACTAGCCAACAAAACAATTAATCAAATTAAACCAGTAGCCAACAAAATAAATAATTAATTCAAAATGCTAAACAATTGGAAAATGAAAAAAAATACAAGTCATCGAAATTACACACAATTTAAGCCAAACAATAAACAGAACAGGCAAAACAACAATCAATAGAAAATAAGATGTTGCCAAAAAAAGCATTGCATGTTACTGTATTTATCTGTACCCTTAACGGGCACAGATTAATACATTGTCAGTCAATGGGCAAGGAAAAACATTAAAAGAAACAAAAACAATCAAAAAACCTGTAATAATAAAATGGACATACATTCAATATTAATCTTACCTTTAGAAGCGTTGAACCTCCGAATCCGGGTGGATTTTGCAAGCTCTCGTACCATGACGTCATCAAAGCCAATCCAACGCCATCCACCTTGAAGATCCGGAACAGGTAACAAAATTCTTCTTTGTTTTATCTTCTGTCACTTTCTTCTATCTTCTTCTGTAATTATTTCTATCTTTTCTTTAATCTTCTTCCTTCATCTGTCAATCCAATACCCCATGGTAAATCAAGAACAGGATGTTCTCTCGTCGGCTTCTTGAGGTAAAATGAGACGTACACGCCTTAAATATGGCCTGTGATGTCACATTTTATGGTGAGACGGTACAGCACCAATCTGATTGGTTTCAGATTTATTGAGTGCTAGGCATGACTATTTATTTAAGGAAGTCTCATTGGGGCCTTTTACAAGCAATGCTGATTGCTGGCTAATGCAGTTACTTGCTCTTGGCCATAGCAAGGGTCCAGGTATGGAGCACATGATTGGTATACTCCCTTCAACACAGGTCTGAACTGTGAAGTACATAGATGAGATCAGTGCTTTGTTTGGGTACCAGGTAAATTGGACGCAAGGACCCAAGTATGTAATTTAAGTCAGGGGTGAGCAAACTGGCAGGGGGGGTGCGAGAATTTCAAGGGGGGGGGGGCACAGCGGTTAGAGAGGCCCCGCGATCTTCCCCACGGCATTTAAATTAAATGTCGGGGGAGGTGTTTGACCTCTGTAACTCCCTTACCTGCTCTCTGCCAGGTCTTCGGCGACGCGCCTCCATAGCAACGCGGCATCAAATGATGCCGCAGAGTTATGCGATGTGACACGTCACCATGGCAATGTACATCAAATGACACTATGGTGTCACGTCACATGACCCATGACGTAATTTAACGCAGAGTCCATGGAGAGGGGGGGGGGGCGCGAACACAGTGGCTACTAGGCAGGGTGGCGCAGCTCAAGATGTTTCCACACCCCTGATTTAAGTGACTCTGCTCTAGTTTGATTTTTTCAGATTTCTTCTTTGCTCTATAATATGTTTTTTATAATAATTTTTTGTTATTGGATGGTCATTACATCACCCAGAGTAATGAAGGTTGTAGGGACAAAATGCATGCTCATTAAAGGGTATTAATCACTGACTGAAGTTGGGCTATTTTATCATTAAAATGCCCATTTAGAATACACTGTATTTTTTTTACTGCCATTACCAGGAGTGCACAGCTTCTGAAAGAGCTTTTGCCTGAGGCTGGCTGAGATCTCTGAAGGTTTAGGAAAATGTAGCTAATTGAGTGTTTAAATTGCAGATTTTATTGAAATAAATAGTAGTCAACCAAAGGTAAGCATGGTTCAGTTAACAGTACCTCTACAACATTTTTCTTCTCATAACTTGTAAATAAGCGCAGCGGTGTATGTGATGCACTGCTGTCGATGTTTATTTTAAATACAATCTAAATGATCATGAAAGCGTTTAATTAGAAAAATACTATGACACATATTTATTTAGTGCTAAACCTGAGGACACGGTAAGGTCCATTCAAGTGAGAAGGTTTACAACTGTCAGTATCTCTGGGCCAATGTTTGGGAAACATGGGTTAAAAACTGCAACATGCTGTAGTTAGAATGTCCTAAAACTTTTTTTTCTTTCCAAACCGAAATTCCTTGATGCTAAAATGATGTATATCATATACAGTAGATTTAAATGACAATTGTTCAGTTTTGTATTATATTGTTGTATAAAATGTAACTTCAGTGAGCAACTACATGAGTTAGCCTTAGATTAGAGAAAGGTGCGAATAATCCCCTATCCAACCCCTTTTAGCCGGAATGAAGAAAAATGCAGTGTACAATATATTTTAAAAATACTATTGTTTATTAGCAGATCAGTTGTACAGTAATGAGTGGCACACACATTTGTGCCCTGCAACCGTCTTTTTTCTTATTGTCTAGGTTTGTGCTGCCCTGTTTCAGTACCATTACAGGTGGACAGTCCTGTTGTGCTGCTGTGTCCAGTGAAGAGAAGGGAATCTGTCCAGACAATGACATTGCAAATTGAATGCAGCCTGTGCTGATCCCCTCAGACCCATTGTAGTCTTGTCCGTATTGTTCAGCATTCATTCAATTGCATAAACCAGGCACTGCTCGCCCTCATAAATACACCCGATCTACGACATCTGGAGTTCATTGCAGCTTCTTACAGTGCTGCTGTGATTTCAGGCAACTGCTTCTGTATCACCTCCCGAAATATCTATTTTAGCCGAATGTGACCACTTTTCTGTGCCAGTGTAGCCTGGGTTGCTTAAAAGCAGATTAAGGGTCAGCAGCACACACACGCCCAAAAAGAGGAGGAGGAGGTGAGGAGGAGGAGGGGGGAAAAAAGAGAAAAAGAAGAGGTGGATCTCACAAAGAGGGGAGGAGAAAGGAAGTGCTGTGGTCCTTACTCCTTTAATGCACAGTCACTCCCCTATCCCTTCCCTGTCTCCGTCATCTGTCACATAGACAGTGAATCAGAGCAGATCCCAGCAGGCACAGGACAGGGAGAGAGATCATTCATGATGATGATGGTGGTATCTGACTCCACGGGCAGCGGTGGTAGCAGCAGGAAGAAGAAGGCTCTGTCCCTACTGGAAGCAGCCCGCTCCCGGTATGAGAGCCTGCAGATCTCTGATGACCTCTTTGGGGAGTCAGAAGACAGCAGTGGAAACCCCTTTTACAGCACCTCCCCAGACTCCCGGTCCTCAGCTGCAGGCGGCTCCTCCGAGGAAGATGAGGTGGATGGGGGAGGTGGGGAAGAAGAGCAACCAAGCTTGAGGCAGAGGGGGGTCGTAGTCCCCGGAGGCCAGGGGGAGCCAGGAGAGTTGCATGAGGACCCCGGCTTGGCACCCAGAGCGGGACCAGCTGATGTAAAGATGGGAAGACACAGTGCATCGCAAGGCAGAAGCAGAGGGAGGAGGAGGAGGGGGACCACTGAAGAAGGGAGCCTTGCAGGTGAAAAGGCCGGAGATGATATAATGCCTCAGGAAGGTGAAAGAGAGTACCAGTGCCCGGGGCCCTGCAAGGATACACAGCAAGGGCCAGAAGAAGACATGAAAGAGGAGGAGGGCTGGACACACACCCTTCAAGATGTACCCACTCCCAGCTTCAAGGAGACCTTTGGTAAGGAACTGAAGCCGGGCAGTCCGCAGGCTGCAGAGAATATATTCCAATTACAGAGGGTTTTATATGTCCACCCACTCACTCTACCTCATTCCCTGTTCATTAGTACTGTAATCTCTGCATCTCACTAATATACTTTGCTCTCGTTTCCTCATTCCGGCCACACAGGATGTGCTAATGCTGTATGGTCAGAATGAAGAAAACATGGTTATTTTGTTTGACAATTCATGTATCCTTTGTCAAGGAATCCTTTTTTTTCCCCCCAAACCACTTATGTACCTCATATTGTGACAGATTTAAAACTCTAATTTAATGTATTGCAACCTATTGAAATTAAATCAAAGTATGCTTTGCTTTTGCTGCATTCTGATATATATATATATATATATCTATAATTACACACCCACATACACACACCACCACACACAACACACACACACACCACACCCACACACACACACACACATAGCCAATAGTTTTTTTTGTCACCTTTTTCACCCACCATAGCATAACAGAATGCAGCAATAATCCTTCCAAAACCTGTCACATCTGCTGGATTTTTAAATTACTTGTGGACCAATAGCCGTTCATCCAATGTGTTTCTCCAGTACCTGTTGCCTTGTAAAATCATTTGACTATGTCACCTAGATATTAACACACAGTATATCTAGAATGTCATATTGCAATGTACATTGTGAATTTCAAGACATCTGGGGAGAAGTAAAAAAAATGTACCTATAGATATTTGTGTAATGTATTACTTTATTACGCAGATAAATGTGCTTACAACATAGAGGCAACAACTTTTTAACATACAGTAGGAGGCCAAGCTAGCATGGTAGCAGTTTTGTAATTGAAATTGTTTCTTGGTGCTATCTGCATTTTTAGTGACACACTACATACAACATTTTTATTACAAATTTCTATGTTTAAGTAACAATGTGGGCAGCAGTGACAGAATGTCTAGTTTTCATTTATGGACTCCTAATTTTCCTATTTCTCTACACTCGAGTTGTTGTCATAAATTGTATTTTAATGTCATGCTAAGATTAAAGTTCTTATTGTCATTTGGGATGTAATGACAACATAGAGTTGCCAATTTCTTTGTTGATTTTAGTTGGTACCAAACTTCTGAATTACTAATAAAGTTTTGTGAACCCTGTTATTCCATACACTTTAAACATATACTGAAACATTAAAATGGCTTAGTAAATGAGCTAAATGTGGAGTGTTTTGGAGTGGTCTTCAATCATAAGGATGTTGGCGAGTTAGCTCGGAAATGACTGAGGATTTTGGGTGACTAATTAACAGGTAATGGCAAACCAGTCAATATTTGAGAACCCATATAAGTAAGATCTGGGGTCCTAGAACAATATTTGTCATTCTAATAGAAAAGATGGCGAATTCAGGGAGTTAACCTGTAGTGATCATCTATTAATCAGTGAGATTTCTGCCTAAATAAGCAGAACTTGACAGCCCTGCAAATTCTAATGAGAGACCCATGGTTCAGCAATTTCAATTAGTTATGAAAATTGGGTGCTTCAGGATATTTCATTGTTGCTTTTGATTGATATCTAAAGGAAAGCTGAGAAGAAGGATGGAGTTCTAAATGTGAGGAGGGGCAGCATGCATATAAAATCCGCACGATTGTAGTCCCACATGGCCAAGACGGATTGCCTATCCGATAGTTGGTTATGCATGTTAAAGTCTTTAGGGATTCAGCCTTTTAGAATATGATTTATATCAGTGTGCACCTGCAGTGCCTGCTGTAATAATTCATTATAAATACATGCATGCTGAACATTTGCAATTTGTTTGTAATGTACGTTTTGTTTCTAAGTAAGGCAATATATATTCCTGATCATTTATATACATTGGTGTCATATCAGTGTTTGTAGTAAGTTGCCTAGGGATGTAATATTCCTTATATTTTCTAATACACACACACACATCTATTTTTTAAGAATAAGATCCATTGTGTTTAATCAAATGTCTGCAATAGTATGCAGTATGATGTGATATAGTAGGTCCACAATTATACACTCCGCTGCATGAAATTTATATTCCATCATCAGCAAACCATATCCTTTTGAAATGTTGATTGAGAAACTGAACAGTAGGGAGTGACAGAGGTGTCTTGATAAACACCGTTTTCCCAGTAGTGAAGTGCTGAAATCATTTTTGATTCCCCAAAGTTGTAGAGCAATAAGACTTTTCCCTTAGGATCTGCACTGTTTTCTACCCAGAATACTAAATATTATTTTGCAGGTTATTTTTGTCTTTTATTTTCAATATATAACTTTTATGAATAAAGTCTGCATGAACCTGACATATGAAAGAATCAATTGCCTGCAATTTTGGATAAGTGTGTTCAAAGAAGAATTAGAACAATTTTAGAAACATGACAATTCCTTTCATTTGATTATAACTGATTTGGATTCAATTCACTGTTAACACTTGTGCACTGTTTCCAAATAAATGTATACAATAGCATGGGTTAGTTGAATATGCAAACAAAAGAAAATTACTGCAGCTTTAGGCCCAAACAAAAGCAAAATGCAAAAATGGAGAGGATGAAAAAAAAAGTAATTTCAAAAAGACAAAACCCCCTCACAAGCTTGCTCCATACAGCACTCCTAAACACTTAACATCACACAATTCCAGTTCATTCATCTGAATATGACATTGCTTTTAAACCAGTTTCCATTGCAAACAGTTTACACGTCACTTACTCAAATGATCTGCAGAAAAATGTTAGTAACAGCAGGTTCTCTTTTTAACATGGAAACAAGCAGCAGAGAACTACTTAGCATGCCTAGTCTGCTAATTTCCCTCTCTATTGTAAAATCGCAAATCCTTGTCTTAATTTTATATGTACTGTAGGAAAGCATTACTGTATGTCTATCACAAGCATTTTTTTTTAATTCCCTTACTGTATTATCTTTTACTACCTCTATTGGAGGTGGGAGGCTATTCCACAAACGCACTACTACCTGTTCCGTGACGTACTTCCTCACATGTCCCCTCAGCCAATCACCCTCCAGTGTCAGAGCATGACCTCTTGTTCTAACACTTCTTTGTCTCTGAAATATGCTTCCCCCGGTACATATTTGAAACCATTTACTGTATATATCTGAAAGTTCTCTCTTCTCCCTTCTCTCCTCCAATCTTTACATATTTAGGTCCTTGAGTGTTGCCTGATGTTTTATGATGTAGATCATGCACCATTTTAATAGTCCTTCTTAGCACAATCTCTAAATTATTTATATCCTGAAGATATAGGCTTGGGAACTAAACACAGTAATCTAGGTGAAGTTTTACCAATGATCTATAAAGTGGCATTGATATCCCTCTCTTTCTGCTGCTAATACCTCTCCCCGAACAACCTAGTATCCTGCTAGCTTTCCACATCACTTTGTTACACGGCTTGCATACTTTTAAGTCACCTGAAATAATGACTCCAACTTCTATTCACTTTATAGTGGTTAACAGTCTAGTGCAATTAATCCTGTATCCTGCCTTCGGATTTTGTGGCCCAAGTTTATTACTTTGATCTTTTTGGCATTAAACTATTGTTGCTACACTCTTGACCATTACTCTAATTATCCTAAATCATTAATCATATTGTTTACACCCCCCCCCACACCCTGCAATGTCAATTCCTGAAGCATTTCTTTTTGTCATCTGCAAAAAGGCATACTTTCCCCTCCAAACCATTGATAATGTCACCAGTAAAGATATTAAACAAGACCGGTCTAAGAGCAACAGAGGGGATACCCACTATACCTAAAATGGCATGGAGCGAGCAGGTGCACTAGGGAGAGACAATGCTGTATAGAACAAATGGGCTTGTAGTCAAAGGAGAACCCACCTGGGTGGGGAGACAACAGGGAGATCCCAATAGCAAGCACTCAATGCTCGCTACAAAAGTAAATGTGTGAGAGAATCCCATACCATAGAATGTGGCTATGTCTGTAGACCAGGGGTCTGCAACCTTTCACAGAAAAAGAACCATTTTATAAAAAAAAAACAGTTCTCCAAAATATTCCGAGAGCCGCAACACATTCATAAATATTACACCGTCACAAACACATACATGTATATACCTATTGGTGTGTACAGTATAAGCATTAACATACAACAAAATATGTGGGGGAATAAAATGCATCTCACAATAATAAGTCCCTTTATTTAGTTTTTTCATACATACATACACTACCCTTCCCAAAAAAACACATACACAACCCCCCCCCCAAACACACACACACAATATATATATATATATATATACAGTGGTCAACAAATCACCCAAAAATCTACTCGCCGAACCAAAAAATCTACTCATCACCTAGCCCCGCCCCCAACCCACCCCCTAGTCCTGCCCCCAACCTACCCCCTAGTCCTGCCCCCAACCTACCCCCTAGTCCTGCCCCCAACCACTAGTCCCGCCCCCAACCCCGCTTAAAAAAAAATACATAATTGAATAAATTCCTAGTAAGAACAACATTCATTTTTGACATAAGTTTATTTATTGTATTACATTATACTAGAATTAGTCCTTGTTATGTGTGTGTGTGTGTGTGTGTGTGTGTGTGTGTGTGTATATATATATATAAATGTCGGATCTAGAAAAAAAAGCCAGATGTGAATGACCATTTCCTGAACCCCTTAACCAGTGACTGGACGCCCCCGCTTCACAATATCTAAAGCAGCAATCCCGCCTGGGATCTTACCTGATCCGCAGTCCATCAATGTCCAGGTACCTCATTCCCGCAATGTTATATACTGGAGGGGAGGTGTTCCCTACCTGTCTTCTGGGTTAGGGGGAATTCCGATGTTTCCCGAGTGAAGCTTGAGTCAGATCTCGAAGAAAGCTGTATAGGTTATTTCGGTGTAGGTATAGGGCAGTTAAGATATACAGGGTAAATAAAATATCCAGAGTGTGGGTGAGAAAGTGTGGGTGAGAGACATACGGTGAGAGAGTGTGGGTGAGAGTGTGTGGGTGAGAGAGTGTGGGTGAGAGACAGACGGTGAGAGAGTGTGGGTGACAGAGAGTGTGGGTGAGAGAGTTTGGGTGAGAGAGTTTGGGTGAGAGAGTGTGGTTGACAGAGAGTGAGGGTGAGAGACAGGGGGTGACAGAGAGTGAGGGTGAGAGACGGGTTGACAGAGAGTGAGGGTGACAGACAGGGGTTGACAGAGAGTGAGGGTGAGAGACAGGGGTGACAGAGAGTGAGGGTTAGAGACAGGGGGAGACGGAGTGAGGGTGTGACTGGGTGAGTATGTGACTGGGTGAGTGGGTGACGGGGTGAGGGGATGACTGGGTGACTGGGTGAGGGGGTGAGGGGATGACTGGGTGAGGTGGTGACTGGGTGAGGGGGTGAGGTGACTGACTGGGTGATTGGGTGGGGAGGTACCTCTGGTGTCCTGCACACACACTCCCTTTCTCTCTCGCTCTCTCTCCCCCATACACACACCCAGTCTCTCTCTCCCATACACCACCCCCCGCCCTGCGTGGGCAACCAAGGAAGCACCGTGGGCAAGGGGACCGGAAGGAAGGGAGCGCCGAGGAGGGAAGGGAGCGCCGAGGAGGGAAGGGAGCGCCGTGGGCAAGGGGACCGGAGGGAAGGGAGAGCCGGGGGATAAACAAAAAGAGAACTTACCACCTCCTGCCAGGCGGGTCGCCAGCCATGGGGACAGAGGGCAGAGGAGGGGCACTGCGCTCGAGCAGCGCACACGTACGCGCGTACATGTCCTGGCAGCTCCAAGATGCGTCACACCCGATCAGCCAATCAGGGAGGGGGATTTTTTTTTTTCGAGCAGGGGAATTTTTTTTTCAGAGCAGGGGAAATTTAACTGGCCACGAGCCAATTTGGCAAGTGGGTTTATCGAACACTGTGTGTATATATATATATATATATAATATATATATATATTATATATATATATTATATATATATATATATATAATATAATAAACCATAATATGATTAAGTTATGGTGAGTAAAAAAAGTGACAAAAACCCTCCACAGGAAAGCAAATATGCAAATATAACTGTAGCTCATCTGCATGTCTTAGGCAGGTCTGCAACCCGCCTTTCCCCATTATCACCCGCATACAGCCCTTCCACTGCAGCAAGGGATTCTGGGAAATGACATGCAAATGAGCCACATGTCACTTTTTGCCTCAATACCATTTAACATGGTTCCCTATAGGCTTAAGCTTGCTGCATGGTCACAGCTTTGAGCACAGCCAGGGTTAAGGTGCATACCCAAAAACCACCCACAGACAGCTGTTTCGACCTTGATGGGTCTCATCAGCTGTGGGTTTGATTTTACTGGGAATGCAAGAGAGATGCTATGGGATAGGCTAAACCATAATATAGTTAATTATGGTGATTAAAAAAAGTGACAAAAACCCTCCACAAGGAACCATGTTAAAGAGAGAGGGAAGGAGAGTGTGGGGGGAAGGAGAGTGTGGGGGGAAGGAGAAAGAGGGTGTGAAGGAGAGACAGAGAGGGGGAAGGAGAAAGAGGGAGAGAGAGATGGGAATGGAGAGGAGTGAGAGAGAGAGATGGGAAGAGAGGAGTGAGAGAGGTGGGAAGAGAGAGGAGAGTGAGTGAGTGAGTGAGAGGGGACAGGGATATAGGAAGAGAGGATCTGAGTGTGCCTGCTGCCTACCGGCTGCTCTGGAGGATTGAGGAGTGCTGTTAGAAACTTGTAGAGAGGGGGCCTGCTGAGCTGCCTGATGAAAGGTGCCCATGGAGGTGACTGTCAGGGGAACCTCACTTTTACCTGTCTACAGCAAGCTGCCTGGGCAGGCACCTCCAAAGACACCTTCTAGCTGTCAACCTTTGCGGATCAGATTAGATTAGGTTTGCTGGCAGGATAGTGAGGGAGAGAGGTAGCAGCTGGGTGTCGGCAACCTGCAGAGAGCAGCAAGTAGCAGCGGAAAGAGCCGCGTGCAGCTCGGGAGCCGCAGGTTGCCGACCCTTCTATAGACAGTGATCAAAGGCCCACAGACGGTGAAGCCAAATAAATGGCCTAAATGTGTAATGTGGTAATGGATTATATTAAAATACAATTTATTGATAATAGGATGAGTTATTAATAAATTGTATTTTAATATAATCCACAACCAAATTACACATTTAGGACATTTATTTGGCTTCACTGTCTGTGGGCCTTTGATCACTGTCTATAGACATAGCCACACTATGATACGGGATTCTCTCCCACATTTACTTTTGTAGCGAGCATTGAGTGCTTGCTATTGGGATCTCCCTGTTGTCTCCCCGCCCAGGTGGGTTCTCCTTTGACTGCAAGTCCATTTGTTCTATACAAGACCAGTCCAAGTACAGATTCCTGAGGTTCACCACTGTAATGTTTCCATCCCCTTAATGCATTCCATTTAGCACAGCTCTCCGTTGCCTATCCTTCAACCAATGTCATCCATTTAACCTCATCTTAAAATCCTATCCTGAGCATTGCTGTTTGTTTATCAGACAGTCACAGTGTCACAGTGTCAAAGGCCTCACTAAAATCTAGGTACTATAATCTACACCTAATGCTCCACTCTGAACCTTTGTCACCCAATTAAAAAAAAAATCTGTTTGACATGATCTGTCCCCTAGTAAATTCCGGCTGCCTGGGGTCTTGCAAATTGCTGTATTTTAGATATGTATATCCTTTCTTTCAGCAATGTTTTCATTATTTTTACTCTACTGATGTCAGGTTTACAGGCCTATACTCCTAAGCTCTTTAAGTATCGTTGAACGTATCCCGCATGGTCCCGTTGACTTGTCTACTTACAGGTTTGAAAGTTCAATTAGGACTTTCAAACTCTGTAAATTGACTTGTGTCCACCTGCTTTCCATTTATATTATTGTTACCAAACTGTGGCCCCTCCCCCTCCCCTTCTGCTGCGGATACTGAGAAGAAATAGTTACGGTTGTTTGCTATACATTTGTCTCCCTCAACACAACCCACCTCTTCTGTCTTTAGCCTTTCGTATATTTTTCTCCTTTCTCTTGAATACCTAAAAATGTTTTTCCACCCTTCCTTACGGACTGGGCTATTTTCTCTTGTTCTTGGGCCTTTGCACATCTGATTAGTCTCTTTTTGCCTAAATTGATATAGTTGTCTATCTTCCTTCTTCTGAGACTACCAATATTTCATAAAAGCAGTCCTTTTGTATCTTTACAGTAGTTGCTAACTCCTTTAAGAACCACATTGGCTTTCTTTTCCATGAGCTTTTGCAAACTTGGGCATGTGCTCATGATACAGAAAATGTAAGGTCATTAAGAATAGAAGTGTAGCACTGCCCCCCCCCCACCACCTCTGGGAGATTGCACAGCCTATGCTACATGTATGTGGTGCACTACCTGTTTGGAGCAGGAGATACTGAGCTGTCTGCGGTGGAGTAGAGACTGGGACAGGCTTAGGTTCTTGTTCTCTGTAGTTCTTTCTCTGGTGTCAGCGCCTCCAGCTGTAGTGGGTCCCAGAGTGTCCAGAAGCCAGCCCCAACTACTGCATTCTTTTCCCTCCTGCCCAAGGACTGAGACTCAGACAGGGGTGTATAGTGAACCAGGGTCTTTATTGGTATGCATGGTAGCAATCACTGCAGTTCTCCCTGCAGTGGTTCAAGGTCTTGGAAGTCCCAGACTTCTAGATGGTGCAGGCCCTGGTCTTACAGACCTTGGTAGCTGAGCCTGATGTTCCCTCAGTCCAGAGACTCAGTCCAGGGGGAGCACGCTCATCCCCGCCATGGGAAAGACTCACAGCTCTTTCTTCCTCTCTTCACCGGAGCAGGAAGCAGACTGAAGCTAACTTTCCACACCCTCCTGGAAGACTTTGGAAGGGGCGGCTCAAGGACTGTTCCCATCCCTGATAGGCTTACACAGGCCATGAGTCACCACCTTACTTCCATCACTCACAAGAGGGGCATAAGGGGGGGGGGGGTCAAGTGCCCATAGATTTAACCTGTTAATGCCCTGATCTTATTAGGGACTTACATAACAGATATACTATGGGGAAAGAGAGGTACTATGGGACATACCCTGTTACAGAAGTATAGAAAGTATCACGCTGAAAGAAAGGGCTGGATTTAGAAATACATATTTTTAGGTGAAATATTTACTGTTTGAATCAAGACAAACACTATAGCCTTGTGACATTTCAGATTTTGATATTATTTTTATACATAGCCTACAGTATGATTCATCACTGTAAAATGTTAAAAAAATGAACAGAATGGGTTCTACGTATTATGGTCATTTTGGCGCGCAGTGCAGTGCATCAATGAGCAGTATATCAATCTGCGGTGTATTAAGGCACTTTGGTCCAATTTTGCCCATTTGTGTCAGTTTGCAATTTTAAAAGTGTCAACAGGAGAAGATATATTCTGTCTTTGGCACAATCTCTGTGCTTAATTGGACATTTGGTCGCAGCAATTTTGCCGTGATCACGTCGGATCCATCGTTTGGCTGCCGAGGGACCCTTCACCGCAGCCGTTTCCCCATTTCACCAATAAATTGTCAATTTAAGGGATTTTCACAGTTAGGGTAGGGTTTACTTATAGGGGTTTTAGGGTAAGGGGTTAGGTTTTTAGGGTAGGTGATTAAGGTAAATGGTTAAGGTTTTGAGAGTAGGGGATTAGGGTAAGAGATTTTAGGGTAAGGGGTTAGGTTTTTAGGGTAGGGGATTAAGGTAAATAGTTAAGGTTTTGAGAGTAGGGGATTAGGGTAAGGGATTTTAGGGTAAGGGGTTAAGGTTTTTAGGGTAGGTGGTAGTGTTAGTTTTAGGGGTGAAGAGTAGGGTTTTTTTATGGTAAGGGGCAAGGTTAGGGACTTACCTTGGCAGTGAAGTGGCCGACGGAGAGATGTCCCAGTGGCGAGGTGAGGTAAACGCCGGTGGCAATTTGATCGCAGCAAAACGTCCGTGAGCAAATGTTCTAGACCGATCTCCATGTCCATTTAATCTGTGTCAAAAACTCTGTCAAGTTTTGGGTATTGTGAATCTCCCTGCCAAGAAATTTGCCAATAGATTTTCAAGCACAATCTTTGTGATTAATGAATTTGTGACCAGAAAATGGCACAATGGACCAAATCTCACTTTTCTTAGCATTGAGGCATACACAAACCTTTTAGACTTATCTCTTATCATCAATTTATTAATGTACATTAATGTACATGGCTTCATGTTTGCCCAAAGTGCATTTGCTCCCAATTTTAGCACTTAGTCTCTTTTCTATAAAACAGACATGAAAATATACATTTTGAAATAGATCAAGGAGGACACGAACATAGAAAAAACCAAACCCTATTAATTTACAAGTTGTGACAGCATCATGCTCTTGAGTGTTTAAAAACTACCAATAAAGGTCATAATGTGATATCACTCTCAGCAATGTAGTTTCAACGTCAAAATTGTATGGTGGATTCAATAAAATTGTATGCGTTAAAATAAAGAATAGTTTTTTTTTAACTTGCATTGGATACAGAGTAAAAATGTTAAACTGTGGAGCACAAGTAACAAATTAAGATTTATGACTATTGTGGCATGTTAAGATTGCCATTTTAGGGGAACAGGGATCTTATTTCCCTTATTTTTTTAACCAGTGAATGAACGTGATTTTTTGTTTTTTTAATAACTCAAAATGTTAATGAATTTTTGGCACAACATTAAAAAATTCCATATCACAATATTTACGTATGCTTTTTTTAACACCTTCACTTAAAGAAAAGCAAAAAATACCTAACATGGGAAGGGGTGGAAAATGTATAGTATCTTATAGAGCAAGACAGATCCTCTTCAGATATACCCCTGATCATGTCCCCTGTGTGGGCTCTTCCCTAACCTCTGCCTACTTGACCGATACCATCTCAAGTTGAATTCATAACATGTATCATACATCTTCTTCACCTCCGTCAAGGGAGAATGCCTTTTGTCCTATTAAAGCATAATTGTAGCTATGCTCACCACAGGGATATCCGTTTGGGCTAGCCAGGGTAGCCACACTTTAACAGATTTAGTGCCAGTCGTTGACCAAACTCGTCAACTTTTCCATCTGGCAGACAAACCAAATTCTGTTCCGAATCTTGGGAATGTTTGGAATCTCCAACTGTTTCCATAATGCTGCATACCTAGTTGTGTTGCAAAATGTGCAATTAATTTACAGACCTGGAAATGTCTAGTCCAATCTCAAATTTTCTCCCACAGTGGGGCAATCTGAGCATAGGACCACAGCATATGTAACATGTCTGCCATCTCTCCACATTGTTTGGGACACAATTGGAGTAACCCGTGACATATTTTGATAACTTTAGTGGGGTGAGATACCACCTCATCATTACCTTATATGCTTTCTCCCTTAACATCGTGCAAATTTAACTTTTGGCTACCGAAACAAAAATATCATCCCACTCTTCCTCCTTCAGTAATTCCCCTAGGTCTGCTTCCCACTGAGACATACTTCATTTTTCTTGAGTATTCAGAGCTAGAACAGGTCACTTCATTATACATTTGAGATGTAAGTCCTTTAGTGTCTGTTTCTAAAATACAGAGCTTTCAAAATTTGTTAATGTGGGCCGGGGGCTAAATTTGTTATAAAATGCTCTTATGTGGAGGTATCTAAAGAATTCAGAATGTGGTTTATCTTTTTCTGACCTAATTTGCTCAAATGTTTTAATGTTATACTGTATTATACGTCCGTATGAATTTGTATATTAAATATTGGAGGGAAAGGATTTCTCTACGCACGACTGGCACTGGAAGACGTTTGAAATAGATACAGAATCCGAGAGAGCAGATTCATTTTTATGTAATGGATTCTACCAATCTACGATATGTTATATGTGGACCAGATTCGAAAGTCTTCCCCTAGAATCTGCAGCAATTTGGGAAAGTTCGCCTTATATAAAGATTTATAGTTGTTTGTAAGATGTAGACCCAGGTATTTAATAGCCTTGTGTTGCCACGTAAAGTTGAAATTTATGGCTATGAGTTTTTCCATGGCCTTTGGTAGGTTTATGTTTAATGCCTCGGATTTTGCATTATTGATTTTAAAGCCTCAGATCTTGTTGAATTCCTCTAACAGACTAAATAGATTAGGCAGGGATGTCAGAGGCCTGAATAACATCAATACTACATCATCCGCATAGAGAGCCACTTTATGCGTTTGGTTTTTAAATTGAATCCCCGATACATCTGGGTTTTTACGAATAATAATGGGGAGAGAGGGCAACCCCGTCTCGTACCACTTTTGATAATAAAACATTCTGAGAGAAATCCTTGGTGAATAGCCCACGCCGCTTATTTAGTATGCAATCTTCTAAATCTTCTAAAAACTAAACCAAATTAGTGCAGAAAGGAAGGAGCAGATACGATATTACAGGCTGAAGAAAAAACTTAAATGCATGCTTGCTAATGCAAGAAGCCTGATAGATAAAATGGGTTAGCTTGACTTAATAGCTACAAGGGAGCAGTATGATATCGTAGGCATTACTGAAAGATGATGGGATGAAACTCGTGACTGGGCAGTTAATTTAGAGGGTTATTCCCTTTTTCATAAGGAACGATCAAATAGAAGAGGAGGTGGAGTATGCTTATATGTTAAACCGGGTTTAAAACATATTATAAGGGAAGATGTTTATGAAGGGAATTATGAAAATGTAGAGACCTTGTGGATCGAAATTAGCAGTGGAGGTAAAAGTATAAAGAAAATGTTTTGTAGGGATATGCTATAAACCACCAAATATCTGTGAGATTGAGGAAGCTAAAATACTATTGCAAATGGAGAAGGCATCAAACTAGGTCATGTTTGCATAATGGGTGATTTTATTTATCCAGACATAGACTGGAGCAATGAGATAAGCATTACAACAAAAGGAAACAGGTTTTTGGGGGTGCTTAAAGATAATTATATGACCCAAATTATTGAGGAACCAACTGGGAGAGGGGCAATACTGGATTTGGTAATATCAAACAATGTAGAAGTAATAGCAAATATTCAAGTCCTGCAACATTTGGGTAACAGTGATCATAACATGGTCTCATTTGAAATAAATGATCAAAAACATCTTACTAAGTAATACATTGGGATGATGTTTTTGCAGTGAAAAATTTAGAAGATAAATGGGCAGTCTTTAAAATATTGTTAGAAAAGCACACTCATCCGTGTATACCCTTGGGTAATAAGTATAAAATAAATAAGTCAAAACCAATGTGGCTAAAAAAACAGATAGGGGAGGAAATGGTAAAGAAGAGGCGGGCGTTTAGATTCTTTAAGTCATAAGGCTTCATATCAGAATTATAAGGAATGTAACAAAAATTGCAAAAGGGCAATTAAATTAGCAAAAATGGTTAATGAAAAAAGGATTGCAATAGAAAGTAAGATAAACCCTGGAACCTAAGGAGTCCACTAAGTGCTTCCTTGTTGTTTAAGGTAGTACACATTTATATACTGTAGAACTGATGTTTAAACTGATCTTAAGTATCTTAATAATAAAAAAATGAGAAAATAAAATATAGGACCCTTTCAGTGTGAGATGGACAGGCAGATTATTGGAGATAGGGAAAAAGCAGAGGTATTAAACAAATTCTAAACTTTGGGGGCAAAAAACTGAACCAGAAACCTGAGCTGAGCCAATTGTGGTCGGATGAGACCCTGACTCAGATCCCCAATGGGTATGACTCACTCCTCGGAACAGCGTGGGCTCTAGTTCCAACAAGGGACTTGTTTGGTGTCTTGGGTTCTTCCCATGATACTCATATGAGGACGGATGCGAACAGCCGGGGCAACTACACCTTTCCTCCGCCCCAAAACACTTACATAATTTTGAATACATAGCATATTAGAACTTGACTAACCGGCAACATAATGAATCCAGTTATAAACTAAAACGCATACAGTGAAGCGATGTCTCCTGGGTAGTATGTGTGACTCTCACTAGCTGTTAATAGTTTATTACTTGTATTTTACATAACTGCTAATCTGTATATCACCTTACAGATGCAGCAGCCGTTATTTTAACATATCACGCGGTGTATACCTCAGAATACCCATGTCATGGGGTGGGATTACTTCCAACCATACCACCTTAAGACGCGAGTGCAGGCGAGTGTATAAAATGGCATTTTAGTGTTCTGACTTTTAAACACCTGAAATTGACACAGTAGCACAGTACTGTACACATTACAATTAATTAATTTCATTGCATACAATCCATGAAATTCAAACAAAGCAACCGCAATAAACACGTGTGCCTGGGGCGATTGGCCGCATTTATGCCGCATGGAGTACAGCAGCACACACGAAAATGGCGCCGTGATGCCTTAACATAACGACCGCTGAATCTGTAAGTATGTTTCTGTTAATCTACCAGAGCAGCTTTATAAATTCTGAGTTATCTATTACCTAATTTTCAGAGCTACCTGCTCTTTCCTTTATTTACACCCTCACTGTCCTAGCCTAGATAGCCTTTCATGATCCAGAGACTACCATACTATCCCTCTCTCTTCCTCTTGATTCCATTTCGCTGTATGCTCTCCAAAAATCTGCTTTTATTAAACAGAACATGTTTTCCTTTACCTCTCTTCTTGATTCATATCATTTTTATATTTTTATGTATGACTGCTAACTCTGACTGTACATCAACACTTAACCACCTATGTCAGGGGAGACCAGGTACTTTTTACACCATTTATATATTACCGGGATCATTCATTAGGCAAAACAAGATAGTAACAACAAATTGTAATTTATATAGATAAACCCACGTACAACAAGAAGAGATACACAAGAAACAGTTAAAAATACACTTACTTGGGGTCTGGGGGAAAAATCTAGGCTTTTCTGCAGGGCGCCCGCTTGGGTGAGCTTACCCTGACCGGGATATACACGCAGTTCTCCTGGTGCTCTTTTCAGCTTCAGTTCCCAGCCGCGACCGCTGCATTCTAAAATTCGGTCCTCGTGTTGGACTTTGCAGGCTTTAAAATGAAGCCGGTTGCTCTGTTATTTCGAACAGAGCAACTTTGAACAGCCCGCCCTAGCTTCTTTGACTCAAGTTACTTGTTGCGCACACTCGCATTCTTGGTCAGAACCTTACATACACTCCGCTGGACTATGCCCAGAACCGAGGGGGAAGGAGCAGCCAATCGGAGCGTGGGAAACCCTCCCTGCTAGCCAATATACAGAGGGGCTCATTGCCTGGCTGAAGTAAGAGGAGTAGGCATGCCAAGCAGGCTCGAAAAGCCGGGTGAGCGGGAAATATGATTGTAGCCAAGGGGAGAAGACTCTATGGCTGCATCCTTGTCATGGGAGACTAGGTTATTTGCACCTTTTTACCAGGATCATTCATTGAGCAAAACAAGGTAATGAAATAAATTATAATTTTTTCGGCATAAATTCGCTTACACACAATGGAACACAAAATACAGACAAAAAGATACACTTACTTTGGGATTGGGGTCCAAAACTAGACTTTCCTAGGTGTAGGTAAGTCTATGGGAGAGTTTTACCCTGACCGGGACTTAGCCCGGAATCTCCTGTAACCCAAATCGGCATAAAATTCCATATGCCACCGTTACGTTCTCTTCTGATAACTTGGTCCCTCCTGATCGCGAGTTAGTCCAAATCTCCTGGAACTCAAATGAGCATAAATTCCCTGCCACGACCTCTACGTTAGTTTATGAGAACTTGGTCCCAAAAAGCTGGACTTTGGTGGGCAGCAACTTTAAAAAGCCCACCCGTTCTCTTACTACCGGGGACTCCAAATCTGATTGGCTCACAGGTTCTTGTAGTATTTTCAGTTTCATTCACAAAACTGAGCAGCCAGTCAACGTGTGGAAATTTTCCCAAGCAGCCAATCAGAGCCAAGCCGGCTAGAAAAGCCGGGTCAGCGGGAAATTCAAAATAGCCTAAGAGAGATGCGCAAGCCTGCCACCTCTCTCCCTGGCTATCTCAGTGCCACCCGCTGGCCAGGCTCAACCAGGTCTGGCAGAACAAGTGGCATCCCAGAGGACTGCCATTAATCTACTGACCTAGTACTCCGCCTTTCCTCGCTGACCAAATGCTATTCACACCTCTGGGCATCCTCTGGCAGCTTTGAACTCCGATGTCCATGAGACATACCGGCGCCTATGGGTTTGCATGTAAAGAACAGATTACATGACATAAAAGTATATTTGAATACACTTCTGAGTCTTGGGGGACAGGGAACAAAAAAGAAAACATTTGACCGTTTTGCTTCTATCTGCCTTATTCCCCACACACTTTCCCTGTGACCGGGGTTGCCACCTCTCCGGGTTTCACCCGGAGACTTCGGGTTTGGCATCCCTTTCTCCGGGCTCCGGGTTTGTCCCTGACATCTCCGGGTGGGCGGGTGGTCTGGACAGCAGTAAGCAGTGGTGCGCTCACGTCAATGACAGGAGCCGGGCGGCAGAGGATTGGATGGCTGTGGTGGAGCGTGCTGCTCCCAAGTACCCCCAATTCGGAAGTCAAGTCCTCCTTGACTTTCTTTGTCTCCATTACAGCCAGCTACAGGTCACTCACCGGTTCCTGTCCTGTCCTGTCCTGCATTGCGATGCCACGCTGCTCAGTGCTCACTGAATCACACTGTCACACTGTCCTCTCTGGCTCCTCCTCCTGCTGCTGCTCGGGCTGCTGCTTCAAGTGCCTGTTCCCCTGACTTCAAGCTGTTATTATTACGAAGGTGACTGGGATGTAGATAAATACTATTGGTTGTGTAGTGGTGTGGATATTATATGTGTGGTGTTGTATATATATAATATATGTGTGTGTGTGTATATATATATCTAATATATATAGATATATATATATAAATATATATATAGATTATATAGGTGTGTGTGTGTAGTTATAATAAGATTGTGTGGTGTGTATATATATATATATATATATTTATATATAATATACTCATATATATATATATGTATATTTACACATGGTGCTGTGTGTATATATTACAGATTATGTGTGTATGTGTATATATATATATATATATATATATATATATAATATATATATATATATATACCACATATACACGGTGGTGTGTGTGATATAGACAACACACCCACCACAACACCACCCACACACACACACACACACACACACACACACACACACACACAACTGTAGATGTGGTGTGGTGTATGCAACTTGTGGCAATGTATTGCTGCTGCTGCTACCGCCACTAGTGATTCCAGATGCTTTCCACAAACTTGAAGTTTTGTGAGATTGTCATCAGCGTTGGTTATAAATAATAGAAATTACATAAGGTAATATACAATTCCATGTACCATTAACGCAGCAACCGTACCTGCAACAGCAATGTCTTCGGCATCTCCCCCTACAACTACTGTCAATAAGGCTGCGCGGCGTAAAATGGCGCTGCGTTGCCATGCCAACGGGAACGTCACGTTACGTAACAGCATTACGTGATTCCCGTTGCCATGACCATGAGATGCCACGTCATGACGTGATGCCGTGCCACGTTGTCATGTCAACTTGACGCCGCGTGACGTTGCATGGCGCCCCGTTGTCATGGAAACAGTGTCATTTAAAAAAAAAAAAAAAAAATCTCCGGGTTGGCCGTCCGTCGAAGGTGGCAACCCTGCCTGTGACTCAGTTTGGACTCTGAGTCCCCCTTAACCTTATATACGGTTGGGGCATCCACAAACCCTATACTGGTTGTGGGTCACCTTGTCACTATAAATAGGTATCCCTGTAGCTGAGGGAATCCCTTAACTAGGGATTCCCTCAGCTACAGGGATACCTATTTATCCCTGTGCTTCCTTCTCCTTTCTGGCTGTGCTGAAGCAGGGTACCCTAGTGGTGAGAAAATGAAGAAGAGAGATGAAACACTGCTCAAACCATAATATCAAAATGATGTAGGATAGGCCTGGTGCACAGGGAAAAAGACTATAATGAACAGAAAAGTGACAGAGGTCACAGCATTCCCTTATTAATTGCACTCTAGCAGAATGATGGGATACCTAACTCATTAGAAGGAAACACATAAAATGTATTGTGTATATATATATGATAAACCCTAAAAAGTGTTCAAGACATCAAATTAGCTAATCCTAACAGATATGTGCCTTCCTAAATATATCAGGAAACGAGTCAATAGTATCACTCATCAATTATTAACAGACCTATTGCAGATCTATGGCACACAAAGGGGTTAACCTCCAAAAAGATATAGGTATCCTCAGTAGGGATCCAAGTCCCAGATGTAAAAGACAATAAAGGGATACAATATCCACTAGAAGACTAATGTCTAAATAGTAAATGATGAAACAATGTATAATATAATGATAGTTCAACCAGAATGACCAATTATATACACAGATAAAGTCTAGTAGACAAAATATAATAGAAACATCCACAGATAAAATAAAAAAATGAAAAACTTTAATTAACCAAATAATCGCCGATATTGTATCCCCTTATTGTCTTTTACATCTGGGACTTGTATCCCTACTGAGGATACCTATATCTTTTTGGAGGTTAACCCCTTTGTGTGCCATAGATCTGCAACAGGTCTGTTAATCATTGATGAGTGAAAGAAAAAAACCTGGCGCCAAAAGTTCAAATTGAAAGTCCTGTGATCCTCAAGGAATCTGCACACATGCTAGACAGGCCATGAAACGAGAAAAAGAAAAACAAACACAAATCATAGCGCAACACTGCAGGGTAAAACAGTACTACACTAAGAAACATAAAACAGTGAGACTCCTAGTGACAATTCTGAAATAAACAATTTTAATAAAACTAGGACTATGCCATAAAATAAGCACTGAAATATTATGAGAACAGCTGGTCATCCGGTGATGGAAAAATCAGAGCCCTACTTACAACAAGCAGGGTTAATACACGCGATGGAACAAAAGAGTCCTCTCGGCGCAGGAGATATTCCTTGCAGAGTTTGAGCTCTGCTCCGCCGGTACTCACGCCCGAAATCCCTTCAGAGGTACACAGGAACAGTGCCAGTGATGGAGGCTGGTCTCCAGGGTGCACAGCGCAACAGCACGTGTGGCCGGCTCCCCTCACTTCCTCCTCCTGGTTCACAGGCTGTCTCAGCGCGCCCGCTTGTCGTAAGTAGGGCTCTGATTTTTCCACCACCGGATGACCAGCTGTTCTCATAATATTTCAGTGCTTATTTTATGGCATAGTCCTAGTTTTATTAAAATTGTTTATTTTATAATTGTCACTAGGAGTCTCACTGTTTTATGTTTCGTAGTGTAGTACTGTTTTACCTTGCAGTGTTACGCTATGATTTGTGTTTGTTTTTCTTTTTCTCGTTTCATGGCCTGTCAAGCATGTGTGCAGATTCCTTGAGGATCACAGGACTTTCCATTTGAACTTTTGGCGCCAGGTTTTTTTCTTTCACGTTGTTATCTGTTTGTAGTAGCAGTAGGTACCAGGCAGCCTACCTTTATGATAAGGATATTATTTATTATATATCACATTGGTGTTTAAACTTTAGCGCTCTCACATTTTTCTTTTTCAATCATTGATGAGTGATACTATTGACTCGTTTCCTGATATATTTAGGAAGGCACATATCTGTTAGAATTAGCTAATTTGATGTGTCTTGAACGTGACACTTTTTAGGGTTTATCATATATATACACATTACATTTGATGTGTTTCCTTCTAATGAGTTAGGTATCCCATCATTCTGCTAGAGTGCAATTAATAAGGGACTGCTGTGACCTCTGTCACTTTTTCTGTTCATTACCCTAGTGGTGAGTCGCGCTTGCGTTTTCAAGGAGAACTATTGCTGGGACAATGTGCCCTACATGTATCCGAGAATCAGACATGATTCTGGGTACATTTATGGGGAAACCTGCAACTCCGGACCCCAACCTCCTAGGCACGTTCTGTCAACGGTTCCTCTGCAAAAAAAAAAACACTTGAAACTCATACCCTAGCAATCTCTGCTTGGTTGCATGCCCGGAAAGGGAAAACAACAAAAAATGGTTTTATTACAGACAGTATAATGTGTTCAAACAATGTTACTGGGTCCAATAAGATGATGACATGGGGTGGGGGATAATATGCTGATTATGATGGGGGCCAGCCAGTGGAGATGAGATGATGATGATGATGGGTGGGAGGGGGATAAGAGGATGATGATGATGATGATGGGAGCCAGTCTGTGGAGATGAGATGATGATGGGGGGCCAGGATGAGATGAGAGGATGATGGGGGAGGGGGGAAATAAGGGGATTATGATAACGGGAGTGGGAACTGAGATGATGATGATGGGGGAGATGAATTGATGATGATGAGGGGGGAAATGAGATGATGATAAGTTGGGGGTTATTATTGGTATATGTATTGGGGAGGTGGGGGTATTTTTTATATGTATTGGGGAGGTGGGGGTATATTTTATATGTATTCGGGGGAGGTGGGGGTATATTTTATATGTGTTCGGGGGCATGGGGGTACTTTGTATATGTATTCTGGGGGCGTGGGGACATTTTTTATATGTATTCGGGGGTGTGGGGGTATTTTTTTAATGTATTGGGGGGGTGGCATCTTTTACCATTGTGTCCAGTACTTTGGGACAAGCCACCTGGCAACCCTACGTGTAATTCTACTTGCGTAATGGCAAATCATGCCTGCTCACTGGGTAGAATTAACGTACTACCGGTAGCTCCGGCCCCTGAACTCCTGCAAACAAAATAATTGCAATCTTACCCAAATATCCCACCTAAAACTTACACACAGCAAGTTTCATGAGTCTGGGGTAAAGAGAACATGGAAAGTGGAAAAGCAGGGGTCACTTTAACTTTGCATGTAAAGATACCTGGCCCCTGGCTTATAGTGCTGGGTAGCTGCCAGGGACCAATGGGACCCAAGTGCAACCAGAGGGCTTAACCTTTCTTATGAAGCTGTTTACCCTTACCCGTCACAACCTACTTATTCTAAGTGAAACTAGACCTTGGGGTAGGTCCTGCCTTGCTGCACTCTAAACACATCTTTACTTCCGCACTTCACAGATTTAGTGGTCTTTAGTGGATTCCTGAGACATCACCCACAGTCGAGATAATAGAACAGCATGAGACACAGTGAATAATTATTAAATGAAAATTTTATGTAAAAAAGTAACATCAGAATAAGGTCATAAAACACTGCTGTCCCCCAATTCCGCTGTCATTCCCAATAGTCCCCCTTTATGTTGATTTTTAGTGTTTGGAGCGCTCCGTGGCAATGCTTTGCGCATTACCTGAGTAGATGGGCAAATAATGTTGTGGATATTGTATGGCTCCTCAGAATAAATCCAAGAGATATGTGCTGCAGGAATAACCTTCCATACGTCTCCTGTTCCCTCCCGCTCCCACCTCCGCCCTCGCGCTCCTGACCACTCCTAACTCTCTGGGGGACAATGTTTCTCTGTGGCCGAAACTGAAGTCCCCAATGGGAGGCAGGAGGAGAATGCCTTCCTGCATCTGTGGCCTTTGCCACCAGGGCTGTCACGCTCTGTTGGGCCGCACTCCTCTCTTTCATTCCCTCCTGATGACCAATCTAGTTCTTTGAACATTTCGCAGTGATGTGTGTGGTAGTTGCATTGGAGAACAAAAAGGCATATTGAATGGTAGAGGGTGTCAAGTTTGCTAAGGTGAGTTTGGGGTGCCGCGCCGTATACTATGTCCCCATAGTCGATAATTGGCATTAGCATCTGTTGTGTGATACGCTTTCTGACCAGCAGACATACCGTAGGGAGGATTTATTCCTGTATAGTACATATAACACACGGGAGAACACGTCGCTCACCAGACAAAGGACAAACAGAAAACTACTTGGTGCATAGGGGGAGAAATAGTACAAACACACATAAATGATCACAAAGGATCACAAAAAGCCCCTAGTAACTGCACTCAAAATAGGTCACACTATCAATAATAGTGTCAACACAATGAATGCTATGAATAGCCCACCCTTAAATAGGGTCAACAGCAAAGGTCACACAAGAGTGCACATAAAATAATAAAGTTTTATTAAACCAATATGTAAAACCCGACGAACAAATGATAAAATAAATCAATAAAATCCCCATACGCTGGATGGGGGCAGGGGGGGGGTAGACCCCATAGGATAGCCTGTCACTGTCTGTAGCTATCATAACTTATATGACAGTAGGGCAGAAAGATAGCTGGACCAGCCATGGCTATATAAAAGACAATCAAGGCTTGGGAAATTATTTTAAAAACTTGATAATGGTTATTCGATTTTTAAATGATTATTAGTCCTAATCAAACATCTACTGTACATACAGTAATTCCAACATGATTTTAGTTTAGGTTCATTGTTTTTACAATATTAAATTGGAAGTTTATGTTCACTTCTTGTATTATGCTGCAGTTTTCAATGGTACTTACATTTTGTTTCTTGTTCTGTGGAAAAGTCAAGCACTTTAAAATACCACTAAAATGTATGTCAGTCAAAGAACACTCTGACTTTATATAAAAGTCCCTTACTTAAGCTGGAATAATAACAATAAAAAGTGCAAACAAAACTCAATATCAATAATAAATAAACTAAGTGCTTCACCACTCAATGCTGCTCCTTAAGACGGTCACAGAATGTGAAAAATGCAAAAAAGCGTAAATGAGTGAAGTCTTTAAGTGAAAATAATTTAGCAAAAAGGCAGTAGGGAATTTAGTGCTCAAAAATATAATTAGCACACAACAAGTCCTACATGGATGATTCCAAAGTGATGGGCATGAATGCTGGAAATAACTTCATGCTGCTTGATGCTGCTTAAACTTTGGATAGGAACGGCATTTGGCTTGGGGGTAAGCCAAAAGATTTTTTCACATGCATTAATTGTATGGCCGAGTCCCACTGCTCGCGGCTGTGCGCTACTGGGTGCACGGCGCACACAGTATGGCCCTCTATGGAGCTGGCCCCAGTAACTACCGGCGCGCACCTGCAGGAAGCGCGATGGCCTTTGCCAAAAGACGAGAAATTTGTCTTTTGGCGTGCCGGCTTCGCGTTTCCCACGTCGTTCAGCCAATGAGGGCGAACCCGCCACGTGACATCATGGCCGCGCCTCCCCGTCACGAGTTGCCTGAAGTCCATCAGAGTGTGCTGATGCAAGGAACGAGTGCCGCCAGGCACCCCGTCACACACGCGCACTGGGGCTGTAGCCCTAGGCCTGTGAATATGGCATTAGTGATGTCAAACATTTTTTATCCAATGTCACTCGTGAAACCTTCCTGATCTCAAATATGATCAATTGCAATACAGACCATCTTGTTTATTCACTAGAATGCCCTTACAAACTACAATATGTAGGTCACACCACAAGAAAATTGAAAATTAGGATTCTAGAGCATGTTCGTAATATCAGGATAGGATTGGAATCCCACAAAGTCTCTATGCAATTTAAAAAATATCACCATTCCGATCCAAAAGGTTTATGATTTAAAGGCATAAAATTTGGCCCTAAAAATTGGAAGGCTGGCAATAGAGAGAGAGAGATTTATCCCAGAAAGAAAGCCTTTGGATACATACATTAAAAACATTGAAACCTTTTGGATTCAACGTGGATTTTGATTTTAACTCCTTTTTGAGTTAAAATTGGGAACACACTATGCATGTATGTATATATGTATATATGTTTGTGTGTACAGATGCAGCGGCCAATCACACAAGGCACCCGTGTTTATCGCGATTGCTTTGTTTACATTTCCTGGATTCTGTTTATTTGTATGTAATGAAATGAATGAATTGTAATGTGTACAGTACTATGCTACTGTGTCAATTTCAGGTGTTTAAAAGCCAGAACACTAAAATGCCATTTTCTGCACTCGCGTTTTAAGGCGGTACGGTTGGAAGAAATCACGCGCCATGACATGGGTATTCTGAGGGTAAAACAACGCGTGAAGTGTTTGAATAATGGCCGCTGCATCTGTATGTAGATCTTTATTTATATAGTGCCATTAATGTACATAGCGCTTCACAGCAGTAATACATGTGACAGAATCACATAAATAACAAATAATACAGATAACACATAATGGAGAGAAGTGCTTCAGACATAAAAGTGACATTTAGGAAAAGGAGTCCCAGCCCGAAGAGCTTACAATCTAATTGGTAAGTAGGAAGAACGTACAGAGACAGTAGGAAGGTGTTCTGGTAAGTGACTGGGGGAGGACACGAAGCGCAAGACTTCCTCTCCAAGGTGGAAAAAACACAAGGAATCTCAAATGGGCAGCATATGTAAAGAAAAAAAGAAAGAAAAAAATTGCAACACAGTTTCATTATAAAATATATTCGAGCAAGGAGGCTCCAACACACTCACATGCTCCAGGATAAACAAAAGCAATTTAACCACTCTGGGTTCAGACGCTGTGTAAAAGACTCTAGTCAGCTGTTCCACGCTCTCCACTTCCGCATTCGATCGGCGTCTGACGTCACGAACCGGCTCCCTCAATCTCCAACAGCAAGGGGAGGATCATCTGGCTCCGTGAAGATCAGCACAGCGGAAGATATCCAAGTAGGAGAGCGCTATAGCAAAATAGCTGGTGTCACAGCAGAGAGTCCGTAAGAGGCACTGACTGCTAACACAAGGTCTAAGCGCATATAGAAAACCCTACGCGTTTCATCCAAGGTATGGACTTCTTCAGGGGTGTAAATAGGAGATCAGCAACGATACATCCTCCTCAGGAAAAGAGTAGAGGAAAGCAGGAGGAGAGTTAGGAAGAGGTCTAGCATGGGAGGAGTATACAGAGGGTATGTCCTGATGTATGGATTCCACCTTTTCCTTGAAATAGTCAGCAAAATCCTAAGGTGAGATGGATGAAGAAAAATAGGCAGCAGAGGATGGTCTGAGTTGGGAGTCAAAGACAGAGAAGAGTCGCCATGGGTTAGACTTGTGCATGTTCATTAGTGAAAAAAAATAGGGTTGTTTAGCTTGGGAGAGGGCAGAGTTGAAACAGGATAACATAAATTTGTAGTGAAGGAAGTCTGCGAGAGTGTGAGATTTCCTCCAGAGCAACGAGTGCAGGAAAGCAGCATGTGTTTGTGGCAATTTAGCCAGGATTTTGGGTTAGCAGGGTGAGAATGGCAAAGAGATAGTTGGGCATGTAGTTTAAGAGAGGAGGATATGGCAAAGCTGCAATTCTTGACTAGGTTGTCAGGTTCTGGCGCAGAGCTGAGAGAAGAGAGGGAGGAGGGCAAAGTGGAGTCAAAAGCTGGTAGGTTAAAAGAGTGCAGGTCTCTGCAGAGACGAGGGGTAGATGGAGGTGGAGAAGGGGAGAAGTGAGAGAAAATTAGATGAGGTGATGGTCAGAGAGAGGAAATGGGGAAATGGAGAAATCAGAGATAGAAACGTTTTTTTAGTGAAAAACAGTTCTAGGTAGTGGCCATCCTTGTGGGTGCTGGCTGCAGTCCACTGTTGAAGGTCAAAAGAAGAGGTTAGAGAGAGAAAGCGTACATGTGATTGGAGAATGGTGCTCAAAAATACTTGGACCTATATCCATATATTGAAAGGAGAAGAGCAAAACACTGGGTAATGAATAATAATCAAAGTACTAAACCTATAAAGGGGGCTCTAAAGCACCCTGAAGGTGGGGGTACATGTGCGGAGACACTTCCCGCTCCTCATTGGGTTGGCCCCAGGTAAACGTACTCCCGAATCCCCCAGCAGCTCTCTCCAAAGCGTGCAGCTGTATCCAGGTCAGGAGAATCCAATGCAGTGTGTGTGCAGCGCACAGCAGAAGAATAAAGGAGAGCAGGTCTGGCAAAAATAAACTCTTTAATGGAAAGCCATAAAATAGAGGGTTGCAACCCTTCTACCGGACCTGGTTGTGCGGCGCATGTGTCAGAGGAGCGATGCACATTGGTTTACGTCGATTGGTGACGTCACTGGCTTGGCGCCAAAACGGCAGTCAGCTGTATTTAAATGTTCTGTGTATCGTGTATGACACTTCTTGATAAAGTGCACAACCTGCACGAAACGCGTAGAAGGGTTGCAACCCTCTATTTTATGGCTTTCCATTAAAAAGTTTCTTTTTGCCAGACCTGCTCTCCTTCATTCTTCTGCTGTGCGCTGCACACACACTGCATTAGAGAGAGAAAGCGGGAAGCCCAAGTGAGAGAGGGGTCATCGATGTGGCAGTTGAAGTCCCCAAGGAGAATAACAGGGAAGTCCGAGGAGAGAAAGAAGGAGAGCCAGGATTCAAAGTGAGAGAGAAAGACAGAAGGGGGTGAGTAGAGGTAGGTGAGTGATTGATGACCGCCACATGGACAGGGAGAGGAGAAAAAGCTGGACAGCCTGAGCCTCAAAGGAGGGAAAAAAGAGGACGGGGAGATAGAAAGGGTTCGGTAACGGCAGATAGAGGAAAGGAGGAGCCCCACCCCTCCACCCCTGCTTTCAGGGCACGGAGTGTGGGAGAAAGAAAGGCCACCATTAGTGAGAACAGCTTTCAGTGCAGAGTCAGACTGAGTGAGACAACTCTCAGTTATAGCAAAGAGGAGCAGAGAGTGAGAGAGAGGCACTTGGAAAGGGTGCGAGCATTCCAAAGGGCACATGAGAAAGGGAGAGAGGAGGCAGGTTGACAGGGGATGGGTATGAGGTTAGGGGGTTTACACCAGAAGGAGTAGAAGTATGTGGGAGGTGAGGACGAGAGCATGTAGAAATAAGTCAGGGACCAGAAATGGGTGAGATATCCTCAGAAGCAAGAAGGAGAAGCATGGAAAGAAAGAGAATGTGTGAGGATGATGTGTAGGGGAGTGTTTTAGTGCAGGGGTATAGCTGTGTAGTGTCAGAGGGTGCAGATAGAAAATGAGTTCATGTGAACTGAGAAGTGGGGAAGGAGAGATGGAGATATATGATTAGTGTTAGAGACATAATGAGGCTGGTAGAAACGCGTATTTTGAACAGAAGTGAGGTTACAGCAGATATAAATAGTAGAGGTGGCATGGCAGCAATAGTTTAGTTTTGAGATGTGCAGTCTGGGACAGAAAATTTCCTCCTTTCAGCGCAGTTTGAATTCTGTATCCAGGGCCTGTCGGTGTTCTGTTGTCCACTTGTTCCACTCCTGTTGAACTCCCTGTTAAACTCTACACTGCTTGTCACTTAAAAAGGGCCACTTTAAAGATGGGCTTCTTTACATGTAGGCTGCGGCCCCTGCAGATGTAAAAAGTGTGAACTATTTACTGTATATGTTTGATCTTACCATTGAATTCTATCCATGTTCTTTGAAATCCCTTTACTGCAATTTGATTCTTAATTTTTATTTTAATATTTTTAACATTATTTTTTGTTAAGGATATTTTTTTATCATTTAAAATCAATAATTATATATTTGACAAAGTTATTTGGATTTTGAGCTGCAGTACTTCAAGATCATAATGGCTGTGATTTGACTTATAAACCTTATATTTATATCATGGTTTATTTAGTTCTATATCATTGCAATTTCATTCCGCCAATTTCGTTTTGACTGTTTTATAATTCCATTTGAGTGATTCTAGGATATACAAAAATGTACTTTCATGCTAATGATCCTTATAGTCTTGTGCTAATGCTTTACCTGTAACTAACATCTATCTTCCATATCCCCTAGTTACAAGTTCATTAATATACTAATTAAATACTGTATTTGTATATGATGTATTCAATGTCTTGATTAGAAGCGATTCGTTTTTATTGCATTTTAGTCTTTGTCCTTTTTTTTACTATTCATTATTTTTCAGTAATAAGTTTTTTGTTGTTGAATTAAATATATTAGTCTAGTTTTATTTTGATCATATGCATTTACATACTTTATTAGATATTGAGATTGTGCAACCCCATGTATTCATTTTAAAATTAGAAGCATTTTGGAAGAGCCAATCATCTGATTATTCTATCTAGTAATTAGATTGGAATGGCGATTGGGCAATGGGACTAGCGCTTATCATTAGATTATTACTATGCAAACTGATACGGGAGTCACACTAGAAGAACCCCTAAGGAAGCCGACTGCAATCGAGAACTGAAACGCGGAGGGTTTTTACCCTCTGAGGACATTGTACTACAAGGTCTGAGAACTTATCTGGGACTCCTTACTGTTGACGCGAATGCGTATAATGCCCATGCGGAAACAATTACACCGGTGAGAAGGAGCAGAGCGATCACGCCGATGGATTCAAGAAAATCTGTGTATCCAAACTGTCCAGAGTTTACCCGTAGTACATTCACTGCGCCATTGCACCTGGGAAAATGTGAGTTGATTCCCTTTCTCCCCTGTACAATTACCATTTCAGTAAAATTATGTTATGCCATGTTATTTTTGTGTTTTTTTTTCTGTGAGGAGTGATGTAGCGTGAAGATATTTCCAGCATTCATGCCCATCTCACTTTGGAATCATCCATGCAGGACTTGTTGTGAGTGCTTATTCCATTCTTAAGCAGAAATCGTTTCCTACTGTAGCAGAAATATGTAATAAAAAAGCAAATCAAATAAATACATACTATTTCAGAAAATTCATATCATAAAGATATGTAGCTGAAATAATAATACAATATAAATAAATGATAAGACTATTTGTAACCTGATTATTACAGTATATTAGTCTTGGCCAAATTCCCAAGCTACAGGATACAATAATGCAGGTGGTACAGAAGGATGAGCCAAACCTCCAAGCACACAACTCTGGTCCAGATCCACCAAGCTCCGTTATTGACTTAACAAAGCATTAACTTAATTTGGGACTCTAATAAAATAGGATCTCTTTCGCCCTTCCACAATTGTTTGCATATAACTAGCTTTGTAGATTTGCGTTAACCCCCGGGTGAAATAACGTCCGTTCCTGATTTTGATAACATGACATTTTGAGCCCTGACTAAACGGAGCTGTGGGCATCTGGACTAATGAGAGCTGACTGAAAATCTTAATTAATTAGAAACAAGTTGAAAATAGGATGTAAATGCCCCTAAGCAAAAAAGTTAAAGCAGACAAATATCAGACAGTGGTTTCACAGTAAGAAAATTACCTTTTAAGTTAGGAGACACTTACACTTTGTTCTTAAAGACTCTGTTAAGATGTTTCTGTTTTATTGTTACAGTATTTAGTTCACATGAAGAAGAGACCCGCTAGGTGTTAGAAACTGTATACTGTATATTATATTTTTACCAATCAATAATTGTTTTGCTTGTCCATTTAAAGATATCACAAGCTACAACAAATCCATTAGATTTCTAATATATTCGCATCTGTGTTCTCTGTGCACTATTGTGCCAAGGATAGTGCGTATGTTCAATATAACTGTGCGTGGTAGAAACATGAATAATCTGGTTACACTCTAAAACAGCCGATGCTAATGCTTATGTTAAAAATTATACTTGTCAAAGGAGCCCAGCTGGGGCAAAATAGGAAATATATCTTGGTGAGTTACATTAAAGATGTTCTGCATTTCTCCTTCATAACCATCCATGTGCATGGTCTTATTGCAGAGAGTTTTAGGAATAGATATTCATGAAGTATTATGAGTTCAGACAGTGAGGCTTATTCAATAATGTGTGAAAGTGCCGATTTGGTACTACCTCATGGAAAGTTTCATTTAAGCCAATGGGATATTCTTTGAATAGTGCCAAATCTGTAAAGCAGAAATAATTGTTGAAAGATTTATGTGATACATTGTAGTGTGAGTGCAGGTTCATTATAACTATTGTACATTATGATATTGAGAAGCGATTATTCCCGCTGACATTCTCTAATTGGCTTCAGGTTTTCTCTATCCTTGCGAGTGTGATTGGGGAGAAATCTGCCCACTCATGCTCAGAGCCGTTTAAGTACTAGGGCATAATTAGGTTTGGGTACAGAAATTACAGTGGATTGGGATGGTGGCTCAATGATGAGCAGTTTTGCCAAAAAATGGGAAGCAGTTATACTGGAACACAACAGACATGGATCTCTGAATCGAGCTTTTGACAACTGAGAGGCTGGCAGCGGGGCATCCACCAGTTTGGCTTGTGGTAGAAACGTCTATTCTGGATATTTAACGAAGGCCAATGCGGATTTAGCACTTGCCGATTCTGGCATGAGTGCTCACCTTATAGTGGTGCCCATTTCACTGCCAAGTGCTTCAGCAAGGGCGGATGGGTGGGTGAAAACCTTAGTATCAGTCTGCTATGAAAGGCAGCGACTCCAGTGGGCATCGTAATGATGGCACCATGGTAGGATCTTTGCCCTAATAGGGAGGTGACTCACCTGTTACGGGCTGGCTTTCACGGTCAGTTTTGATTTCCTTTTGAGGAAAGGGGGGCAAACTTGGAGGAAGAAACTTGAAGTCCATTAGGCAGCATGGGGATGTTGCGAGGGAGAACATTTCAGAGAGGTAGTTGAGGCTGAAAGTGGCTTTGGATTTTGATCCCCTCCCATTTTAGCGTTATTGCACCATTTCATTGCCTTGTTTCAAGCTGTACATATGTTAGGGTGAGACGTACCGGCGTCTGGCTTGAGGAGGGTTTTAACAGTCCAGTACACCAGGAAGCTCAAAGGTCTTGTTCAGTTGACAGGGAAGGTATGTGTGCCCAAATGTGATGCAGGGCTATGTAAGGCAGCCGTTGCGCTGTCATTTTGGGACTTTGCGCGTGAGCAAGCTGCTGTAATTTGGGATACAAAAAGAGGATTTGTCTGATAGCCTTATCTTCCCTTTTATTAGATAAGGGGAGTACCTGGAGGATAGATGTCCTATTCTGGGCCCTGTGTTGGGGCATACTGACCTCAAGGCCTTATCAAGGTTCTAATATCAGCAGGTTTTCCAATAATGCCTTGGGAATTTGGTTTTAAATAGTTCCCTGTTTGGCTCTGTAACAGGGGACTTATCCCTGTTCAAAAATGTGCCTCTAATCCAGCAATGTGGTAGTTATCTGCTGTAGACAATTAACCAACACCACCTGGCTGATTAGAGGTGTCAGAAAAAGCCTGCCTCTGAGACAGGAAGAGAGATTTTCCTCAGTACACAAGGGTGGTGACAAGAGGAAAGAGGTCTTGAGCAGAAAGGCTCTGCTGAGATCAAGACATCCAAAGACCTATATTCCTGGACACAGGGGACACAGGAACCTACCAGAGACTGACATGAAGGGACACCTGCTTTAAGGTATCTCTTGAAACTTTGGGGAATAGGGTGGTAATGGGATTATCCCTCCAGCCCTGGAGAAAGGTACTGGGGAAGTAAGTTAGCCCTTAAAAAGGGATAGGCGTTTGTTGTTTTCATATGTTTTGTTGTGTTAAAAGGGACAGGCGCAATAAAGCCTTATTTTAATTTCACCTTAAAAACTGTCTCCATTGCATACTTCTGCACACATCTCTTACAGGCTCCCATTTCTTCTGCGTAGGGGCGGCAACCGGGGCAGCATCGTTGGGTTTGGACATTGAGGTGATCTGATGGATTGGAAGATGGGAGCTCAAACGCTACTGCTGCTCTTTGAGGCCGGCGACAGCATAGTAGTGGTGTTGTTGGCTTAATTTCGCCCCCTGTTATTTTAGATAATGCTGCCCTGGAAGTTTGGATAAGCAGGGATTTGTTTGTTCTCTGGGCGAAAAAAATGCATGGCCATTCGTATATATGGGAGAAATTTGGTCTTGGAGAGGGACGAAGCAGGGGTCGTTGGTTGGGCAGGCAAAGTTTGAGAGGGAACCAGCAGTTACTAGAGTTTTTGTTCCTAGCTTGGGATAGGAGGCCGCAGCAGGTGCCCCTACTCCAAGTTGGGGGCAATTATGTGATTTCGGTAAAATCTCTCGATTTAAACTATGTGATGAAGAGGAATTTAATGCAGATTCGGGTGGGGTGTGATGTGATTTGGTTATCATTGTGCATAGGAAGGTGTGGATTGGAGCCCGGTTAGCCCGGGGTTTGAGCAGAAGAGGAAGACAATTAATAGGTCCGTTGGTACATTTATTTTGCCGTCGGGGGGGGGGGGGGGGAGGGGGGTTGGATTGTTTGTCATCCTGGGTTGACTCAGTAAATAATGGGTTGTTTTTGCTGGACCGGGTATATCTACATTTATCCTGATTCAGGAGGGTCTAGGTAACAGTCCTAGTGGGTCTGGCTGTTCTGGGATAGTTTATGGGGGGTTAAATAGCCCTGCTTGGGACGGCTGTTGGGGGTAAGTGCGGGTTAACCTTGCCGACAGGGCTCTGTGGTACGATAAAGCTCTATGGTGGCTGTGATTGGCGAGTGGGCAGGGCTCATTGTGCTTTGGGTTCCTTGAACCCACTCACGCTAAGCGGCTGGGCCTGTCTGGCTTTGAATGTTTTGCAAGCCATGGTTTGAGTACCATTGGCCTTTATTCTGTGGATGAGCACTCTGGCAGGGTTGGCACTTATCAAGTTATGTTATTGAATTAATAAAAGACATGGCATTTGTACATCCAGACCTTTGTTTGTGTTTATTTATTATATTACATATACTATTGGCCACATATACTATTGGCCACATTTACTATTGGCCATTATTGGTGGGGGGTGGAAAGCTCAATTGCAGGCTCCAAGGTCAACTATATGCCTGCATTACTAGTCTAAACACACTTTTTCTTAACAACTTTAGTAGATTTTCAGTAGTAAACTTCATATGACAAATGCAGGCAGCACTTTAAAATATTATCCTACTACATTTAGACACTGCTACAGTTGATGCATAGACTTCCAAGAAAATGAAGATATTTTAGTATAGAGAATAAGTTCTGTAGTAAAGTATGTATAAAATGAAGTTCATTTTCCTTGTGGTGGGTGAGCAAACATTGGCAAATAGTCTGCTTTGTCATCAGTGCCCACACCCACAGGAAACATACAACCTCAATGTTTTTCTGTGGTTTGTCTGCAGTTCCTCTCTTGTTGACTTTTAATCTGTTCTTCAAAAATGTGTGGAAAAAATATGTCTTTTTTCAAATAGACTAGTATAGCTAGTAGCACTTTAGTGGATGATACTGGTTTATATTGGCTGTAAGGATTTTTGTGAAGAACTCTGCATATTCCTCCATACTTTAATAGTACCACAAGTTATTTATTTATAGCTAGGGCATACTCAATACATAAATTAGTAGTTGCTAAAAAGGTTTTGTGCATGTTCTTTATAAGCTATTGTGGGGGGGGGGGGGGGGGGTCAAAAGGTACTAACATGAAAACTAGGCATTGGTTGGTTGTCTTCACATTTGCTTCCCAGTGGGAAATTCCTCAAGGCAGTAGTAGAGTTATTTGGTTCTTCATGTATAGTAGTGTGAAAAAGAAAGTACACCCTCTTTAAATTCTATGGTTTTACATATCAGGACATAATAACAATCAACTGTTCCTTAGCAGGTCTTAAAATTAGGTAAATACAACCTCAGATGAACAACAACACGACATATTACACCATGTCATGATTTATTTAACAATAATAAAGCCAAAATGGAGAAGCCATGTTGAAAAACTAAGTACACCTTATGATTCAATAGCTTGTAGAACCAACTTTAGCAGCAATAACTTGAAGTAATCATTTTCTGTATGACTTTATCAGTCTCTGACATCGCTGTGGAGGAATTTTGGCCCACTCTTCTTTACAACATTGCTTCATTTCATTGAGGTTTGCGGGCATTTGTTTATGCTCAGCTCTCTTAAGGTCCCACCACAGCATTTCAATCGGGTTGAGGTCTGGACTTTGACTGGGCCATTGCAACACACTGATTCTTTTCTTTTTCATCCATTCTGTTGTAGATTTGCTGGTGTGCTTGGGATAATTGTACTCTTGCATGGCCCAATTTCTGCCAAGCTTTACCTATCGGACAGATGGCCTCACATTTGACTCTAGAATACTTTTGATATACAGTACAGAGGAGTTCATGGTCGACTCAATGACTGCAAGGTTTCCAGGTCCTGTGGCTGCAAAACAAGCCCAAATCATCACACCTCCACCGCCGTGCTTGACAGTTGGTATGAGGGGTTTGTGCTGATATGCTGTGTTTGGTTTTTGCCAAACGTGGCACTGTGCATTATGGCCAAACATCTCCACTTTGGTCTCGTCTGTCCAAAGGACATTGTTCCAGAAGGCTTGTGGTTTGTTCAGATGCAACTTTGCAAACCTAAGCCGTGCTACCTTGTTCTTTTTAGAGAGAAGAGGCTTTCTCCTGGCAACCCTTCCAAACAAACCATACTTGTTCAGTCTTTTTCTAATTGTCTCCTGTCATGAACTTTAACATTTAACATGCTAACTAAGGCCTGTAGAATGGGGTAATAGTTCAGCCTGACATGACTAATCCTGATTACGCTTTATGGTGTGTGTGTGTGTGTGTGTGTGTGTGTGTGTATGTGTGTGTATGTACAGTGGTGTGAAAAAAAAGTACACGCTCTTTGATTTCTGTGGTTTTATATATCAGGACATAATAACAACCATCTGTTCCTTAGCAAGTCTTAAAATTAGTTAAATACAACCTCAGATGAACAACAACATATGACATATTACACCGTCATGATTTATTTAACAAAAATAAAGCCAAAATCGAGAAGCCATGTGTGAAAAACTAAGTACATCTGCATAGATATAGATATAATGGTATAGATATAAGCTCATGTATATCTTACTGATGTATTTTTGATGCTTTTTTTTTAAGCAGTGATACCATCGCCATATTGGTCATTTTTGTAAAGTATTCTTCAGTAGTTGTACTGTCCAGTGTTTTGCGTGACTTAAGGTACTTCTTCTTGATGTATACCGGTCTTCTATGTCCCATTTATCTGTGTCACAGAATGTATTCTTGTTTTGCTTGTTTGTAGTTTTACACGTTAGACTATGATACTTTTGTATATATGCTGTATTGTATATAGATTGGGACTGTCCATAAGCGTGACTGCAGACCTCTTTAGTATAATTTGTTTAGATGGACCAAATGACAACAGAAACTTTATGTGATATCTGCAATATAATACAAATTTGTTATGATATATTTTTTAGAACTTAAAATCTTTATATTTGACATAGCAAAAATGGGAGAAGATGCACAGAAAAATACAAAGAGATGAAGGGCTGAAGAGAAAAAATCTTGAAAATATATATTTATTGACACAAATCCATAGCAAGGTGAAGAAAGTGAAAATAACGCGTTTTGTGCCTCCCTCTGTGCTTTGTCAAAGAGTAGACAATCTACATAGATAATACAGTTAAGTAGTCCTACCATACGGAAGTCCCGCCAATGGGGCCTGTGAATAGGCACATGTCTGGAAACAGGGAAGGTAAAAAGAAGAACACATCTGAAATGACTAAGAATCAGTACCAGTGTGGGAGGTGCTCTCATAATCACCATTACCAATGCTAAACAGAAAGAATTAGTAAGAGCAATTTGGTGAGACGAACAGGCATCCTTCTGGAACCACGAGACCCTCTGGGATTTGGGTTTTATCCTGAACGATGTTGTCTAGGGAGTCAAAGGTTGCCGCTGAGATGATGCATGAAGATGGAAGAATAGGTTTGTCGTAATCCTCCACAGTGTCAGCGACCAAGAATTGACGGGAAAGAGCGTCCGCCTTCACATTTTTGGAGCCTGGCAAGTAAGAGATGATAAAGTTAAAGCGAGAAAATAATAACGCCCACCGCACTTGTCGTGACCCCAATTGATGGGCTCCCTCAATGTACAGAAGGTTTTTGTGATCTGTGAGTATGGTCACTGGATTTTCCGTCCCTTCCAGCAAGTGCCTCCATTCCTGTAAAGCCATATTTATGGCCAAAAGTTCCCGATTGCCCACGTCGTAGTTCCGTTCGGCTGGGGAAAATCTTTTTCTGCTGTCACAGAAGAGGATGTGTCGTTGCTGATCTCCTCTTCTTCCTCTACCACCTGCCCTCTTGACCACATGCCTGCAGCCCATGTCCAATTGGCCCATTATAAGTGGCAGGACTACTGAACAACTGAAGTTTAAAAGGAAGTTCAAAAGAAGTGAGGAAGTGGACACCCCCATCTGGCCCTGATTCCTGTATTTGAGCTATGCTGGAAAGGAGGATATCATCAATACCAGACTGCATCATTACTGCTGTGATGCTGCCTTTACCATTTATATTTGCTGTGACTTCACTTCTTCTCAAATTATGCACTTCTTTTTACCAGCCTCATTATGTCTCTAACGCTATTCATATATCTCCATCTCTCCTTCCTTCACCACTTCTCTGTTCACATGAACTCCTTTCTTACCTGCGCCTTCTGACACCACACAGCTATATCCCCAGCAGTAAAGCATATCCCTACAAATCATCCTCACACATTCTCTTTCTATCCATGCTTCTCCTCCTTGCTTCTGGGGATATCTCTCCCAATCCTGGTCCCTGCTTTATTCCTACATGCGCTCATCCTCGCCTGCCAATTGCAACCTCTACTCCTTCTGGTGTCATCCCCTCCAACCTCATACCCATCCCCTACCACCCTCCCTCCTCTCTCCCTTTCTCCTGTGCCCTTTGGAATGCTCGCTCCCTTTCTAACAAGTTCCTCTCTGTACATTACTTTTTTCTCTCTCACTCTCTGCTCCTATTTGCTATAACTGAGACCTGGCTCATTCAGTCTGACTCTGCTCTGGAAGCTGCCCTCTCCTATGGTGGCCTTTCCTTCTCCCACACTCCGCGCCCTGATGGCAGGGGTGGAGGCGTGGGGCTCCTGCTCTCCTCTCTCTGCCATTACCGAACCCTTCCTATTCCTCCATCTCTTGCTTTTCCCTCCTTTGAGGCTCACACTGTCCAGATCTTCTCTCCTCTCCCTGTCCATGTGGTAGTCATCTATCGCCCACCTACCTCTACTCAGCCCCCTTCTGCCTTTCTCTCTCACTTTGAATCCTGGCTCTCTTTCTTTCTCTCCTCAGACTCCCCTGTTCGTCTCCTTGGGGACTTCAATTGCCACATTGATGAACCTCTCTCCCTTGGGCTTCCTGCTTTCTTTCTCTAAGTTCTTCTTTTGGCCTTCAACAGTGGACTGCAGCCAGCACCCACAAAGGGATGGCCACTACTTAGACCTGGTTTTCACTAAAAACTTATCTCTCTCCGATTTCTCCATTTCCCCTTTTCCTCTCTCTGACCATCACCTCATCTCATTCTCTCTATCTCGCTTCTACCCTTCTCCATCTCCATCTACCCCCAGTTCTGCAGAAACCTGTGCTCTATTCACTTACCTGACTTTGAGTCCACTTTACGCTCCTCCCTCTCATCTCTCAGCTCTGCTACAGACCCTGACAACCTGGTCAGGAACTACAACTCTGCCTTGTCCTCCTCTCTTGATCTACATGCCCCGCTTTCTCTCTGCCGCCCTCGCCCTTCTAACCCTAGACCCTGGCTAAATTCCCACACGTGCATGCTGCGTTCCTCCACTCGGTTCTCTGAACGCCTCTGAAGGAAATCTCATACTCTCGCAGACTTCCTTCACTACAAATTTATGCTATCCTGTTTCAACTCTGCCCTCTCGCAAGCTAAACAAGCCTACTTTTCTTCACTAATCAACATGCACAAGTCTAACCCACGCCGACTGTTCTCTGTCTCCTTCCTCCATCCTCCATCTCCACTCAGGACTTTGCTGACTATTTTAAGGAAAAGGTGGAATCCATACGTCAGAACATCCCCTCTGTTTCTTCCTCCCAACCTACACCTCTCCCTAGCTCTCCTCCTGCCTTCCTTGACTCTTTTTCCACTGTCTCAGAGGAGGATGTGTTGCTGTTGATCGCCTCTTCTCCCTCTACCACTTGCCCTCTTGACCCCATCTTCCCTCCCATCTCCTAAAACCTCTTGCTCCTACTATAATCCCTATGCTCACACACATTTTTAACTCCTCCCTCTGCTCTGGAACCTTTCCATCCTCCTTCAAACATGCAACAGTCATACCATTACTCAAAAACAGCAAGCTTGACCCTACCTGTCTTTCTAACTATCGACCTGTCTCCCTCCTGCCTTTTGCCTCTAAACTCCTTGAACGTCTTGTATTCTCTCGCTTGCTCCATTTTCTCAACATCTGTTCTCTCCTAGACCCTCTACCAGCTGGCTTCTGCACTACTCACTCCAAGGAAACAGCCCTCACTAAAATAACTGATGACCTCCATGCTGACAAAGATAGAGGTCATTACACTCTGCTCATATTACTCGACCTCTCTGCAGCATTTGACACCATAGACCACCCTCTTCTCCTTCACATTCTCCATACTCTTGGTATTCAGAGCAAAGCTCTATCCTGGATCTCATCCTACCTCTCCCATCGTACTTTCAGTGTCTCTTCTGCTCACACCTCCTCCTCTATTGATCTCTCTGTGGGTGTACCCCAGGGCTCTGACCTGGGACCTCTTCTCTTTTCTCTGTACACACTCTCTCTAGGTGACCTAATAACATCTTTTGGGTTTAATTATCACCTCTATGCTGACGACACACAAACTTTTAAACACCCGACCTTACACCTGCTGTACAAACCAAAGTTTCTGAATGTATCTCTGCTATATCATCCTGGATGGCCCTACGCCGCCTTAAACTCAACATGGCTAAAACAGAGCTCCTCATACTTCCTCCCAAACCTGGCTCTACTACCTCCTTCCACATTACTGTTGGAACTACGATCATTCACCCAGTAGCCCAAGCAAGCTGCATAGGGGTCACACTCGAATCCTCTCTCACATTCGCCCCTCACATTCAAAACATATCTAAATCCTGTCGCTTTTTCCTCCGCAATATAACAAAGATACGCCCTTTCCTCTGTTGCTCAACTGCTAAAACTCTGACTCAGGCCCTCATTCTCTCCCGTCTTGATTACTGTAACCTCTTGCTGTCCGGCCTTCCTGCCTCTCACCTGTCTCCCCTACAATCTATCCTAAACGCTCTTGCCAGAATCACTCTACTCTTTCCTAGATCTGTCTCAGCATCTCCCCTCCTGAAGTCCCTCTCCTGGCTTCTGATCAAATCCCGCATCTCACACTCCATTCTTCTCCTCACTTTTAAAGCTTTACACTCTTCTGCCCATCCTTACATCTCAGCCCTAATTTCTCGTTATGCACCATCCAGACTCTTGCGTTCTTCTCAAGGATGTCTTCTTTCTACCCCCTTTGTATCTAAAGCCCTCTCCCGCCTTAAACCCTTTTCACTGACTACCCCACACCTCTTGAATGCCCTTCCCCTCAGTACCCGTCTAGCACCCTCTCTATCCACCTTTAAGACCCACCTTAAGACACACTTGCTTAAAGAAGCATATGAATAGCACTGTGGATATGCTGAACACATGATACTGTACATAAAGCTTGGCCCCCTGCAGACGCACTTACCAGAACTCCCTCCTACTGTCTCTGTACGTTCTCCCTACCTACCAATTAGACTGTAAGCTCCTCGGGGCAGGGACTCCTCTTCCTTAATGTTATTTTTATGTCTAAAGCACTTATTCCCATGATCTGTTATTTATTTGATTACCACATGTATTACTACTGTGAAGCGCAATGTACATTAATGGCGCTATATAAATAAAGACATACAATACAATACATTCCCTCCAATCACCTAAAACCTCTTGCTCCTACTATAATTCGCACGCTCACACACATGTTTAACTCCTCCCTCTACTCGGGTACCTTTCCCTCCTCCTTCAAACATGCAATAGTTATACCATTACTCAAAAACAGCACGCTTGACCCAACCTGCCTTTCAAACTATTGTCCTGTCTCCCTCCTGCCTTTGCCTCCAAACTCCTTGAATGTCTTGTATTCTCTCGCTTGCCCAATTTTCTCACCACCTATTCTCTCCTAGACCCTCTACAATCTGGCTTCTGCAATGCTCACTCCACTCAACCAGCCCTCACTAAAATAACGAAAGACTCCCATGCTGCCTGAGACAGAGTTCTTTGATCATATTACTCAACCTCTCTGCAGCATTTGATACTGTGGACCACCCTCTTCTCCTTTACATTCTCCATACTCTTGGTATTCATAACAAAGCTCTATCCTAGATCTCCTCTTACTTCTCCCATCGTACTTTCAGTGTCACTTTTGCTAACACCCCCTCCTTCTCTATCGATCTCTTTGTGGTATATATATATATATAATACTGAGTTAAGGTATGGTGAGTAAAAAAAGTGACAAAAACCCTCCACAGGAAAGCAAATATGCAAATACAACTGTATGCTCATCTGCATGTCTTAGGCAAGTCTGCAACCCCGCCTTTCCCCATCATCACCCAGCATACAGCACTTCCACTGCAGCAAGGGATTCTGGGAAATGACATGCAAATGAGCACACAGTGTCACTTTTTGCCTCAAAAACCATTTTTAACATGGTTCCCTATAGGCTTAAGCTTGCTGCATGGTCACAGCTTTGAGCACAGCCAGGGTTAAGGTGCATACCCAGAAAACCACCCACAGACAGCTGTTTC